>VZRO01006546.1:359200-423915 GCA_013397915.1 Daphoenositta chrysoptera
AAAGCAAGGACCTTCTTTACTTCAGCTCTAAGCATTTTCTTCTCAAACAACCCACCTTTCTACTAAGTCCTTTCAAGGTTGTTACAAAAATCTCTATATCAATATAATTTGATGATAACTTCCTTACTCCTTTCCTCTCTGCCTTAAAAACTTCTCCTGGATAGACACAGCAATCCCATTAAGAAGACATCCTGCTGCCCAAAGCTTTCTTTTCCACTCCGAGGACACGTTCCCCCTCCCAGAGATGCCAGCCTGCTGAGCTGACGTGGAGTGAGCACACACAGTGAACAGCAGCCATCAAACAGGTCCATCCTTTTTACCTTTTTACGCTTGTTCCCAAGACACTTTAGCCAGCCTTGTTCACCAGTCCACAATTTCTCCTGTTTCCCACTTGCCTACAGCAGGGGAGTTTCCCTTTGAGCCCATTTCAATACAAATCTCCCTGTGTGGCAAAAACGAGCCGTGTGTCAAAGGGAAGAGCTGCCTCTGCCAGCTGAGATCTCGGTCCCACAGCAGCGATCCCACTGCACTGCCTGAGCCTTTAGTGAAAGAAGCCAGGAAACGGGGATTAAAAAATGTATCAGACTGGTAACTTTACTCCAGAGGCAGCTTCCCCAGCCTTTCAGAAGACAATCCCATCCAACAGCGCTTCTGTACTTTGGATTCATGATCACAATAAGAGGGCATAATAGCAAGCAGGGAATTGGGTTCTCCTAAAGAGGAACTCCTTGAAGGGCTGTGATAAATGAGAAAGATACGGCAAGAGAAGGTAGGCTTAGAAGTCCTGGTGCTTTTGCAAACTCGGTGGTAAATCACTGGAGTGTTTCAGACTGCGATTTTAATTTCCCTCCCCCAAAATCACTGTGTAGGGGGCTCTTCAATAGACTGAAGTCCTACATGACATATGAAGCTCGTGGCTTCGAGACTGCTTTGGCTCCCTTGTAGCATTATAGTGATACCATCCCTGGGACTATTTCCAGGGAAGCAATTATAAATCTTCTTAGAATTCTACAGTTCCTAAGGTGACATAGATTTTAAAGTCAAAAAGAAACACAGTGATCACCCAGGCCCAAATTTGCTAGTACATAGCAAATGCCAAACATTTTCCCTCAGTAATTCTTCCTTGGAGTTCAATGACTTTAGCTCTGTGCACCAAGGACAAGAGGATGTTCTATCTCATTGAAATAGCCTGCTTAGGGACTTAGCTTCAGCAAGGGATGTAAAAGTATTAGGTCAGAATTCTCATGTGATGGAAACCCTAAATAAGGAGCAGACCCTGTGTCACAGAGTAGTGAAACTCCCAACAATTGCTAAAATATTAACACCTTCTTCCCACTCCCTGGAAATGAGATTTTCCTGCCTCAGCCCAAAGAGGCTTTCCATGGTGTGGGGCTTCAGGAGGTGGCCCAAAATAACTCAGAAGGGGTCTCTATGACACTGAATCACACTGTGTGTTTTAACAAGAATAAACAGAGCCCATAATGGATATTTGTTATTATTTCTTTTGTTACTCAGTGTGCATGAAGGTATGCATGCCAAAAAATTTTACCTTCTCTGCAGATCAGAAAAGAAAAATCGAGTTCTGGTAAGAGAAACAGTTTGGGAGAGAGCCAGAGATACACAAATGGGATAATTTTTGCTGAAGCACAGAGCTGACTGGTTACTTTTCAACACCGTTGCTTTTTATTAGAAAAGGCAGTTTTACCAAGCATGAAACAGTTCAAGGGCATATATTTCTGTTTAAACCTGATTTCAGTAATGCAAAAAGAATTAATGTTTTGATCTGCATAATATTGAGTTACATAATGCCAAAGTATTTAATATTTAATATCAAAACACAATGGTTCAGTAATGAGAAAATACGGCATTTAGACAATTCCAGTGGGTTGTTTGTTTGTTTTGGCTTTTGAGTTCTGTAGTCATTCTTACTCAGGAAACATTCAAATGTTTCCTTGGAGTGTTTTCCTTTCCTTCACAATACGAATTCCACTTCCCAGCCAGTGCTAATCCAATGCACTTAATTGAAATTTCATTTCCTTCCATCGCAGAATTCCCAACCCAGATGCTCTAGACTTGTCTTTTTCCTAAGGGTGTCATCTATAATTATAACCCTGGGAAGGAACATGCATTACACCTCTGTTAATTCAGGAAGCAGAGAGAAGATTCCTCAGCTTGTAGCATCATGGCCAGCAGAACAGACCTTGGTGAAAGCCCCAGGGGTAATTCCTAAATGCACACACTTGTGTTTGCTGCATGGTTCTTGGGCATATTTACTTCTGATTTTCAAAAGCAGACACACCATTCTTCTAAAGACCCTGGGATTTTCTTATAATCAGCTGTAAATGAGTTTATTAGCTGTAAATGCTAATAAACCTTCACAGAATCATGGAATGGTTTGGCTTGGAAGGGACCTTAAAGTTCATCTTGTTCCGCCCCCTGCCATGGGCAGGGACACCTTCCACTGTCCCAGGGTTCTCCAAGCCTTGTCCAGCCTGGCCTTGGACATTTCCAGGGATCCAGGGGCAGCCACAGCTGCTCTGGGCACCCTGTGCCAGGGCCTCCCCACCCTCACAGGGAGGAATTTCCTCCTGAAATCTAATCTAAATCCACCCTCCTTCAGTTCGAGGCTATTTCCCCCGGTTCTATCATTACCTGCCCTTGTGTTAACACATTTCTCCAGCTCGAGCTTATTCCCCAAATGCATTAAGGTTTTCACTGCTGGCTACATTGGTTTTGACTCAATGTGATTACATGGGTAAAAAAGATGCAGAGAAGCCTGGTTTTAACAGGCAACACTTTCATGCATGTAGTGCATTCCTGCAGGGCTGGATCTGCCCCAGGAGAGACCTGTTCTGCTGCTGACCTAAGCTGGCACAACTTTGTTGTATGGAAAAGCATTAAATGAAAGCAGAATTAGGCCAAGAATGACCAGGTGTGAAAAAGCCCATTTAGCAGCGCTGAGGTGGAGCCCAACCAGTGGCACTGGGGAAGGGAATGGGAGGCCAGGAGAGGAAATGTCAGCACAGGGCAGAGCACTCCCTGCTCTGCAGGCAGGGGAAAGGCAGGACAGAGCAGGCACACCCAGCCCACAGTGAAACGAGAACTGCTCCAGCCCTCTGATGCCATCATGATTTTTTTCCCTTTTCTTTTATACCTCTTTTGTGTGCCTTTGTGGCCTTTTGTATTCTTGGTGTTTCTTTTAGCCTACATTCCTGGACTTGATGTTTTGTTGAGTGAGGAGACTGAACATCTTGGAGGCCTCAGACACCAAGGTCCTCTCTGGAACCCATTTTGTAAACTCAAAGATGGGTCTGGCCAGGGGAGGGTTCTGGGGGGGAGAGGAGGAGGACTGGGACTATAATTCTATAGCCTATCTATCGGGGGTGTGCATTTTGGGTGTGCATTTTGGGTGTGCATTTTGGGNGGGCATTTTGGGGTGTGCATTTCCATGTGCATGTTGGGAGTGTTCCACCTGGACGGAGTGCACCAGGGATCCTTAAAATAAATACCGAGGGGAAAAGAAAATCCCTTTTCCCCTTCTGACCGTGTTGGGCTCTGATTTTAAGAACAGGGATAAGGCATCACCTCTGCCATCACAGGCTCGCCTCCTCCCCACCAGAGCCCACCTGAGCTCCAACAGAAACACCCGGGGTATGATGAGTAATGTGATACAAACCATGGCACCTGGGTGCCACATATGAAAATCAGCGTGATTTCCCTCAACCCTTAATTGCCATGCAGCATCTAATGCACCTTACTCTGATATTCCTGGCAGGAGACAACAATATTAGCTATGAAATCCGTAGGCTTCTGCCAAATTCACAAACACTGGCAGCGAAACCTAAGGAAGGGGCAGATAGGGCTGGGAAAATGAGGAGTAATTTAATGCAAATGTTCTGTAGAGCTCCCCAGGCTCCATGATTAGGGATGTCAAAAAAATTTAAGTGCTCCTTCTTTAATATTATGGAGAACTGATTATTACTCATTGTATACAAGGTTTTCTAAAATGATTGTATTTTTCATAAGTATGTCTCTCATTATTTCCTTCACTAAAATGTATTTTGCTTTGTGCTCAATAATTTCCCCCCCAAAGTGAAAGCTAATTCTTGAGCTGTGATTTTAACCATGATTTCCTTTTACTTAACTTATTTTACTCCCTGGTGTAGTAGATAATGGTATATGTTTTAAAAAATAGAAAGAGGGTAAAAAGAGAGAAGAAAAAAGAAATATTTTTGCTAAGGCAGGTAGGCATAGCTAACATACATCGAGGGCTAGATTGTTTCAAACACATACCATCTAATTTTCTGAGAAAAAAAAGTTTAAAAGTCTGATTCAGAGATTGCTTTTGAAGGTGAAAGTCCTCCTGTGTACAAGGTGAGTGGAAGTTATATTTATGTTTTTGTCCCTAGTTTCAGATGCTGAAGATCAAGTCTGTACAGGTCACTTTGATTTGTGGAGCTGGATGCACCTTACAGTCACTTTTACATAACAGAAATAGTCCTGATTAATTACTGAAAATTCCTGGATTAATAGTTGTGCTCTCATACACAGCTGAATAGTTCATTAGAGAATTTAACCTCACTGCAATGTCTAAATAAGAATAAAATACATTGAGAAAGAACTGTACTGAGATAAGAATAGTCTGCAGTCACCTGTGAAAAGCAAAGCAGACTTTTATTTGCACTATATAATTTTTTCCTTCAAGGAGGGCTGAAGGAAGGGTTTGTTTCTTGAATCAACATAGTAAAACTGCCAGAGAAAATTCATCATCTCTGATTTATAAGCATCCTATTCCCAACAGGCAAAGATTTAAGTGGTAGCATCCAACAGCTAATTCTCCACAGAAACAATACTCTGCTATCTTCAAAACTGAACGTTTTCATGGGAACACAGCCTGAAAATTCAGCCTGAACTTCATCAGGTTCTTTGGTTTGGCATAACTTTGGCATTTAAGCTGGGTTCCTGGAATAGCCATCATCTTGCAGAGTGGTTAAGGGATTGCACTGTACAGATAAACCCCGGGGTAAAACCCTGCAGAGATGCAGAATGAAACTGTGGATCCTCCCTGGAAAGCACCACTGCTTGGAATCTCGGTACTGAACCAACACCAGCTTCTATTCAACACTCCATGAGCCAGAAGTCATCCACAAGTCAACATTCCAAAACGTGATCTCCACCTTGTTAGTCTTCAGATCCATGGAAAGCGAGGTGTTTCTTTAATTTGACTATTCAGACCTATTTTAAGATTGTATATAAAGAAAAGATCAAGTATATAAGCAAAAAAAATGCTTAATCTTCTTCAGTGACTGTTAAAATAGCCAGGAAAATGAGGTCAGGTACAGCCCCAGACAGCCAAAGCCTGAAATAAGGTGGGATGTAGGTAATGAAGCACCTAAAGAAGGGGCATTTATGAGAATCTGGCAATGTCTCTACACATATGAATACACTTAATCTGATCCAACTGCTCCTGTAATTGAGAAAAATCACCTTCTTTTATTCAGGGAAATCCAATTCCTCAGGTCTTACTACAGCCATAAAACTATCTTCAACTACTTTTAAAAGTTATACATTTTTATCCTTCCTTATTTACTGAAAACAGTCAAAATGAAACTCAAGTAGTTGCTTAAATGTTTTATTTCCAACAGCAACATAGTCAAGATAAAGTCACTGCTGGAGAGCTGATAGAAAGGGTTCATTAATAACTAAAGTGTAAGTGCATGGGAGATGCAACTTTCTTTTGGTTGAGAAAGAGATAATTTAAAGTTGCCCACATGCCTCAGAATCAGTCTGAATTCTTTAAGAGATGCATAACAAATTAGTCTATAATCAAATGTTCTCTAATAAGATTAAAACTTTTAAAAGTCAATCCACAGGCAACAGGAGGTTTGTTTATTACCCAAAGTCTAAAACTGAACGTGAAATTAAGGAGATGGTATTCACCACACAAAGACAGTATCTCTTAGAGGAATTCAAAGTGCAATTAATTAAACTCTTACTCAGAGTGATTTATCCTACCCCTGTCTCCACTGCTGTTCCAAATGCCTGCTGTGAACATCGGATGTGTTACTCTGCTTTATAGATTAGTCTGATTTGGGAGCTGTGTATTAAACACTGAATTAAAGATTTACTAAAATTCTGCAAAATTCCATAATTACTAATATTTCCAGCCAAAAAAAATAGCACCTACAGATATGCCCAAACTCAATACTGTTACAATACACCCCAAAAAAGTACAGAACCCAAGGATAAACACAATCCCCCAGCTCCAGAGTCGTGCAGAAGCTCCTGAGGTCACATGAAATCACACAAATTGGAATATCCAGAGACTGTGCTCCTTGCACTCATGACCCAGCTGCCTAAGCTTAGGCTGGCCTAAGTAGGAGATACTCCAGTGGTTCATAGGAAAGGCCACTGTGCCTCAGGAAAATCCTAGTGGGTGTTAGGCTGGACTAACACAAGCACCAGCCTTTCTAACACACAAAAGTGCAGTTTCCCAGCTGGACAGGCTCTGCAGAAGTCGCTGATTTTATGGCTTCAAACCATCCCTTAATCTGTCTTTATATCTCTCTCCTATGCCCACAATAAGCTGCAGTTTCTTACATTTGGATGCTCGTCTGGTCAATAAAAGGAGAAAAATAAGAAAGGGTAAGATGATATTTTGACAAACACCTGGCGGATAAAGGTACTAAGCTGCAATGCAGAAGATAACATTGAAAAGATTAAAGTAGATAAAGATAAATGAAAAGAACATAAGAAAAATAAAACCCAACCTTTTTCTATGACACCAGCTCTGGAGCACCACAAAACCACCAAAAAAGATTAAAATATCTACCCATTAGAACCAGAACCTCTCCAGTTCATTCTGCTGGCTTTATAAAAATGCATCATTCTGACTCATGAACCAGAAGAACAGAAAATTTTCCTGCTTAGTAGTAAAGATGTTCAGAAAGTTGTTTTACATTTTTGCTTCATCAACTTCCCACCCCTCAGGGGACTCAGTCTGAATTGCATGAGTATGGAAAATGAGTTAGCCACACTGCAAAGTCAAGGCTGCATAGAAATATTCTTCCAACCATTTTTGACTGGTGTCTGGATAATCTCATTCAAGAGAAGGATATTCAGGTAGAAGAGCACAAACGTCTCTAAGATTAACAACCTCCTACAAAACTGTCTGTATGTCTAAACAGACCAACTCTGCTAAGGATAAAAATCTCAGGTTTGGTCATTTTTTATGTCTGGACCATATAAAGTAATAACATTGCTTTGCAATCTTTTTTTTCAGGCATTTGGAAAGGAAAGAACAGATCTTTACAGGAATTGATCAAAAGGGAACATCAATTTCTGAACCAACCCAAGCAGTCAAAACACATGGTCTTTGCTCGCTGCCAAAAACATAACATCCAGATTTGTGTCCATTTGGAGCACATCATAATGCAATCATTAATCAGTCTGATTTAGAATAATGTTTGCAACAACTGATTACCGCTGCACATAATGGTTTATCCTTTAAATCTGAAAATGTTTCCCCTGCCATCCGAAACAATGCAACTAATTCTCCCCGTGTGCCGGGGCTGGGCAGAAACGCCAGTGACTCATGTCAAAAGGATGGAGCCTTGCTTAAAATAAATAGCACATGCTTTCAGTAATCCCAAAAGCTGAAAGCCACCGTTCTTCTCGAAACACTCACGGCAGACATCTGCACCCAGTGACTTTAAACACCGCTGCTCCCAAGCCACGTGCTGGCAGGACACACTTTTACTGCTCTGATTGCCTGATCAAATTTCTCTGTGTCAAAGTTGGATGGAAGACAAACAATTTCATGCCACACGATAGCAGGAACTCTGGAAATAGCTGTCACACGTATTACAGAGTTAGAATTGCTCTTGCTGAGTGTCATCTGAAATAGGAACTGCTCAGACTTTGTAATAGGTTGGTTCCAGACAGATTCTTGTTGATCGTTCACAATGTATACAAATGAAGTGCTGTTGTTCAAGTTCAGACATCGCTGGGATTTCGATCTGAATACGGCCCATTTAACATGGGAACAGTTATCCCTGATGGATCCAAAGGGAGCATCGGAATGGGGAGGAGAAAGGGAAGCAAGAAGCTGAGGGGGGGAGCACAAGAGGATTTTTTTGCTGGTGAAGGTGCCTGCTCCAAATGTGAGCAGATTCCAGCCACAGCGAGCTTTCAGCAGAGCTCAGTCTTTGGGGGAACAGAGAAAAGTTGTAGTGTAGTGGTGGGGGAAAAGTGTTTTTTTAGAGGGAAAAAGTGTGGAGGATCACGTAGTGTTTCCTTTTCTCAGAGAGCCTTTTAATGTCTAAATGGTGGATCCCAACTCCAAAATAACAGTATCCCTAAAACAGCAGCAACAAAAGCAGCACAGATCCTTATCTTTGGTGTCTGCAAAGGACCCCAGGAGAAAACTCCCAGTACAGCTGGCTGTGAGCAATTTCCTTGGCAAACCCTCTGAGGAGGTGTTCTCATTGCTCAGCACCACATTTAGCATGATGGGGTCTCAGGGAAATATTGAGACACAACCAGAGTGAAATTAAATAATTATCTTAAAGGCTCAAGAGCTTTTCAAGAACGATTCATCTTTCTCAGGAAAAGATCATCTTCTACCAAAACAAACCCCAATAAAAAAAGGGAAGAGAAAGAGTGAAAAGGTGTGATGTAGCAGAGAGCTAATGAGAAAACAGATGAAAATGGAGATAGGAAAAACTTTATCTCCCATTTTAGAGACTTCTTTTGGAAACCAGTGTTCTTCTGTGCTAGGAAAAGTAATAATAAAGCCTTTCCTTAGACTCTGAATTAACACTAATTTACTGGTAAGGAAATTTAATCATTTTCTGTAAGGAAAAGGTAAATTCCTAATCAGCAGAGCAATGTGCGTGAGCATGTGTTGTCTTGATGAAAAATCACACATTAGGAGCTGTACTGCAGAAGTGATGAAAGAAATCAAAGTGATATAGCCATACATAAATACAAGAGGATCCTGATATTTAGTGTAGAATACACACATTTTGCATTTCAATAATTAATTATCAGTAGTAAAAAATGAGATTCAGCTATATAACAGTCTGATTACATTCTTAATCAAATTAGGAGAGATTAAAAAAGGTTACTGGAATACCTTTGAAGCAATATCAGGAATAAGAAATAGCATAAGCACTTTGGTATTACTTTGGTTAATTAAACACCAAAAAAAATTAACCTGTAGTTAGTAAAGAAAGAGCCTTTATTCAAGGCCCCTCTAACACCAAGCAGAATTCCAGCTTGGACTTCTCTTTATCCAGATCTTTGAAAAGGGTTCAATTCTGCCCCCAAACTCTTCCCAAGCAACACAAGTGTGGATGCAAAGGGGGCAAGGGCAGGATAACGACACAATCACAGCCAAGAGCTCTTCCCTCTCCTCTGCAAGTCTCTAAAAGCTCAGAAGAATTAAATGCTTTGTATTAAGAAATAAAAATTTAAAAAAACCAAAAAAACAAACAAAAAGCTGTGATTTAAATAAGCACAAAATAAAACCAGGATGAGGCCCTGTTGCAGCTGCCCCTTCTCCATGGATGCACACTGGCCATTAACTCCTCCAGCATTCCAACACCTGTGGCAGCAGACATTGCCTGAAGTACTTTCAGAGCTGGTGCAGTCAAAAGAGCATTTCTAATCATTCTTTCATATCACATTTCCTTGCTCAATGACACAGGTAAAAAGAAACCATCTGTTTATGTGGGTTTTGCATAAACTCGTTTGCGTGCTATCAATAAAATTAATATTATTTAGCCATTTATACCAAAGTATTTCTGATTCTTCCAGCTCACAGTACTCCAATTTGTAGACTGGAAGGTAATTACAAACCCAAGTGAACTTGAGGTCACTTCAGAAGCCAACTAAATTGGGGAGGGGGAGAAAAAACAAACCAAACAAACGTGTTCTTTATGAACTGACAGGTCACTTGGCTTGTAACAAGATTGTATCAAAAGCCAGGTACATTTCAGTCTGAATACAGGAATCGTTCAAGGGAACACGATAACACTAATGAAAAAAGATATTTTACAAAAACCTGTTTCATTCTAATCATGTTTCTAATTTTGGTAACACCACGCATTAAGAGGCAATTAAAGCGGCTCTAATGTTGTGGGGATTTTTGTTTTGTCTTTCAATGACACAATTTGCTTCAGAAGCAAATCCAATAAGCCATCTGAAATTATCTTTGAAATTGTGTTCGTGACAGGTACTTAAAGCTACAGAAACATAATGGCTTCACTGACATCATTTTTTTTTTCTGAAATGTGGAGGGAACCTTGATTTTCTGCACTGGCACAGAGAGGTTGATGTTATCCTCTGATTAATTCAGAGCACTGGACTCTCACCTGTGCTTGTTGGATGTGCTGCTTCAGACACCAGAAAGCAACTTCCCAAAAACCCATAGAAACCCTTTTTTCATTATAATTATGCTGCAAACACGAGGCCAACTCATATTTAGCTATAATTATAATTTTCATTATAATTTAGCTACAAATATGAAGCCAACTCACTGCCTGTGCCATATACACCTACAATACACAGCAAACATTTTTCTGCCATAAAACCTCTCGGGGATTTGCACCCAGACAAGTCACAGAAGTATCAGCCACTGCTTGGATCTGCAGGCACAGGAGAGCAAGAACAAGTTCCCAGCTCTGCAGGAACCATCACATTTCACGTGGAATGGTGACAAATGGTGTGCATGAAGCAGTGTTGGTGTAATTAGTGGCAAATGCCTTGCCAGAGAGGTGATAATTTGGCAAACCAACATGTTGTGTTTTTTTAAAAAATGACTGTTCATCGAGAGAATTGATCGGGTCAGAGCCATAGCCAAAAAAGTTCCAGCTTAAGAAATAAAGTCATAGCGCTTTTTAGACCATGTTTAAATTGCTGCAAAGTGGAGAACCTACTACAGATCAGTTTGCAGGTCACAGAGGAGGCTGCTGTAAGCTGAAACAGCAGCTGTGTTACTAAACAGAGATCTCTGCTGCTCCTCAATCTGACAAATTCCCAGAGGAAATCTGTCCTGGCCGTACCGGTGAGTGAGCCTGGCTGCTTCAGCAGCAGCTCGGGCTCTCCTGCTCTGTCTGCTGGTTCCAGCTGGGGAAAGTCAAGCCCAGAGAACTGATGGAGCAGGACCCAGCCACATCCTGCCCTGCCATGGTCCCAGGAGCCTGGAGGAGATTCCGGGGGGATGAGACGAGCGTGGGCAGGTTCTGCATCCAGCAGAGCTCCTGAAGGGGCTCCCAAATTTGGGCACGGCACCACTGCAGGAGAGTCGGGAGCAAGAGCTGCACAGTGTCAGCCCCAAACTCCCGAGCTGCAGTCGGGCTGGGGCCAGCACAAAGAATCATCGAGAGTCTATTAAAGAACCTTTTATAATCACATTTACCACCAATATACTTCTTTAGCCTTCATAGATAGTCCAAATACTTAAAAAATTCATGCATTAAGGAATCATATTTTAAACGAAACAAGGTTAAAACTGGTGCCAAAAAGAATGAGAAGGAACAATTTCCCTTTTATGAGGAGTAGATAACACTTAGGGGCAATCAATCTAATGCTCCTGAGCTACTCCTGCTGGAGGAACTGTGGCTGGGACAGAGATTGTCCTTGTGCACAGCAGGCTGAGGGGTTCAAATCAGCCTCATGATAAATAAACTCATCTCTTCTGATATCATTTTTTTTTCATTTATGTTCATTCCACTTTTTTCCACTGCCTGGAATTAGATGTATTTTAAGTTCATCTTTTCTGACTTTCTCATGAGGACATTCTCCAAAAAAGGTACTTGTTGTCCTGTCCTTTTTTTTTTTTTTTTACACTAAAGATGCTGGATTTGTCCAAATTACTTTAAAATGTCTGAAAAATAAATTCAGGAGTCCTTGGGCAACTAACAGAGATTTGAATGTTTGTAAAAGAAGGTTGATGTAAGGATATGGACCACATAAAAAAGAGAAATTTGAGAGGGGGAAGAACTGATAGACAACATTTCTATGGATATTTACATACCATAATGCCAAGATATCCCATTTTCCCATCCCTTGGTCTCCCACATTTGTTTAAACATAGATCTACTACCCAGCTCAGTCAGGACTATTTGGATTATGAACGCTGTGAAGTAGAAGCTGTGTTAGACTGTCCAGGCACAGAAAAGGAATCAAAACTGACATCTGAGGTGGAGCTGCAGGAGAATCTCTCTAAACACAAACCAATTATAACAACTTTAAAAAGAAATAGCTCTTGAGCTGGCTTGGTTTCCTTTTCCTGACTGCTGGGATGACCCATCTATAAATGTGTCCAGCAGAGTGAGTGCTGTATCCTTGAGGGAGTTTTGCCCATCCCAGATCCTGGAGTCACACCCAGCACTCCGGAGCAGCTCGGGAGGAGGCTGCTGGCTCCCAGCTGCAGAGAGCTCTGTCTCCATCAGCACCTGATCCTCCCCACTCACTCAGAGGGGACTCGCAGGGCACATAGCAATGAGCATTCCAGCTAATTAATTTCGGCTAAGATCCTCAAGCCGATAATTTCTAAACTTGCGCATCTGTGACTTGGGATGTGCTACCCCCAGGAGAGATTGATTTATTCTGAGAAGGCTTGTACCAAAGAGAAAATTCCATTAGTTTGTTTCCTCCCCTTCCACTAGCACTGATAAAAGTCTTAGGGCATTAAGGCATCCTTGTGTCACCCATCCTTACACCCACAGTTAAATTATTGTCTCCTGGTTGTTCCCCTGCAATGCAGCTCCTCCCATCTCCTTCCCACTCCTATCCACAGCCTGCAGCCATCCTGCACTCACAAGGATTTGGTTTTCAGCTCAAGATCAGCTCACTTAGACAGGAAAATTTTAAAACTCGTTCATTATTTTGTGTTTTACTTATCCACATGAAATATTTCAATCAGGAAATTGAGTTTTGATGGAAGATAAAGAAATGGTTCTTATCCACTCAGTTTTATGTGCTGCTGTTCAATGTACTTTTCCATTGTTCCTACAAGGGAACCAGGGACAGAAATGAGTCATTTGTAACATTAAAGTTTAATATAAATTTCATATCTACATAACTGAATGTTGATGAATTGTGGCTAGCTCATTACCAGAACGAAACATACTTTCCAATACTGCAAAGCTCAACTCGATTATTTGTTGTTGGAAGGAGCAAGGTGAGGAACTGCTTCTACACCAAACATTTTCTGACCGTGATCTTGAGCTCTTAGAAATCATTCTGGCTGCAAGCACTGGCTCTGTAAGGCTCCCTCTGGCCACACCTTTCTGCCTTGGAGAATCTCCAACCTTCCCAGAACTTCTTCGCATGCTCCTATTGAGCATCTCCCCTCCCAAAGGCCCTTTCCCATCCTTCCTATATTTTACTGTGGACTTGGAATATTTGGAGATGCATTTAATTTTTACTTCCATAGAAAAAAGTTACTCTGTGTTGACTTAGAAAATACATTTTCTAAAATATTGTGGTTCTTGTTAAAGCCCTGTTCCAGAGCCTTGTTCAGCTTCTCCTCATCTCAAGCTCAGACACTTTGAGGTAGCAAATCAGGGCACACAAGATATTCCCATTTAGAATGTGGCCTTTCCCAGACTAAGGAGGTAAATTAAATGACATGCAAAACTATTCAGAATCAGGGAATTCAGCAGAAAACTCACTTGTTTAATACATATTTCACTTTATCCATTTTATTAAAACATTGCTGGAGTAATGCATGTGAAGATAACACGTAAGAAGGAATACACTGCCCTGGAAAAGGAAAGTTCTGATCTATAAACCTCTCTTAGATTTTGTGTTCAAAACCACACAAGGAACCAGTAGTTTACAATTTTAAAAGACACCCTCACTACCAAGTAACTTCCTGACCATGACAAAAAAATCCACAACTCCAAAATTATTACAGCTTTATCCAGAAATCATCTTGTGATAGAAAATAGGCAATTTTTACTCTGCTGAAGAGCATTTATGGGCTTTATTTGTGATTGCATTTGTAATTTGGGTAATTGTGCATGCACAACTGGCCAGCTGCATGCAGAATCACCCAATTTGCACATGTTGCCATAATTGCCACTTGAATTATGACATTTTACAGTTGTGTGCATGCAAATATGAGCAGAAAAAGACTCATTCGATAAACAAAGCACTTTGCACTGGTTTTCAGTCCTTCCTAATCAGTCAGAGCACTTGAGGCCCTTTCTGCTGACACTTGAAACAGTAGCTGTATCCTGAATTTGGTACTGAAGAAGCTTCCCTGACCTTATGGAAGCAAGGGAAACAGCAGTGCAACGTGGCTGGAACTGCAAAGCAAATCACTTGTCACAAAAAGTAGCAGCAAATCTCTGCCACGTGTCACTTGCTGACATCCCGGGTGCCAAATATTCATTGTTAATCAAAATAAGTATCTTTGTTGCTTTGTAGTTCTAAAAGACTTCACCCAAGTAAAGCAAATACTAAAAGTCAAACAGCAAGGCAGCACCCAGGAATTCCACAGAAGGTTATTCTGCCTTGTTCTGCTTTGAAGGGTCTCAGTTATGCTGAGACAAAACCAGCAGAGGTGGATCTCCCACTTCAGCAAAGTTTGTAACTCAAGAGAACGAGATGAAGATTCAGGATCAGCACTTGGAGTCTGCCAGTGATCTGCAGGCTGGATGAGCTACAGCACCCCTAAGATCACCTTTTAAAAGGCCAGGAAAATTAGCTCCATGATATACTGTACCTGGAATAGGAAATATTGGAATTCAAAAAGGTTTCCTGCACCGTTTAACAGAAGTGGCCAGAAGGGATTTAATTTTAAAAAAAAAAAAAAAAATCAGATGTATTACCCACTCTTTACAATAGAAATAACACTGTTTCATCAGCTAAACAACTCAAAACTCAAGAAATTACTACAGCTGCTAATTATCCAATTATCAATAGGGAAGAAATAAAATGAGTAAACAATTATTGGTCAGTGTTTTGAACTAGTTAACAATTATGCTCCAAGTGATTACTTCTTATATCAAGAGCTGGAAAGCAACTGTAAAGAAATAAATCAAGGACCCCCTTGCAGCTCTACAAGGTTAAAAAATTTGGGTTTAGAGGTTCTTCCCCCTGACAGGAACTGCACATAATAGACTAAACTTCTCTTTATCAAGTCATCCGTGACTAAATCACAAATACCTGAGAACAGAATATACAAATACGGGATTTGGCATGCTGCACACGAAAATTAGTCACATTTTTTAGTGAGAAACCCACTACAGTTAAGTCCGTTAATAAACCCGAAATGAATTGTACAAACACCCAAGGAGTCCCATTCCTAGTATTTGGAAAACTTGAGATAAGTTGCTGTATTCCCTGTGGCTCGCTTAAAATCACTATTTGTCCAGCATCTCAACAGCTCCACAAAGCTGCCCAAATCCTCCTTCTCCACATTCATCTCTGGTGTGTGGTGAGGCTGAGGAAGTCTATTTCCTGAAATCTGAAAGTGTGGCTGGACAGAGGCACCCTGGAAATTACATCATCCTATCTTCAATAAAGTCACAGTTTCTTTCTCATTAAATAAACCTTCCTGCTTAGAGAAAAGTGAACCTTCCTGTTTACACTGAAAGACAAATATACAGAAAAGCCATCAGCATAGAAAATGCTCAGCCTTGGGAGTAGAGTGGAGATTTCCCCCCGTTTTTCAAAGCAGAAAGATTACAGCAGCAGAGCCCACCGTGGCAGAGGCAGCTTCGTGTCAGAGGCAGGGAGTGGATCCATTTCCATGCTCTGCACCTCTGCTGTAGATCAGTCACAGAGCCCTCTGTACAAACTTTTGTCACATCACTTCAAGACATGCTGCCTGACACTACATTAAGGGTTGACTTCCAAAAAAAAAATGGAAGCATGAATACTGAATTTCCTGGATATGCAGTTCCTCATGTAGATGTTCTCATCCCCAACTGCTTTGCTAAGGTGAAAATTTATCTTCACCTCTCAAAATTCAAGCTCTGGATTGTTTCTATGTATTTTTAGTTTGAGATGAAGTTTGTTTACTTTTACCTCGTCTGCAAAAATAAAGGAATTTGTAATAAATAGGATTGAATTTATTTAGAAAAATGCATTTCAAGTTTCACTACAGGTAGAGCAAGAAATGAGAGTCACGTTCTGGACTTCATTCCAACCTGAGTGTTTGTCTCCGGAATGTGTTGTTAATAATGTCTGAAATGACGAGCATATATTCTCATCCTTCTTTTTCTCCACACAGACTAAATCCCTGCAGAATCTGGAAGTCTTCTCGATTTATGAATTTATTCTCACTGAAGCTGGGAAGAAAGTTTGACACTTTGTTTAAAAGAGACTGAAGAAAGCAAACCAGGGGCTCAGCTCTCCCTGGCCTGCTGAGACTGACAGAGGGAGTCTGCAGCGGCTGTGACATTTCACTGCTGCCACCGGTAACAGCCCAATAAAGTCAGGTTGACAACTCAATAGCCTCAAAAGGGACTATTCCCTAAAAAAGCTCTTCAGCCGGTGACAGGGGATACCAGGATTGCCTCTGGTCTCACCTCTCGCTTGGTTACAGCTCTCCTGAATCATTGCCATCACATTAAAGCCACTTACACTGCAATTACAACAGCAAACCCTCCCTGCCTGCTGCAGCCGGGAGGGCAGAGGCGGATAATGGATGCTCATTGTTGGCAGGTCAGGTGTGTGGAGCTGTAATTGCTGTTTCACATCTCCTCGTGCCAATTGTCAACACGTTAAGGAAAGAAGGATGAAACTTTGGTGTCCTCGCTACCAGTGAACACAAACAGCATGTTACACTTCCACGTTCTTCAAGCAATTAATACACAGAGAGAATTAAGCATGTATAAAGGTATCACAGAGGATATGAATTCTAAAATAATAATTTTTGAGCTAAATGGCCTGGTTCTCATGTGAGACGTAATTCTGTCTTTGTTCCTTATGTATTACACACAGGTAGTTGAAGAACAAAGTTTCAGGCTCAGGCAGTCATCTGCCAAAAAATATGGGATAGTCAGCCAGTATTCAATTCTAATCAGAAATTGTTTCTTCTTCCAAACTTCCCACAGGAAAAATAATTAAACAAAGATTCCACACCCTTGCAATCATCTCATCCAAACTGTGGATTCTTCCTGTCTCTTGCATTTCTCAGGTTTTGTTTAGCCTTGTTTCAAATACATGTTTTTTCCCCACTGAGTCATGGCAGATGGAAGCATTTCATTAGTGTTACTAATAACCATCTCAACAAATCATCTTTGCAGTTTGGTAAAGGCCAGCAAGGATACAGGAGATTTCAGCCCACAACAGGGTTGGGCTTGTGTCTCTGAAGGTTGTAGCTGCACTCTCCACTTTTTTATTAAAGTGAGCTGCAGATCAGGAAACTTGTTAAATTCCTTCTGGCAAAGGTAAAACCCAAAGACAAAACCCTCTTCCATCACCTTCTACCTCAGAACAAAGTCTGCATTTACAGAAGTCAGGCCCCTGGAGTTTTATTTTTGAGTCACTCTTGGGGGACAGTAGATTTCAAATGCTCTCTTTTCAGGGATTAGAGATTAAAGAAATATGTCACACCCCATTGAAATATTACAGCCTGCATTCTGTCTGCCAGAGCATTGCTGACACTTTAAAGGTCAAATACTTTCTCCTTATATTCTTCTCTGGACCAAAGCAAAGTTCTGCAGTGCTTCACATTTATAAATGCTCTTTGTTAATCGGAGTACAAGAGCAGGAATCACACCTTATTTTTACACACCCACTCCATCTTCCACATGCTAAGCAGTTCTCAGAACCATTTCCCCCTCTTTCTTCTAAGTATTTGAATAGACTCAAATTGGCTGCATCAAAAGTGTGTTTCTTAAGCAGCATTAAGAAGGTCCTATTAAAAATACCTCAAGCAGTGTAACAAAATAGAAAACATTCCCAGAAAAACAGCAGAACTCAAAGTCACTGAAGGTATGGGCAAAATGTTGATGGGAGCCAACTGAGAGACTGACTCAAGACTGTTTATTGTTAAATATACAAATCTTGGTTCAAAATTATGGGCTACATTCTTGCAGATGAGGAGTAAGGAGCAAGGTCCCTTGAGGTACCAAAGTGAGCTTGCTGAAAACCCATTTGCCATATTCCAGCAGATCTTGGAGGGTGTGAGGCACCTGATATGTACAATTTCCCCCTTTTTTTATACTCAAGCATATCTAGAGAAGAAGGGAGAACAAACCCCTGTGAATTCCAGGATGGCAACCTTCCCCCTCCCTTGATGTGCAGAGGTCTCCGCACATTTTCAAATATTTCAAAGTGTAGGAAACAAACAAAAAATGCCACTTCTCAACTTCAGTTGAGAAACAACATTGAGATGGTTTTTAAGGCCTCCACAGCAAGACATTCCCCCAGTGCACACGGCAGATTTCCAAAAACTCCAGCTCCTCTGGTGATGTGCATCAGTCCAAGGTAAGGTCAGCAGGATGCCAGGCACCCTTCCTCTGTGAAACCTCACAATTTCAGGTAAAAAAAGGTACTACCAAAAAAAGGGGTTTTTTACTCTTCAGGAAGTCTTCATTTAAAGCCATACACATGCACTTTTAAATTATCTATGAGCTTAAAAGGATTTAATAAACATATTTCCTATTTTTAGAGAAACACTGTGATGCTTAGGTGCACATGTTTTCCACTGCCAGTTTCCACGCTTTGCCTTTCACTGTTAAAACTTACTGTGCTGCTAGAAATCTAACACCCACTGGAATAAAAATCTAAATTAAATATTGGGCTTTTTTACCAATATGATTTATAAATGCACTAATCATTTCCTGAAACAAAGGCTTTATCCGCTACAGAACAGGAATCACTTCTGATTATTCTGTACAATTTCTGTCCACCAAGTTTGTGATTATTGCTTTACACACCATGAGGAGGGAACATACATGTATCTGTCACTTACAATTTATCACACTGTCCTGAAAGCAAGTCCATCAATTTATTTTTAATGGACTCCTAAAAGAATTTTTAAGTACACCCTTAGACTTATTGTAGTTCACCAGCACTTTCAACCATGATGGATAGTTTCCATTTTAAAATATGACATTTGTTGTAATACAGTTTAAATTACTTTTCTTCATGGAGCATGTGTTATTCAGAGTTACCATTATGCACTAAGAAATTGTACATTATGTTGCTGCTTTATCTCCTTTTATAGCTCATGTTACAGTTGCATCTATTCAGGTACAATTACACTGGGGGAAAATGATTTAACATTTGTATTAAGAACAGTTCTGTTCAGCAAATTTATTTTAGCTTTTGGTTAATTACTAAAGAGTGCTGAGGATAATCCAAAACAGCTACAGCATGAAGATTTTAAATTCAGTAAATAAAACATATTCACCCCAATATATGTACCCACAGTACAGCAGATTTATGGCACTGTATCTATAGGCAAAGTTGTAGTAACTTTTGTGTATTCCATAAATTCCTTGTAACATGGGCTAAAGAAATATTTCCCTACAGGATTAGCTTTTAGTATTAGTTCATTTTATGTCTGAGTTCTCTCAAGGTTCACTGAGGGGAGTTTCACAAGATGAGTATCAATGGGATAAAAGTAATCATGGTATAAACTTGTAGTAATGTATGAACTAAGAGTGAAGATTTCTCAGATTCTAAGCCTTATTTTATAATCTAGGACTCCAAATAGGATAATTAATATCTGTTCAAAATTAAAATGTTTCTCTCTTCTGCTTCCTGTGAAAATCCAAAACATTCTCCCTATCAGTTTTTAGATCTATGAATACAAACAATAAAATTTATGCTGTAAATCAGAATCTGTTTTGTTCACATTGCCAGTAAGATGGTGAAACAATATTTTTTTATATACAGAGTGTAACCTGTTGGACAAGTACAAAGACATTTTAATCAGGCTATAATAGGTATTCTTTTTCTGTTCATTAAGATAAAGAAATGTTTGGCAGGCAAATGTTTCATTAGGTTGTAATTTGCTTTGATATGCAAATTAAGATGTAATTAGTTTTGCATTTCTGAAGAGGTAGAGGCTATGTGCTACACATTTTTATGTGTTGAGCATGGGAGCTGAAGTAGTTACCTTCCTTCCTCCCCAAAACCAACTTCCAAAGCCCACTCCATCCTCTTGTAAATCTTCTTAAAACCAAGCACCTTCAACACCTTTCTCTCAGCTGTTTTAAGTTCTTAAAAATTTACTTAAAAATAAAATTACCTCAGAGGATGCCTGCTCAAGTTGTTTTATTTTTTGTTTGGTTTCAACCCTGTTCTTTAATACTGGAAATGGTGAGGCAGAAGGAGAAGCTGCTGTAAATAAACACAGCTACAGCAACCTGGACAGGGGTTAAGCGGGGCTGTGTGTTTGAAATGAGAGAATTGAGCTCAAGACACAGAAATATCCGGGGTTATTAACAAGCCGTGAACGAGAGAACGATTCATTCTAACTCCTCTTTTTAACAAGGCCAGTGTGGAGTATGAACATAGATTTGAAATGTAAAATAATCTATGTGGCTCAGCCCACTACAGCAGATCAGTAGGAATTGGTGGAGTAAACTATGAAACAAGCCATGACCTCACAGGTTTTGGGATAAATCACAAATTATAAACCCTCCAACATCATAAATTATGAGCTGTCTATCTGTGGTTAGGACCTGTCAGTGTTGTATCTTTTGAAAGTCGTTTGGTTAGAAAAAAATAACTTTTTCTCTTCATTTGGCCAGAAACCTGGACTTGTGAGAGCTATGAAAGGTTGAAATATTTTAGATAAAGGTCTCAGGTATCTTCTGTTGCTAGCCAAAGAGTGACTGATGTCTACCAGTTTCATCAACTGAGAATTTGCTGGTTTTAAGAAGAAAATATACATTTTTTAGTGTTTTAAGAAAATCTCAGTAAGAAAACTAATGCAAGAAACTGTTAAAGAACTTTGTCAAAAGATATTTGGATAGGAATTCTCCTTTTTACTTTCTTATTTATTTCTACATCAATTCATTAGTATCTTACCTCTTCAGCATCTCATTGATTCAGTGTCTGCATTAATTCTCAACAATGAATGAAAAGACAGAACTAAAAGTTGGCTATAATACCAGTAGGAACATCTCACAAAACTTAAAAATTTCATCTTTTAAGATGCATATTAATAGAAGGATTTATTTTCATTCCAAGCCAGGCTGACAGCCATCTAAAATAATTCACACAACAGAGAAACCAAGATTTTTAACCAGATTCCACCCAGAAAGTGAGAGACTGACTGCTTTTCCTTCTGAGAAAGGTTTACATAACTGGATAACATTGTGGAATGATTGTATAATTCTGTGTTCTCATTCCAACACTCCAAGCCAGTGTGAAGTTTGCCAGTGTTGTCCTACTAAACGTCTAAGTGCCACTCCAGCAGAACAAACATTTTACTTCGGCATGAGTTGCCTCTGCAGGACTTTGGAGCTTGTGCAGTGAATAACACACTCACTGTTCCTAAACTGGACGAAATCCACGTGTTAAGGACAGCAGGAGTGCTAAAAAGCTGAACCTGCACATCAGAGGAGCTCTATCGTGCTGCCAGATGACAGACATGCACTTGAGATTTTTTACTCGATTTTAACTTTGCCCTTCTTCATCCAGGCTAACTGGACAGTAGCTTGCATGGAATGCAATTACTNCTTGCCCTTCTTCATCTTGGCTGACTTGGAATGGAATTCCAATAGAATTCCGTGCTAGCTTGCATGGAATGCAATTACTGAGGACTAAAATTACAATATCGTTTGTGACATGACAACCAGTGTAGCATTAGCAGGTATTTAAGTCCATTTAATCCACTGTTTTCACTTCATGATCTGATAAAACAGGGAAATTTGGAGATTACAAAAGGAGCCAAAGCTGGATGGGAAGCATCCAGAAACCCAGAGGAAGTGAGGAGCCCTCCCAGAGGTCAGGCTCCTGCTCAGTTTTGCTGCTAGACTGATCTGTTCATCTCTCAAGAGATGCAGAGAGAGTAGGAAATTATTTAGTAATGGAACAGCAGGCCTGAATTCAAAAGAGGTGAAGAGGGATGATAAAAGATTATATTAGTCCATAAAATTGAGAAACTACTGTTATTTCTAGATGATAATTTTGGCTTAACACAGTCAGAGTAAGCACAAACATGAAGGAACAGCAGCTCAGTCTGTGCCTTCCAGGAGCTGGAGCCGTGGATGAGCTCAGCCCAGCGTGACAGCAGCCTCTGCTCTGGAATTGCACTGGCACTTCCCAATTTCCTGCATTCACTTCCTCCTAAAAAGCAGCACCTGCCCTAAAAGCCTGCCCAGTGCACTCACGTGCTTTCACATGACAGCTTCAAAACAGGTAACAGGTGTCACTGGAGAGTAACAAGAATTCTCTTTAGATATAATCAGTGCAATAGTGGCTTTCAAATGCATTAGTGGCACTTTCAGATCATCCACAGCTTTTGGGGTTTAACATAAACCATTCTGCAGAACACGTGCATCTTTTATCCCAGCAGCCTGAAGTGTTGAGATCCATCACTCTGAGAATTTACTGTGCTTATAAACAGAAGCACAACGTTCACCAAACAAGAGTTTACAGGGATCTTTCATCCTGACACTACATACTGAACGTAGCAAAACATTCAGTTCCCCTCTGGTTTTATTTTCACTGCCTGAAATAGGAAGATGACATGGATTTAATGAAATTGCACACGTTCCTATCAAGATACAACCCAAGAGAAGAGGGCTGAAAATGAAAAGCTTCAAGTTTTGACAATGGAAATAATGAGGAGACATTCACAAGAGATAAGGAATGAATGATACTGATCTACAAAGATTTACAAGTGTGATTTGTCATGTTCTGAACAGGTCTGATTTTATGCCTGTCAAACTCAATAGAAATACTCCCCTGAACTCCACTCTGTTTAGGTGCAAGCCCTTAATCTGTAATCTTAACAAGATCTACAGGCTAGAATTTCAAGCTAGAAATTCTGGACTTGAAATGGGATCACAGTTTAAGTGAGTTGCTCTGCAACTTTCCAAGATATATACTGGCTAGACCATCAGCACAGTCTTTAGAAAGACATTGAATATTGATTTAAAGATAAGCTGTATTTCAATCACAAGACTGAGACACAAATTCCAATTTCAGATCTACAGAGACACCACGGAGGCCACCAGCTGAACCAGTTCCTTCTCCTCAGAGCACTCCTTGAGGCTGTGACTGAAATAAAAATTTTGATTGAACTCCTTAGCTGTTTGCAAGAGAAAAAAAAAAAAAAGTAATGAAATCAGCGTTGCCATGAGGTGTTTGGTGCTGTCACTGCTGCTCTGAGGGAGCACAGACGAATCTCATTTGCAAGGGAAGAGCTGTGTGAGAGCACCCGGGATGACAACTCAAGTGTTGTGCTCCAAACAAACAGCACCGAGCTTCGGCACAGCCGTAGCTCACAAGCTCTGCCAGCAGTCTGGAATAAAAATAAAATTGTTTCTTCTGTCGCAGGTTCCCTTTGATAATCTTTCAAGTGCATTGCAAACATGAATTAATCAGTTCTTGGATCACTCAGGGCACAAAGAGATGGCTTCGGCAGGGACAGGGGAAACAAGATCAAAGTTTTTGTGCTGGAAACACCATCAGCTGCTAACCTGACACTGCCTCACCCCACTAACCTGGCACTGCCTCACCCCACTAACCTGGCACTGCACCGTGGGAGGGCTCTGGGACAGCCCACGAGAAATTAAGGCACAACCTACAAAAGGATGCTACTCAAGAGATCATCCCACATCGTGCTGTATTTATTATCAGCCCAACTCTGCTGCAGCAGGAACATTCAGCACTTTTATTCCAGGCTCACGCAGCTGCACAGGAAGACCGGTGACACCTCCTTTGTGCAATGTCACCCTCAGCCTTTGCTCAAATTTATTATAAAATGCTCTATAGAAATTCTCGTTATTTGGTCACTAGCTTTACAGTTTTATTATTGCTCCAAAACACACAACTGTATGGCTTCAAACTAATTCCAGTAAAGCAAGTGATCCCCTTAGCTTTGTGGTGAATTCTTAGTTTCAGAGCTCTAACATGAGTAGCAATAATGTGACTTTTTGCTGTTTAACCTTAGCAAACATATTTTAGCTTTAATGCACCTGTCAAGCCCATGATTTTTTTCATACGCAGAATCATTTTAATACAAATTTGCAGAAGACTGTCAGACATTTAACTGGTAATGATTTAAAACTTTCCTTTTAAGAGTTTTAGTAACAGAAGCAGTGCCACAGACAGATGTAGACAAGGTCTTGAAGAGCAATTCAAACAACTACAATTAGTGATGAGAAACTGCACAATTTAAGTTACAGATGTGACCCACTTCACCAGCACAGAAATCTTAACTGCTGTCAGGAGACTAGAAAAAAATATCCTTGCAATATTAGATTCCAGCAGCCCCACATAATATAATATATAATAATAATACACCCTCTTTTTGGTGTATTATTACTAAATTACTTTTGAATATCTGCACTAAAGCATGAATTTATGTTTTTTTAAAAAGTTTCTCATTTCTACTGAAAATATATATAAAAATTGGCTTTGTTGTTGGCAATGCATAGTAGGAAGAGTAAAGCTTCACTTCATACACTAAGGAAAAAAAGCATATCTTAAAAAGAGAGAAGGGTGTAAATTTTTAACCACGCTCTAGTCTACTTCAAACTTGTAGCACAATATAATTCTAAGGGAAAACAGATCCCCAGGAGTTTTCAAGCTTTTAATCAGCTGGTGCAAGTATGGGCAGATGGGATTCTCTCTCATCACTTGAGTTCTTCAGATGAAGGTTCAATGTCTTTAGAAAAAAAAAAATCTAAACAAGAGAACAACTTGACATCCAGATGAAAATATGAAACTCCCAAGGTCATTTAACTTTGGAATTTTGTCTCAATGCAACTGATCTCAGAAACTCCTTTATTCACACATCTCTTACACCTCACCACCAGTGTCCCACCAGTCTACATTACAAAGTGTTTCAGCTGGTGGCTTGGGCAGCAGAAAGTCACAACAAGCCCTTCTATTCTATTGTAGGATGCTATGAAAAAAGGTTTATAAATCTCACCGACTCAAAAGTTTTAACTCTGTGCACCTGACAAAATGAAATGTTAACTGTACTCATCTTGACAAAGTGGAAAAATACGTATATTCAGCAGCCACATGATCCTAGTAGTTACTATGCTTGCTACCCACACAGTATTAATATATAATAAAAAGAATGTTCTGCCTTATTGATCTTCAGACCACAGCTAAGAGCTGTAATGCTTGAAGCATACCAAAGACGTTTTGCTCTTTTTCTCATTCTCTCCCTTTTTCTTTGGTTACATTATACTAACCTCTGCAAAGTGGTTTTTATTACTTGATATGTTGTTGGTCTTTTCACCTTGAAATTGTTGACAGGAGAATAGAATGCTCTGTGTTGTATATTTAATCTCTATTCAAATATACATCTTGCTGTTTTTCACCCTGTCAAGTTAATCCCTTGGAAGTACCATAAAATAGCGGTGAGGTATAAAACTGCAGAACTGCTCAGTGTGGGACAGAGCTCAAACGTGCCAGGCATCTGCGCGGAAGCCTTGTCTCTCCCTCAGAATGGGCAAAGAATTCCTTTGGGCTCTTTGTTTGTCATCTTAAACTGAAAGCTGTCTGGGCGATAAGGTGACTCGGAATAGAAAGCCTTGCATATGAAGCAGCCTCCCTTTGTGCTTTCCAGGATCAAGTGGAGGGGGTTTTTTTTGTTTGCCTGCTTTTATTGTAGGTTTCTTTACTCACTTCACAGCTATTGCTCTCTAGGATTTTAATTATAAGCTGTATAGAGCCTAATATCCCTTTTTCTGCGCTTTTACTCCCTCTCGCTCGTGTTCTGAAATGTTCATAACCAGCTTATTACAAGAGAGATGACAAAAAAGCCTTTGAAAGGGCTGGCACGCAGAGCAGATTCTATCCCAGGGCGGCGATCAGCTGCTCCATCCGCACCAGCGCCGCTCGGGAGATCAGAGGGAGCGCTGGGATTGGGATTCCTCCCTGGATCCACGGGCAGGAGCAGATGAAGGTCGCTCTTTCATGAGACACGGAGAGGATACCACCCCGCTGTAATCCATTCAAATCACACACAGAATTTGCTGTGAGGATTTCCTCGCTGCAAAGCAAGGAGATTTCTTCTCAGATCTGAGAGGGGCATTGTGCCTTTTGATGCACCGGGTTTGAAGGGCAACTGGAGGAACTCCTGTCGAAGAAAATGAATTGCTTTGGTTTCCACAGCCACCCTCACCCTTCTGTAAAATACAGGGAACTCGCTTAGGTGTTACGAAGCCACATTAATCAAAGTTTCATAAAGTATAAGTCAGGAAACAAAGAAAGATACTTTAGTTTCTTGTTTAAGACTGTTCATCAGTGGTGCTACATTATTTATTTTTGTTCATGTTATTTTAAATTAGATGCAATCTATGCCAAAAATACAACCTGTAACTTCAAAATAGTAAGCACGAAAAGGGAGTCTGGAATTTTTAATGAACTTTCCCCCTTGCTCTCCTGAACACACTGCTTAAGTTGGGTTCACAGGAAAAAGGGAGCTATTCACAAATTTCTCTCCACGTAATGGAATTGGCAGTGAACCAGATTAAGCATGCACGTGACAAAAGTAACAAAAACAAAAAAAATAAAACATCAAAGAAGTCCTAATCTAGAAATATCAGAATTCTTGTTGTGCACTCTCAGCCGTGACCTGAGGCTTCAAGACAGCGAGAGTCCTGCCTCACCTGGGCTCAAATTCCTCTTCAGCAGTTTCCCATTGACTGACATGAAAGCTTCAGCAAGACCAGTTTTAACACAGTAATAGTTTCTATGTCCTTTGAATCAGGACCAAGATTCTGCAATGGTTGAAGCAATCCTGCAGCTATTGTCTCCATTTGAAGCAGATGTTTAAAAAATGACAAAAGTTCAACTATTCAAATGGATTTTCCCCTTGATTTTCACTACAGGCTGTCACTCTGTTCTACTCTTCAAGGAAGAGCAGTAGGATAAAATTGAAGTTGAATTAATAGCAGGTGTTATGTGCTAATGCAATCACACTGATATTAACTGGACACTGAGTATTGGAATATATTTTATGTCAGGTTTTAATCCATTCCCGTGACACATTTTAATGCTTCATTCTCTCATTTGCTGGCATAATATTTTCATGTATCCACATCCAATAAAACACTAAAATCTAGAGAGAACCAGCAGCCTAAGGGTTAAAGTATAAACTGGGGTACAAGCATTTAAATCCTTCTACAGGAGATAATTAGCTGGGCTTCTGAAATAAAACCAGGGTAGTGTTCCTACTGACACAGGGATTGGCTCACAACGAGAAAAATCATGGACCAAGTTTGGCTCAAATTGGCTCCAGTTCCTCAGCCAACCAAGCAATATTAGCATTTTCCTATGATATCTAAATTAAAGGAAGAAACGTTTTGGACTGCATGTTTTGAATGAACCCACAGGGAAGGTCATGGGGATGCTCCATCTGTGCTATCTTCATCTAAGCAACCATTCACATCTATCATATACCATGCAATTAGAATTGCTATTAGGTTTTCATTTCCTTTTGAATGATCTACAGCTGTTAAAATGCAGCCCTTTTAAGGGAATGTGCTGATTTGATTAAGGTTTTGTCAGAAAAACATTCCGTAGCTCTACATCTTAGGAAGGTACAAATAGGAATTTTCAGGCAGCCAACAGATCAAAATTTAGAGCAGTTCAGTTAAAGCTCTCCAAGTTTTCTTTTCCTGCTGGCTATTCAAGAGTGTCCATATTGATTGCTGAAGAAAAAAAACTTTAAAAAAAATCTTTAGAACTTGGGGTCATAACAGAATGCCAAAGCAAAACCAATAAATTCTCAAGCACTTTCCTGAGAAAATTATTTCCCATGAAAACTCATGTTAAAAGTACTTTGACCTGAGCTTTAAAATTTACAATCAAATGCTCTTTGCTGAATCTTGTGAGAAGTTACACTTCCCACTGCTAGCCATTATGAGGAAAAACTTAAAATATGTTTTATTTAAACCTTAAGGTTAAATATGCGTCATGAACACAGAAATTGAAGATCAGGACTCTGTTTAAGCCTGACATCACTTCTGTTGAGTAAATAAAATTTTCACTGCCGTCTTAGTTATAACTGTGTTCTCATTCCCAGACAGATAAAAATATTTATGGTTTTACAAAATGTGTTGTACTGCCAGCTCTGTTTATTGCTGTATCAAGCATGGATGATGCATTAAGATTGTATAGGATGAACACCTACAGAAATTTAAAAAGACAAATTCAGGCAATACAGCAAAAGTGAAGTTGCAGTCAGAATGCAATTTAGAATAATCAATCCTCCCTTCCAGATAAATATTTTAGTTATCAAAGCTGGAATCTTACTTTGAAATTCTAGTGGTCAGTCAGCAATCCTTTTGTTAATTGTCTGTTAGAATTATTACTTCTAATTTGTCACAATAGAGAAATTGTGAAAGAACCCTTTAATTGCAGATGGCCAGAATGAATGATCTGAGGAACATTTTCAGGTGAGCTGTCATTCACCTGTGTTCTACTCTCCTCAAGCTTTGATTCCACTTTCCATTTGCCTTCAAAAAATGGATGAAGATAACTCTGGAGCAGAGAAGAATGTGCATTCAGGAGGTTATGGAGGAGTTTTAGGAGAAGAAAAAAAAAAAAGAAGTTACTACACTGATTTGTATTTCCACAAGAGACAGGGAGACTTTTTTACTGATCCTAGAACATATCCTGAAACAGGAAAAAAGTGTAAAAATTGTAACAGTTCATCTTCTACAATGCAAGACACCTTTGCTCTTCCGTTAGATGAGAGTGATCTGATTTTTCATTGGGTTTGCATTGTGCTTTTATTTTAGTATTCTGCAAAGACACAGTATTTTCTAGGAGAAAGAGGAGGAGTAAATCTTTTGCAGAATATCAGGTTAGGGCTATGCCCTGCAATTATGGAATGGTGCTACTGTGTCCTCTCACAGTAAGGAGAGAGGTTTGTTGTCCTCAGCCCCCACAGGAAATTCCCCCACGGAAATTTACTATAATATAAAATTAACCTACTCTATTCCTGTCCTTCACCCTAAAGCTTAGAGCATTTTTTGTCACATTCCATGTGTGTTCAAGGCACGTGCTGCCAGCTTCAAATGATCAAACAAATTTAACAAAACAAGAATTCCACTGTCAGAATGTGCTCTTCCAGTCATAGTAAACTCGAGGTTTTTGCTTGGCTGATGAAAGAGTACAAAGAATAGAGAAACCAGCAACACACCATGAAAAGGGAAATTAGAAAGCCCAGCTAAAGAGGAGCCACAACGTATGGATGGGGTCTGAAAGCTGATGCACGAGAAATTCATAGGACTAAATACAACAGCACTAATGGAATATACATATTCCAGCTCCCATAACATCAGTACAAGTCATCCCCTAACTCTGAAAGGCAAGGAGACCATCAGAAGTGAAGAACAGAAAGAAAACTTGAGGCAAAGATGACAGAGAGAAAACTCAAAGCCTGTCTCAACTCCAAATGCATCAGCTGAACAAAGGCAGGTAATGACAACAAAAGGGGGTGCAAACAGAAATTTCATGTCAGCACATATCACCTCAACCACTTTTTCTGACTCAACTGTTTGACAAGCTTTGAAATAATCTGGATAACTACAGACATGAGTATCAATGAAAATGTAAGCAAAGAGAAAAAAACATCGCTACATTACAGTTTTCAAGAGGCATCTGAACGCTTCCAACCTATTCATACTCCAAAAAGAAAGGATTGTCAATGCATGTTTTGATTTTTCAGAAGAATCACAGTGATATGTTCACACACTGCATTGCATTTTAAATTACTGAGCACCATAAGCCTGTAGAATCCTGATTGCTCTAAACAAACTACAGGCACAGGCAAGTCAGAGAGATATTTCTCCGAAGTTCACCTTTGCTATATTTACTAAGGCTAAGCCTCGAGAGCTGCTCTTGCTCTTATTTCCCTTCAAGAAATATTAACACCTTGAATGACAGTGACCAGGACAAATAAAACTCAGTTAAATTAAACTGAATAAGTCAGCAGAAGTGACTCTGCTTGTCTGTAAAACCCCGGTGTCTGTCATCCCAGATGACTCAGCAGAAGATCGATGCCCTCGCTGCAGAGCCCTGGGATTTCACAGCTTAGCCCGTACTGGGACTTTGCAGGAACAGTTTCACATCACCAATTACAAACAGGTACAAAGGGAAGGTGAGAGGCAGGACACGACTGCAAAGATGCTGTAGGAGTTGTTTATGAGTGCTATAAACTACACGGGGAAACATTGCCCTTCTCCAGCAGCGGAAGGTAATTTTCAAACAAGACAATGCAGATGATATCATAAGTCATAGGGTGCTATTCACATATCTATTAATCACACCACAGAACATGCCCTGGGGCCCTGCTTTCCCTGCTGAAGTGGCAGGGATAACCTTCCAAGGATGCCTACACCTGTAAGAGACTCAGTAGATCGCCAAAACAGCAAACCTTTCACCCTGTGTGCTGTTGGTCAAGGTGTGATAATTGCTGAATACACACCCAAATTATGTGCCCAAACCACAGCATAGATGGTGACAAGGGTGAGATCAACAGTAATTCCTAACTTGCTGGAAAGATGAAAGTAATTACATTCAGTCATTGGGAACAGCAATCAGGATGCTTTATCACCTCCCAGGGAGAAGTGCATCCCATTTAGGATTTGAGGACAAGGCTGGTGCAGTTGCTGCTGGACCCTGGCATTTCACTTCAAGTGAGATGCTCACGGTTCGAAGAGAAACCTGCTCAAGGTTCATTCCCCAAGACCAGACAGAAAGACTTCTGGCTATTCTCTAACCATAATTGGAATGGCTCTAGGTTTACCCCCTTTTGGCACATTCCCTCTGGCTTTGCATGCCCTCTCTATGCAGGATGGCAGTGGCATTTCCAGAAGGCTGTACCTGCTCAAGGACCAGTATCCTGCATCCATAAAACGATTGCTATGGACACAAAACTTCCTGGGCCCAAAAACCAGCTGTGCTGGGGGAATCAACAGCACATGGGAAGATATCAGGCTGTAAAACCTGTCCCTCTTCTCACAAGCTCTTTTCTCCTTGATCAAAGGAAAATAAAAGGCTTTTTTGATAGCTAAAGATACCTTTTTTCATTTCTCAAATCTGTTCCACTTGCAACACCTTCAGTTTATATTAAAACAAAACATTCACTCCTGTTAGACTATAGACATCTGTTCTGAGGTGTTCAGGGTGTACAAGGGCACAGACATCACCAGCCTTTCCAAAAGCATGTTCTTAATTGCACACTTAATGACTGGTAAAAGTACAGAATTGATGCATAAACAAGCAGCTGCTTCATCTGTCTGGAACCTATTAAATTATAGCAATCAGAGAAGTCATCTGCTCTGCCAGTCCTTATGCTGAAAGCACAAAACTACAAGTGCAAGCCAATAGTACCATCAGAGTTCCCAGGCAAGGAACACCAGAGGAAGTTATGAATGGAAAGATTTTGGCCATATTTCAGTAAGGGCTGCTCAAACTGTACTTTTCTGTCTCACAAGCCTAATCCAAGGGGCTTTTCCTTCAACTCTACAGTAAGGAACACAGCAAATTTTGGTTTTAATTGAAGACTGGCAGTGAGAAGTCTCTAGGGTAAAGAATCATGCACAACCAATTAACTAAGTTAATATAATAAAAATTCATATTGAAGAGAGAAGAATTAATAGTCACCAACTCTCAGGTGAATGCCCTGCTATGAAGCCAAAGTGGCTCAGTCTCTCAACCTTACCACAGCAGCCAAATCCTCAGCAAAATTGCACAGAACACATTTCCTATCTCTTAAAGAGTGCCTGAACTAGGACAGCATCAGTATGTGGTCCAGCTATGATGAAGTGTGTGCACAGAGGGAACAGAGCTCCAGTGTCCAAGAGCAAATGCTTATCTCTATTTTTAAAAGTAATTTGCTAATGCTATAGTGAATTCCACAGCTAGGTGTTGATAATTTAGACATCATCTACCTCAGGCAATAGCAAGGCTGAGAAGTGACCTTCTCCGTGCCAGCCAGCCCCAATTATGCTTTGTGTGAAAATGCTTTCTCACCTGTATATCTGAAATACAGATACATCCCTTTTTTGCAGTGTTCACTGTAAAACCAGAGAGGAGGCTGAAATCACGTTCTGATGCCAAGGGACATTTTGAAACAGAGCCTCAAAGTCAGAAAAGTAGAAAGATGCAAATATAAGTAGTTTGATTAAATGTTCAGTGAGCAACTTTAGAAGGACAAGAGAGGGAAAAAGCTCATTTGTTTCCATGTTAGATGAAGAGGGAAAATTCATAATCCAGTGGCACCAGACTATGTATCACACAGACAAAAGAACTGTACTCGCACAGGCTAAAGGACACCAGTCTTTCCGTAGGAAAGACCCATTTGTCATCTCTAATCCAATTTTTGCTTCTGAAAAAGACAGTCAAGAGGGCGCTGTCAAGGTGTTTTGGCGCGGTGATTGATACATCCTGACAGCAGCTGCTCAGCCTGGAAGATGTGGCCTCCTAGAGCACAAGGATTCAGCTTTCCCACCAGCTGCCACACGCTTCCTTCCCACATGCAAGAGCTTTGAATTAGTGTAAATAAGCCAATCTGTTGTTAAACTGACAGAGTCAAGTGTCTCTTTTTACTCAAGTTTCATAGGAAAAATTGGTAGGTTGGAAGCAACGAGGACATCCTGGGGCTCCTGCTGAGCACCAGTCGTGGCTGGTCAGGGTGTGTGACACGGTGAATGAAGAGCACGGCTGGGATCAAGCTGTAGGTTATACATCTTTCTTCATGCATAAAGTGCCTGTTCATCATGTAAGCATCAATCCTTAGCAATAAATATTAAAGATTTGTGTACATGAATACTGCCCAAATCCCAAAAGCCTCATTCCAGCAAAATCTCATTGACTTTTTGGTCAGCGTTTAACAGAACACTAAAAGGAAAGCCCTTATGTGCTTTTTGAGATGAATGCGCAGCCAGCCTGGAATGAAGCGTGTATGAGCATTTCATTAACAAATTTTCATGCAATTCATAAATATGCATAAATATTTGGGGCTCATTCTTTGTCATTTAGAGCCTGACCTAAAGTCCTCTGAAGTCACTACTGAGATTTCCATTAACTTCTCTGGAAGCTGAGCATGTCACCTAAGCTGGGAAGATAATGAAAATGAAAATAAATTATATGCACTGAATATTTTTAAGGTATGATAAAGTTAACAGGGGAAAAACGTTATTCTGTCAGCTCTAATCTTTATCCTCATCTATGTACATTTTTTTCCTTGGGAAATGTGTACTGCTAGTAATAATCTGTATTTATTTATTTTTTAATTCAAATCCACTGGTTCCATTACACGTTACAAGGTCGCAAAGGAACGGAGCTGTTTGCTGCAAGGTCCTGCACGTTGGGTTGATGTGCTCCCCTTGCTGTGTCAATCAAGAAGTTCCACTGAATAAATTCAGCTCTCTTGGAAAAACAGCTTAAGTGCACTTAAAGGCTAAGGGTAGTAAAGTAAACAGTCTGCTAATCCTCCAAATGCAAATAAAGGCTCAACATCCAAACCAGCCTTTTTCTCCAGGCAATTATTTGGCAAATGCACGCACAGGCCTTTGAAGTGCCAGCTCTTATGACATTTTATTTGCATAACAAATCTCTCAATAAACTTTTCTTTGCGTAGATTACAGTAAATATACACGATGTATGGCTGCGTGATTTGTGCTCTAGCACCCTGACCATCCCATAGATTTACTCATCTCGCAGTCCACTCAGCATTTATTTATTCCAACTCTACCTGATTTTCGTGGAGCTTCAGAATGGCATCCATAGGACTTGCCCACAGCTGGAACACCACTGCTCCAAACTGGTGAGCTGTGAAATCTGTCACATTTTACAAGAACTTAGACAAAACATTCCAATTGCAACCATCTGAAACAGCAGCAGAACCACCAATCAATTATTTCAGCTGTAAGCAATTATTAAAATGACTGATCCTGGTAGGTTTTGTGCATATATATATATAAGATTATTGTCCAGCCTATTAAAAGATACAAGTCATGCCACTTCCAAAGTTGTAAGTGGTATTACCAAGGAGTTATACTCAGCTAAATCAAGCTTGCTTTAATAAGTTCTTCTTCCAGGAGGAAGGTGAGCCTTAATTAAATGAGTAGAAAAGCCTTTCCAAATAGTCTCTGGTGCTTCCAATGACTTCAAAGTTAATATATGACAAGTTTTCCTTTTGGAACTTTTCTTTAACAAAACTAGAAGTTAGTTTACAGTGGTTGATGATTTATGAGGTTGCAGCTAAATAAAAACGTTACAGCTGGTTTGGTTCAGTGTAACCTCAACGCTTTCATAACCACCATGCACAGAATATTATGTACATCTCACTGAAGACAACAGAGAGCCCATCTGCAATTTGTGTAGCCTTTTTATCAGCTATTTACCAAATTAACTCACACTCTGTGTATCCTGAATGATCCCATCGCTCAGAGTCCTAGAGCAAGGTCTGACGTGGTCTGTCAGTCCCTGCTGTGAAAGGTGCTGGATGTTTCCCTGGTGGTTCTCAGGAACTACAGTTCACAGTATTTCTGTGCTCTTTAAAGAAGTTAAATGTCTTTGTTTTAAATTGCTACATGGCTGTCTCATCATGCCTCTGATCTGCATAGCTGATACTGTTTCAGGGAGTAATGAGGAGACTTCCTTTTATTAATTATATTCAATAGCCTGGCTACGAGTAAATCGTAACCAAAGAAGCTCCTATAATTTCATAGCAATGGTGCTTTTTAACTTCATTTATGTTACTATTATATTCAGATGTAGGAACAATAGTTGCATTTTACAGTAGAAGCTGAATTTTCATTTTCATGCTAAAGGAGAAGCCGTTTGTCACTACACAACCAGGTTACCTGCATAGTGCAGAGTAGGCTGAAAATAACAGCGTGAGACAAAGCAAGCAAAGAAAAAAGGGCAAAACCAGTTTTATCCTCTCTGAAAACAGAAGGTTAAAATAGAAAAAGAAAAAGCAGCAGAGACAGCTTCAACCTCTGATCATCTTCCTACAAGAGCCTAAATTTCCATAAACTGCTGGGACCAGCATCCCAGCCCTACGATTCCCCGATCACAGATTCCCTCTCTCAATCCCAGCTTTCCCTTGCCTGCATAAGTGTGCCCATGACAGGGAAGGGACAAGCTGCCCAACGTTTCATTCTGAGGGTATGGGAAGCCAGTGAAGAGGAAAGTCTTGACCTTCCCTGAGTAGGCAGCAAGATGAAAAGGGAATCTCAGATCCTCCCACACTCCGTTCCCTTATCTCACCACTGGGAGTTGGCTCCTAGAGCTCAACATCTCCTCTTGTTCCCTCCTCCCTTCAGACTTCAAATTTTTCATTTCCAGATTTAACAAGGCACACTTGTATTTATGGATTCCCAGAGAAAGGTTTACAATTTAAAATTGCACAGGATTGCAGCAAGAAGGAATTCTAAAAATGTCTTCAAGTAAATGGCACAGATTTAAGACTGGAAGTTAACAAAACCTGACAGACATTCCTAAGTTGTTGAAAAGTTTAGTAATTGGTATATGAAGTTTTAAGAAGAAATGAATTATGGTTTCTATAAAGAATTAAGCTATTAAAGGAGAGTTCTTAGATAATGGGATAGACTACAAACTGCTTGAACATGGTTGTCTGACTGCTCCTGGTTCAGCACTGAAATAGAAAACTTCTCAGAGAACCAGATCAAAGGCTGTGTCTGTCAATGCTTTCAACAATCATGTCAGTCTGAGAATGGCCACTGATCTTCCACTATCCTTAAGTCTCCCTTTCTCTCATTAAAGGAATTCTTAGCTACATAAAAACATTTTTCAGAGGACAAAACTACAGAGAACATGCAGCAAGTGATCAGTGTCATGCACAGACAGTGAAGAAACAGAAACTAAGCTTGTTACAGTGACAGGTTTTACAAAATTTAATTACAAAAGTAAGGACTAATCTTGCACTTTGCTGATTCCAGCTGGTCACATCTGTTAGAACCAATATCAAAATTAATGGTAAAACCAGGAATTGTAACAGATATTCGAATTCCTTCCGAGATAATTCTCCTGTGGATGTTCCCAGCCTCAAAGTGGAAGCATTTGGAATCATGTGGAGGGCTGGAATAATTTCTACTTCTCTCATATCCAAGCCACAAACATAATGAATGTATAGTTTTTCCATTTAGAGTTGCCATAGCTGGATATTTTCAGGAGGCTCCATTTGTAGAAACCTTTTAGTATAAAACACTGTAAAAAGTTAACTAATTTGAGAGCCACTATTACCCTGCCACCCAACCTAGTAAGAGCATCCCAGATGTTTTGTTTTTACAGTTAAGGTTAGAAAAGAGAAACAGCAAGCTCTTGTATAGAGCTTCAATAGTGCCTTGCTAGAGCTTAACGTGATTTACAAGAGATCTCAGTATCACTTTCCACATCTTGATATGTAGGAATATGAGGTAACAAGAAAACACCAGAGGCAGTCACTCCTGAAACCAAGGACAAACCCTACACAAGTTACATCAACTTCTAACAGCAACTTAATGAAACTGCTAATTAAACATCTCAAAACTAATAATAGGGAACAAAAACTCACTCTGACAATAGGGAACAAAAGTCTGCCAATAGGGAATGCTGTCTGGATTTTTAAATTTTTTTTTCTTTATTCAGAATTCAGATTTTAAACCAGTTGATGCTTATATCAGCAACACCTTGTTCCATCTCAGCCAAGCAAGCAGAACAGAAAACAGCAACCCATCCTCCCCAGCTGCCATGCCCCCCTACTTTCCATCCATGACAAGCAGAATTAAACCAGCTTGACTGCCATGGATTCACTGTAGCATGCACTGACATTCACACCTGGTACCCAGCATTCAATTAGTCACTCATAGATGCTGAATTTGTGGCAGCAAGGTCAAAAGCCAACTTTGAGCAGGTATGAGTCGATTTGGCATGAGAACTCAGCAGAGATGCCAAGAAACCATTGAGATAAATTGTCAAATGAGCAGTTAGACAGGGGAAAAAGCCCATTAAAGTTCTTGCTGGTGAGAGCACAGCAGGGAATGGTGTGAGCATCAGAAGCAGGCCTGTAAGAGGATTTGCAAAGCGTGTGGTTTGCCAGTGTTTGTTAAAAGATGCCTCTGTCACCACGAGAGCTGGTACACACCTGCTCTGGGGATGTGCCCTGCACCCAGCACAGGAATCCCCAGCTCCTCGGGCACCCCCAGCCTGTCCGGGGCAGCAGCAGTCACCACTTCTGCCAGGGGAAGTGGGTGAGGTAAAAGCAGAGAGGGCGTGGGGTTCATCTCTGGATTGTAAGGAAGAATTGGAATGAACCCTTGACCAAGGGCTGCCTCTGGATCTTTATTCTTTCAAGCATTGGACCCTTTTTGTTGTATAAATGGTATTTTTATTGAATACTTGCCCTCCTCCCCCCAACTCCTCTTCCTGTGTTCTAATCTCTTTCACATCAGTTCCTGAGCATCCAGATAACTTTTGTCCAAATGTACCTCTGGCTTGGCACTAGGAATTACAAGAGGAAGAGGATGCACTCTATAGTGGGACAAGCTCTGAAAAGCATCTTTCCTCAAGAACCTCTTCTAACAAAACAATCAAGAGGAGATGGACCAAAGATTGCAACACCCTGAGTACTTGAAGAGGCAGGTACCTAAACCTGCGGGTAACAGGGCTGTGACAGAGAGCTCTGCCAGCACTGCAGAACGCTCCAAAGGCTCAATAAATCAGTGTACAGGCTGTATAATCACTGGTATTTTTCATCCTGCAGCTGGCTCTGCAGTACAGGAGGCACCACCATCGTCACTGTTGAAGCCTGAAGTCCAGTTGGATTTGTTTCTGCAGACCATGAACACATAGGCTGTTTAGCTGTTTTCAGAAGCGTGAAGTGACTGGAAAAGCGTGGATGACTGGAACCACCTGTTAACTCGGCAGTTTTAGTGTTGGCTTAGCCACAAAAAGCATTTGTAGCTATGTCTCACCATTATTGTGCACATGAACACTCTTACCATCATCATCCTCTCCAGGAACAAGCTGCAGTGCAGCCTGTGATGTTTGCTTAACCCCTGCACTAAAAGGGCAAAAGGTGTTGCATTCCCACTGCACCAAAACAGTCACACGGTCAACCCTTTTCTTTTTTGAAACAAAAAAAATGTCAGTTAACAGAGAGAAAACAAGGAGATCACCAAATCCTTCTAAGAGCTCATGTTCCTTGAGGCCAATTGAATCAACTTAGGACCTTCTTAGCTCTTTCCCCAGAGCACCTGCCACAACCAACTGAGAATTATCACACATTCACTGTTCCTGTTTGTTTTCTCTCTGTTTGCCTGCACCCTCTGGTATGAGTTTGCATCTGATGCCAAAATTCAGCTCCTGCCAACACCCACATCCCAAGAGCCCCATGGCTTTAGCCCAGCCCATTATTTTCCAGGTAGGTGCCAGGATCAGTTCCCTTCCTGCTGCTAGAACAGACATCTCTCTTGAGGAACACAGACCAACAGAGAATGAAGATGGAAGAAGCTTCTTGGACTAATATTAAAATCATGCACTTTGTACAGTGAGAAAGAAACATTTGAATATCAGCATTTAATTTGTCTAAATTAAGAATATTCTGAGAAAACAAGACCCTTCCATGAGGCAAGTTCTAAAGCATATTGTTGCTGCTTCTTTCACTGAGGAAAGGATGTGGAGTGCATAATTGCACTGGGGATGGTGATGAGCATCTTCTGTTTGACACCTTCCTTCGCAGATCCAGTAACTCTTCTCAGAAGGTGCTGAGGATGGCACTGATCAAAAACATTTAAGCTGATGGCCCAACCTGAATTACAAATAATACTGCTGCTACAAATTCAAATCTCTACAAGCTCACCCATAGCTTGTATTTCACTTGTGGATTTCAGCAGTTTTTTCCCAGGAAGAATCATCTGAACACTCAAAGGTTTCATAGGAGTTTCTGGAGAATCATCCTTGAAAAGACACAGACTTCTGATTTGTAAGAAAAACTCTCCAGCAAAGAATAAAGACCAATTGTTTCCACTTTCCTTGCTCACAAAGCATATTGTTGCTTTTGAATAACATATTTGGATCTAACTTAATAAATAACTGCAGCTCGTAGGAGACAAGCTGTGGGATTTGACATCATTTTGCCACTTGAGTTATTCATCCCTTGTCTCACTTGGCCCATATTCACTGAAGTTATAAGTTAATGCAGGCTGACAGCATTAAAGCAGCCTGGCCTCCAGTATATCAGCCAGAGATTCATACTGTGTCATAAAACAGAATAAAGTGTCATGCCTCTAAGTGCCTGCACAGTATAACATGCAAATAGCAAAAAAAAAAACCCTCACAGGTCTCATTTCTGCACCAGATTTAAAATGTTATCTCAGAAACCTGTTTATCTGTGCCATAAGAGGTGGCACGGTCAAAAAAAAAAAATTCCACATTGCAAAGGTTTACCTAGTGAAATCCTGAAAATTCATAGGGTATTTTTGTAATGATTGCAAGGAGAAGAAAGTTAAATTATGCTCACTTGGTCTCTCCTCATACAGTTCAGAGGCCTGCAAACCAATTAGCAAGGCTCTTACTTCTTTTCTATTCATTAACTGAATCCTTCCAGTGAAGTATTTGCCCAGTTCTCACAAAGAGGGAAACAAAACAAAGAGTGCAGAGAGTTCTGTTAACATTCTCATCCAGCATAACCAGTCTCGTGGGTCCTGCACTTCAGGCTAATCCCTCCTCCTTCACAGCTTGCATGCAGATGGGGACACTCGAGTCTCCAGTGAAGGGGTTTAGAGGTCTGCTACAGCCCACTCTTCCCATTTGATGCTCACAGGGGCTTGAAAAATAAATGAGAGAGCAGCTTAGATTGTTCACATTACAGAACTTGTCAAAATCAGGCACACAGCTTCGTGATACTGCCAGAAGAAAGAAGCAGATTCCTAATTTAGATGCTTTCATTTGCCTACTAAAGGCTGAATTACCATTGGAATGCCTAGGTATCTAACTTAGGCTCTTAAATCTGGATGGGATGAATACATTTCCTTCTCCAATCTCGCTCTCAAAGCTGCCTTTTATTCCCTAATTGGTGTGTGTCAGAAGGGAGCAAAACAGGAAACACCATGAGGAAATCTGCCTGTGAATTCATACAAGTGGCACGAGCACGTTCAAGAGATTCAGGTGCAGAGTCAATACCTTGAACATTTCATGCTAAGCTTGCTCAGATTGATCTAATGCCTCGACAAGTTCTCTGGGGTTTACATCAGTGTTTGTTATTTACACACACAGTGGAAGGATTCCCCAGGGCAGGGCCAGTCCATGCTCAAACTCAGAAGCAAAAATCTCATGCCCCAGGCATCCAGCCTAGGACAGAACAAATAATTCAGAGGGGAGTGGAAGATAGTCCCAATTAGTGTCACTTGCCAATATCCCAGAGTGAAGTTACTGATTCCTTACAACAGAGGAGGATATTAAAGAACATTTAAATTAGGATAATAAGGTAGTCTTCCAAATGGTTTCAGGTAGCTCCTCCCAGGTCAGAGTGGCAGCATAGGAGAAAGAATTTGCATCACTCTTCTCATCACAGGTGGGAGAGATGACATTTCAATAAATAAGAGCAGAGATTGTAAAGGGCCATAAAAGTGCCCACACCCAATGAAAATCTTGCTTTTTCCTCCAAATAAGAAATACAAGAACTGCTGTAAAAAGATAAGCAATATACTGCATCTCTGATACAGAATGCCCAGATTCTGCTGTAAGGCAAGAAAACAAGCAAATGCTGGAATTTTAAATATCTCCACACCTGACTTAGTGATATTAAAACATTCATTTAACAAAGCCATTGAATCTCTTGAGAACACTGAGAAGCACAATTCAAGCCCAACTTGCTACAGCCAAATTCCTTAAGTTAGAATTGCTTTAATGGCGAGATCAAAAAGGTCTCCTCCTCTGTTACACTTACACACTGAAAGAACTTTTTTTCAGAAAATGACAAATTTCATGACAAATATCACGTAGAATGCCCTCCACAGCAGCAGCCCTCTTACTGGGGCACAGATGCAGCAAAACAGAAAGCCTGTATTAACTTGCTGATAACAGAAAGCCAAATTTAAAGCCCATCAGCTGTAAGCTGCATCATGACACAAGCTACCAACAGCACTTGGGAAATTATTGAAGTTGCAGTCGATACATTTTGCCATCAAAAAGCCAGAATGAATTACAGGGAATGAAAGACATAAGCAGAAATACTCACAGTACAAGAAAATTTTCCACCTATTTATGAGATATCAAACCCCTACTTTCAGTTTGTGGTCTTGCCAGGGAGTCATTTCCCTTGCAATATACAGGTTTTATTCTTCCCATTTTTAAAGGGTACAGTAAGACCACAAACCAGTTCAGTTTGTAACATAAATACGTCCATGAGGAGAAAGGAGAACATTTGGCAAGAAGAATGTTACAAATAACAAGATCACCACAGACTCACAGAATACTCAAGGTTGGAAGAGGACTCTGGAGGTCAATTAGCCCAACCTGCTGCTCAAAACTCCAAAGTCAGGCCACATCCTTCAGGGCCTCCTCCAGCTGAGTTTTGAAGTCTTAAAATATATACCTCTCCCTCTAATAGAGAGGCACTGCAATACCTTCACCAAAGCTCTCCCAAATGAAGTGAATGAAAATCTTACAAAGGACAGTTTTGCTTGCTTTGGTTAAAACAGATTAGAAAAGTAGCCATAAAAAAGTTCTTGATGTGATTACCCTTGGCATGCATGCTCTACACCAAATAAATCCTTGCCATCTTAACCAGTTTGAGATAAAATAACCTCAGGTAAAGCACCTATTGCCTTTTATGATCTTACTGGCTACAAGTGACTGAAAAGGCCCCATTAACGTTCACATTCCTAGCTCCAGGAGCCAGGAGCCACAGAGATGCCCATGGCCTCTAATTCCTACAGAAGGACCATTGGACACAAACTCAAAGAGCATAAATAGAAAGTCCTCATGGGGTGCAAATGCTTAGAGGCAGCTGGCTCTCTGCGAAGTTCTTGGGTTAGCTCCCAGTAAGGGTACCTTGGCACATTTGGGAATCACCAAAGGGCAGAACCCATTCCTAACAGGCATTCTGCTTCAGAGGAAGCCAATTTAATAAAACAAAATCAGCCTGATAGTTGGCCAGCACTAGGGCAGTCCTAAGCACGCATGACAGCAGCTTATGTCACCTCAAGAAAGACAAAGCTCCTTCTATTTGAGATACTGAACACTTAATTTTTGCCTTTAATTTTGATCTACTCCTTCTCATCCAGGCAATCCATCTTTCCAAGTGACGGAAGACGATGACAAGGCAATGGGTTGGTATCCTCTTATTTTCTTGTCTAATGCCAAGAGCATTCACTCACACTCCTCTCTCTGTCCAAAGATGACACAAACCCACCCTTAGCACCTCCAGGAGAGGAACCTCATTTGCCACAGTGAGCAGGCCCAGTGCCAGCACAACCTGCAGTGGAACATTGCAGCAGAGTGCACAGGGGAGTCCCAAACCAGAGGAAACTCCAGGGAAAATGAGAGAGAAAATGAGAGAGCTTTTGGGAGCCTGCAGCTCACGGACTTTTAATCATCCGTGGCTGAGACCCCCACCCAGATAAAGCAGCCCCTGGGCAGTGCTAAGGACCAGGAGCATCCACCAACCCAACAGCCCATGGCAAAGCAGCTCATGGAAAAGGGGAGCCTTAAGGACAGGGTTTAGGGCTGAACTTGGCTGTGCCAGGTAAAGGTTTGAACTTGACCTTCAAGGTCTTTCCAACCTAAACAATTCTCAGATTGCAGTTTGTTGGTGCAGAATGAAAACTCCCCTGTTCCAGCTGTAACCTGGGGACAATTTGTTGCATTTGCTGCTTGACAGAGCATCAGGTTCCAGACAGCACCAGCTCAGGTCTGGTTCCAAGGGAATTTCCTGGACACACAACCAAGCCAAGATCCTCTAAGCACTTAGAAATGGCTACAGCTACCCTACAGATGCACAAACTAAAACTTCCTTTTCATAGACAAGTTAAAAACTGCATGATCTAGGTCATAGTTTTTGGTGCACTTCCAAGCTTTTAGAATAAGATTACATTCAAAATTATTATGCAATTAATGAAGATTAATTGGATTTAGTAAGAAGTGAAATGTCATCATTTTATTTTTTAGGTAACACTTATGGTGAAATCCTGACATTACTGAGGCCAAGGGAGTTTTACAAACAGCCCCCTGGGAGCCCGAATGTCATCCTTAATGAGTTATAATACAAAATTACTGATATTTAGCATTCTCCAGCATGAGGCTATGATTATAAATTATTTACACTTGAACATCCATACTGCATAATGGCTTTAAAATCAACTTATAGGTAAAGAACCTGAATCATCCATTAAAATTGTCATTTCACTGTAACAGAAAATTAGGAATTTTTCTAGTTACACATGCACAGAATGAATCACAAATTGTGCCTACGAAGTCAAAGGTCTACTTGTTCTGCAACACAGATGTGCAGACTCATGGTAGGATGGATGGGTGACTTTTAATCACTGCTGAAAATAAGCAAACATCAAAAGAAACTCAATGCCCCAAGACAGACATAAACTTCATTGGGCTCATATTCTTGAAGAGTCCTCTCGTGTCCTTACTAAGAAGTGAAAAGGAAAAACAGACACCCAGTATCACAGTTAACCATTTGCATTCCACAGGGATCCTCATCACACTGAGAGAAAAAGTCTATTCAAGTGTGAAATATCGACATTATTCCATCCTTGAAGTGATATTATTCTCTACAGGTAGTTTAAACATGACTGGATAAAAGGATTGCTAGAGTATTGGTGCCCTAAATAGAATTCACATCCCAGAGGAACCAGGAAAGGACCATTAAAAGAGAAGGAAAAGATGCTAGTGCCACATGGATGGTTTTTGACGCTCTGCAATATTCTGAGATCTTATTCTGCTTCTGTATAAATCCCACCACCCACTCCAGAATAGCCAGAATCTGCTACAAGCAACACTAAAATCAGATTACTTGGCAAACATCTCTGCTTCTTACAGTGGCAAGATTTAAAAGGAACAGTTTATAGAGACATAGCACAGGAAATACTGCTTGACTGTGCACATTCAGTTCTCCCATAACCCACATTCCCATCACTCGGTGTGTCTGAAATGGGTCTTGCTCATCCAGAGCATGTCAGAAAACCCAGTTGAGTTCCCAGTGTCAAGGGGAGTCTCAGCAGGGGCAGCTGATGCTGCATCATCTTCTCACCCTCAAAGAGCAAATCCATCTGATGGATGGGACACAAAGGGAAAATCTGAAACGTGAAACTCAGAGTGGGCCCCGGGGAGGTGTCACAGGTGTAGCTCAAACTGCAGCAGCCCAAAGGCACCTTTGCCCTGGCTGCTCTCCTGTCCCTGTGACAATGCAGCCCCCACACTTCCTCGGAATCCCGAGATAGGAGCAGACAGGAAAAGCAGCAAGTGAACTGCTGTCACCTCATTTTCACTTTGCTTTGTTTGTGGGGTTGTAGGTTGGGTTTTTTTCCTTCTGGTGTTCGAGCACCAGTCATAGAGTTCTGTGTATATCACCACAGTCAAAGCACTGGGTAATTTCCCTCAAAGGAATAGGGATTGAAAAAATAAAAACAATATGAACACAATTATAACAGATCATAAACTTTTAATAGGATGCACTTCACTACCAAGGCACAGTGTAGTTAAGGACTATCAGTCAGTATAGGATTGCTTCTGAAGTTTTTTCTTTCATCTCAATAGGAAACAAAATCTTTTTAGAAACACCTGTGTTCCTCGTCCACATTTTATGCAGACCCGTTCTATTTGCTCAGGTTTTGAACATCTTAATTTTCACTCACTCTTTCTCCTGAACAGATCTATTGCATAGTGCATCTACTCCAAAACTAGTACTTCCAGGAAAATTAACTGTAACAACTATGGATGAAATCATGGTTTGTTTATATTTCAGGTACTAAACAGCTGCTACTAGATATTGCTACCAGATGTTTTAGAATTATATGCAACATTATGCTCAATCTTAACTTTTACAAAATTGCAAGCTAATAAAAGATGACACTGCTGTATTCAAATGATTTATTAAAGGAAAAATCATTAAGCTCCTCTTAAGCTTCACACCCCACTACCCCAAATAACTTGTCATTATATACATCAGTGAACAGATGCAAATGTCTGTAGCACTTGGAGGTTTCAGAACTATCCCATATACCAAATATACATCCAGATGCCTTTAACAGCCCCATGCACATCTGTCCATCTGAACCTGAACGTGTGATGAGTGTTCATTCCATGCTTAAACTACCTGCAGGATGACACAAATCTGGGTTTCACACAGTTCACACTAGGAGCAGCTTTTTCTGCCACACAAATGAGCTCTTACACAGCCTAGGTAACAATTTCCACATAGGAAACACTTGGAATATAAACCCCAGGACTGCTGAGCAACAGAACATGGAAAGATTTGATGTGTTGCATTCAATTAAATTTAGACACCTCACTTTGCAAATCAGGTAAAAAACTGGAATATTTGCTGTGTGATTTTAAGGCGTAGAGGGGGTGGCTTTTTTAACAAAGCCTTATAACCTGGTGATAACCAAAGTACAGGTGTTATTTTGTACAAGCTTCCCAGCTGAAGTCACAGAGCAGCAATAGCCCATGCAGCCAACAGCCTTCCCCATCCACAATCACAATAAACACCAGTAACATCAAACAGGAGCCACAGTAATTACAGACCTGAAAACTGTCATGGGTTCTTCTGTGCTAACGAAGCCAGGCACAAATACAGGAAATCTAAATAGCAGCGCTCAATCTTCTAACAGAAAATACACACATTAACTGCTCTACAGAGTACTTTAAAAGTTTGTGTAAACCTGTGTCTAGGCAAGCAAATAAAACATTCCCCCTAATTTTCCCCTCACATGTAGCAGCAGCAGGTCCTCACCAAGCAAAGCAAATTACCACAACCTGAAGCCTGTAACAGAGCCCATTAGAGTGGAAGGCACTGAGAAAAGGTCCTTGAACTGTGTTCTAAATCAGGAGCAGGTTCACTTAAGTCAGGGAAGTGCCCCCTGGGACAACACGGGGCAAGAGAAATACAAGTGCAGAGTGGCTGCAGCTTAGTTGTAGGAGTTAAACAGCTTATCCTGGAGCAGGAACATGTGCATGTGTTACCTCATCAGCTCATTCTACCGTAGAGAGAAAAACAAGCTAAATATGAGAAAGCAAAAGAAAAAGAGATATAGTGAGGGAGATGAGCCAGAAATGATTGTTTATAACTTTAGATAGCAAATCCCCAGTTAATGTATACTAGTCTAGCTCCACTGAGGCCACAGTAGCCACACAATTTACACAGCTGAGCATCTGGCTCTAAATATTTAACTGTTCAGAATTCTAGTGTGCATCCTTGCGTAGCAGAGCTTCTCTGACTAATCACACTAGAGGTAACCACATCTTAAGTGTGTAGTTCTAAATTGAGTAATATTACCATTAATAACAGGGCCTAATTAAGACATCTATAATGTTTTTAATGAGAAAAATTGAAAGTCCTTCTGGAATTTTTCCAGTCAAATTAATTCTGAGGACTTTAGACGTTATTACAAGCAATGTTACAGGAATGAAAATTAGGTCTAAATTAGGACATGTCACTGTACTTAAAAGCAGGAGGAAAAAAAAGGAAACACATTCCATTTTCTGCTTTACACACCATTCCCTGCTATAACATCGTACCACAGGGGAAAATAAAAACACCATTTTGTGGTTTGCTCTAAGTTGCCCTGCATATAGTTATACCTGATGTATCTCTAAGGTCTGCTCATATTTTGACACTTTGCTTCAAGGCTCTTTTTAAATATCACATCAGTATTCTCTTGTGAGCAAGTATTTCCAGAATCTTAAAGTGACAATTCCTATTGGGCTGATAGAGACCCAAATCCTTGTGGATATAATTCATATGAATTATGCTTGTCCAAAGAAATCCTTCTGTGAGGCTGCATGTTTAGGCAGGGAAGAAGTACTCATGGTTAAAAATATCATATCCAGCCTGCCAAAACCACACAGGAAGGAAGGATCCTCATGGTCCTGAATGAAGCTCTTGAGGATAACAACCAGATATTTCAAAAGCTATCAAACCTGGTGAGTTTTTATTTGTACTTCTCATAGACCAGTCCTTCAAACTACTCCATGCACGTTTCTGGTCTGCAGCTGCTGTTGCTTTATCACTGTAAGAATTTAGCAAGCATAAACCCACAAGTCTAGCGCCCAGCTGGACCAGGTTACTTTGAAGCTGTAAAGATACTCAGTCCTTGGTCATCAAAACAGCTTAGTTGAGAACTTGCTTTCATACCACTGATGCGAGTTTGAGTGTGTCAAAAACACAGGTTCAAAACCTGAGAGCAAGAGTCAGGACTAGGGTCTGGCTGGATTTTATATTAATCTCAGACTCAGAGGAACTTGAGGTGAATCCCAAAAGTTCAGAAGTTTCAAACTTAAGGTGTGAGCACAAGTTAAAAGAATAATGAGTTACAAACCAAATACTACCTTTTGGAATAAAAAAAAAGCCATTGTAGCTCAACCAAACACAGCTTTTGCCTGCCCTTCGTTGTGTGTATGATCCTACACAGGTACTTTCACAAATATATGGATACAGACAATATGGATATGCCTACACTTAACAGTCTCCTCACTGTGGTACCTAATGCCTTCACATTTCTCCACTCTCTACTGTGAAATGCTTCTCTCAGATCATTCTGATTCAAAAAAAACAACTTTGAGTCCTGCAATTCATTATGTCTTAATAAAGACAAACACAACAGTGTGTGTTTCAGGCTGGTCTGTTAATTAGGTGGCTTGTCCTTGAGACAGAGATTGCACAAAAGGCTTTTTTTTAATGCATTGTACTAACACTGAGGATGTTGTCAGGCTCAGATAATACTTTGAATGGGCTTGCAGCTTACAATGATTAAAGTTATGATAATAGCAAGGACATTCAGATATATACATGTTCCCTAATAGCTCAGGGAGGTTTATCCTCTTTCAAATCATAGTGTTGTTTACCACATCCTAGCTTAATTGAATTTAAGGACTCGCCAGAGAAAGAAAAGCTGATTTTTATCTTCTGTTAATACCACAATATATTAAAAGCAGAAAATAAACAAAATGTTTATCTGTTATTAATACTTGACAGATATACCTCTTGGACTTTTAGAAATGACATCACAATTATTGCTCTCAAGTATAATGTCAAAATTATGACAAACTTAAACAATCAAGCATTTCTTTTCAAGATCATGGCACTCAAATGCTGCATTCCACCTAAAGATACAAGTCTAAGAAAAAGGAGCTAGGACAGAACTAATATACACATTGCTGCCATAAATGCAAATTTGCATTTAAATGCAGCATTCATACTGGTTATTTTTTTCTTACCAAGTGTTCCACATACAGGAATCTGATGAATAATTATTCAAACAACAAACTCTTAGCTATTAGGTTTAACCTTTAGTTTGAATTGTGTTACAAAGGAAGAAACAAATCCATTTGCAGCAGTCAGCTGCCAGTTGTTTTATGTAAGGCTTCTAGCAAGCACTTCACTGGGGACACCAAGGACTGTCAGATGTTACTTTTGGGCTGCACAGATGTTACACAGAGAAAGGAAATCACCAACTGGGTCCCGTGGGGAAGTTTGAGCAGGTCTCACTCCTTCCCCCCTCGGACTAGCTCAGAGTAAAACCACAAGCACTGGGAAATAGTGACAAATGTGGCACTTGGAGCCATCTGAGGAGCATCCAGTGCCTGCACTGATGTTTCACTAAGAGCTGTTCACTGCTCTGAAGTAGGGAGATGAACACATTATTCCAACGAAGGGGAAAACTGCAGTAATTAGTTCTTTCATGCAGAAGGAGAGAAGCATTCCTAGTGGACCACCTCCACCCCTTTCTTTGATCACAGCAAACTGCAGACAGCACACGGAGAGAGTGGGAACCTAATTCTTTCAGCACGTTTAAAGCATAACAGAAACACGGATCCAGCAATTGTCACACGTTCTAGCAGGTTGTTTGACATTGCTTCTCTAAGAATACCAACAATTTCATGTCTTACTTCCCCAAGTGCCTTTGCCTACCAGGATGAGAAAGAAGGATGAACTGGAAATGAAGAACAACCTGATGATTTCTGTGAGTCTGTGCAAGATGGGGTTTATCCAGCAAAGGCAAGGAGCAGCTGAGAGTAATCCATTGTCCATCTGCCAGGACTCACATGGATCCTCATATAAAATATGTTTTTCAGTGCCTGATTATCATGATTTAGAAGGTAGAGGGGATGAGGTACAATAAATTCAAGAGGAATAAAAACTTATTGCAAGATAAATTTTTCTACTTTTGTTGTGAGATTTGCAAGCACACAATTTGCTTTAAATGCTCACAAGCAAGTTAATTTAAGTGGCCAAGCAAAGAAAATGACAGTATTTCTGGGAAAAAAAAAAAATCTCAGAGAAAGAGGAAAAATATTCTTAAAAATCCATTGATTCTAACTTCATTTTTCTTTAAGTAAAACATTGATGCTGATGATGTATTTCAGATTATTGAACAAGAACAAAATGACAACAGTCAAGCTTCCCCTTCGGGTGAAGCCATTCTGTTAACCACAACTCCCCAAGTGCACTGAAAATACATTTCCATTGGCACAAGGAGCCTGCAACTTATCTTTAAGATGAGGAATAAATTCTGGCAGCACTGCACAGATAGAGGGATGGATTGCTCATTAAGATACAAATTAATTACTATAATTAAATTAATTAGTTCAAATAAACAGAATGAGCACAAGACTGAGATTCCCAAACAAGCCATGTTGCTCTGGGTTTTCAGTAGCAGGGTCAGATGTACTGATGGGTGATTTGGGGCTCCTGAGCTGCTACTGCAAACAAAGCCCACCTGTTAAACACTTCCTATAGGACTTCGCACAAGCTACCTTCTTGTTTTGCACTTGAGTTTGCCCTGCTCTTAAGTGATATTATCATCTAACTCTTGTGCAAAATCAGAAAAATCAAATCAGAGATGCAGCAGCATACAGGAATTGAGGTCCCTTCATTATGTTGTGTTAACCACAGCCCCCAGTGATGCAATTCTGCCTTGAAAGACACATCCAGGTGTTTGTAACTGCAATAACCAGCTGTAAAAGGTAATTGAGAAGAGTCACTTGGAGTACAGGCCGTCTGTACCCATATTTGCATTACCCTCCATTGCATGGCTTCCTGCCATTCCCTGGCAGCTCTGTATTTGCAAGGGGCAGGTGCCCCAGCTAACTCAAATCATAGGAGATAAAAAGTGTCCAACATCTCCTGAAACTCAGCTCACCTGCTCAGAGCCATGATTTCGGTTATAACCTCAAAACTAACAAAAGCTCATTGCTTAATTTCTCACTGTTCTAAATGCTGGCACCTTTTGTCTGAGAGTTTAGTCTTCATAGTTTTTTATGTATCAGTTTCTGCCACTCTGCAGCCAACATCAAAATCCCTGCCTGGTTTCCAGCAGTCCATAAAAATCTTAGAGTAAATCCTGCAGCTCAAGACGTACAGCAAGTACCTTGCTGGGTGCACTAGACAGCAAAAAGAAATAAATGGCTAATATACGAATGAGCATTAACTTAGTTCCATGGAGAATTTAGAGATTTTTTTATTCTGTTTTCTCTTGGTTCATAAAACAGTTGAAAACTTTGGAAGTTCTGTGAAAAGCAGTCATTTTTCCCTGCCAGAAAAATGAGTTCTAGGGCAAAGATACACTCAGAAACTCCAGAAACCCTGGAGACCTGACTGCAGGACAGTCTGCAGACAGCAACTGACCCCTCTCAGAAAACTGAGTTACTGCTTTATGTTATAATACTTTTTTTTTTAATAGTACACCAGAGATCTCTCACTGTTATGTTTCCAAGCCCCTTCCAGAAGCATGCTCATTAGATCTCAGGAATCTCTGGGTAGGAGAAGCTCATCTGTCTAGTGCACAGAGAGGACACAGCCCTGGGTCCCCAGACTGATGCTGCAACTCTGAGACCTTGACACTGGTCAATTCACAGACAGACAGATTAAGATCCTTCATTTCCAATATCCTTTTCTGTATTACAAGCATAATTCAGCATTGAACATGTCAGGGACTACTCTTGGTGGCAAAAAAAAGTTACCCACAAGACCACTCTGACATTTCAGGAGTCAAGAGGAGCTATTATTAGCTGTGTCTAATAATATTGCAAGTTCCCACCCATGGAATCCGTGTGCAATCCTCCACTGAATTGGCAGCCTTTGGCAGTATCACTGCCACATGATTTGAACCAGGAAAGTCTCAAAAAAACTGCCCTAGCACTGTGTAGCCAGCTAGAAAATACCTTCCCTGCTCTAGGGAGATGAGTGATCCCTTTGGAATTGGTTTTTGGAACAGCAAACTAATGAATCACTAACAGCTCTAAAGTAGACAGAATGTATTGCAACACAGCATGTAGTGCTGCAGAGCCGAAGGAAATCTGTTTACAGTGCTTCAACAGACACTTGAAATCAAGATACTCAAGAAGGATGAGGCTGTTGAGAGGGAATTGAGGCTCCAAGTGCTGAAGCTCCAAGTGAAGTTATCCCCAGCAGTTCCAGCAGCCATCCCGGGTGCCAGGGTGGGCTCTGACCCCCGGGCACATTAACCGAGCACAGCAGGGTGAGGCACAGCTCCAGGGAGGGTGTGCACATGGAAACAGGGCAAGGGATGGAGCAAGGAACAGCCCTGTTCTCCTGGGCCTGCTGGTGCCTGTCCTTGGGTGCCAACAGAGATCAGAAGTTCCTTCTGTCATTCAGGCACACTCAGTGCCAGCCTCCCCCCAGCCACGGCCGCCGGGAAACCTTGTCACTGTGATTTGTGTGATATTTGCTACTGGCACTGGGTTGACACCAAACTTTGCATTCGAGCCAAAGGTCAGCCTGATGCACATGGTTGGTGGGAAAAGGCACTGCTTTGCTGCTCAGATTCTCAGTGAAGCAGCATCAAAGCCCACACAGGGTTTGCTGGGCAAGGGGAAAACCAAAACTCAAAACCCACTTCAAACTAAGGACAGTCAAAGCCACAGCTTTGAGTAAACTCACTGCCCTGCTTTTGCCCAGCCAAAGCCGGGCTGTTACACAAATTAGATCCTCTGAGCCAGAAGGCCAGAAAGTATAGTCCAAAAAATAAGCAAAAAGGAGCCTAAGTTTGAAGGGAACAGTTAGAGCTTTGTCTGGAAAAGGCAGCTATTTCAATTTACCAGTGCTGCTTATCCAGTGACTAGTTACATATTTTACAGCAGAGAATTACTCAATAAGACAGAACACCCGTTTATCCTGTCCTTTTCTCCCCCTCTTTTTAAGCCCACGAGTACTGCACACCTCCCAGTCCAGCAGCCTTGTTTCAGCACGAAGCCTTGCCACTAACACTGAACAAAACCAGGGAGCTTTCATTACAGGTGCTAAGGAAGCTGATCAGAGAGTTTATCCATTCACACAAATATATGGAAAAGGGGCAATTTAAAAGACAAATTGATTATTATTTAAGCGGATTCCTCAAGATTTGTTGTTAGTGAAATTCATGTAAACACAGCCACAGGAGGTAACTACACAATGAACCAAGGAATAAGAAAATGGGATGAGAAGGGAAAAATGTTTCTCTCTGCTGCACCAGACCCGACCAGCATATGACAGGCAGCAGAGCAGTACAAATAAATCAGAAATGGACTATCATTTACTGCTAAGAAGCTTCAGACCAAAAATCATCCAAATTCCACTGCAGTTACTGGAAAGTAGTTTTAGAAATATCAAAAATAGCTGTAGCAATGCCAGATCAGAACCCTCCCCAGCTGCTGCATAGTCTTCCCTCCCTTCCCCAAAGAGGCTCAAGAAGAACATTTAACCTGGTCACCTCATTTAAAACCTACCCCTAACCCAGAACCTGGCACACAATTCTGCACACCCTGTACATCTCTGGCTTGTAGGCTGGGAGAGATAGACTGCGTGTGCTTGTTCTGCTTGTAAAGCAAAGGAATGTACCACAGTTCTATGAGGAAAAGAAGGGAGGACCTTCAGTTCCCATCATGTTTGGAGCCTTTTTCAGAACAGCACACCCTCCCCAGGAGCAGTGGTGCCGTGGGGAGCGGCAGTGGCACAGGGCTGACGTGTCCCTGCCTCAGCCACGCTCCTGTTTCCATCCCTGCCCTTCCAGGAGGGTTCCAGCCAGACTGAGCTCTGCCTGCACCGGGGACTTACACCACGGAGCACCCAGGGAGTTACTCCCTCCTCAAAGCAGCTCCCAGCAGTATTACGAGGTGGCTGCATCCAAGCTAAGGCTGCAGCTGGCTGAGGATTATGGCAGGAACTTCCCACAGGTGCCCGAGCCTTAGTTCTGTGTCAGTGCTACTGATTCAAAGTGACGCTTCCCGTGGAACCCTACACTTGGAATACAGACACCTGCCCACCAGGCGAGCCAGTCGAGACCAGAGTGCCAATTAAACAAGCGTAGCATACCAAACAGCACAGATTTTTGGATGCAGCAGACATCAACGACAGGCCAATCCCTGACCTGGGGAAATCAAAGTTGACCTCTACTCCAGTACCAGGCTAACTTATACATAGTGGAACAGGAGGAATAACAGTGGAGCTCGAGCCTGGAAGCCTCTGTGTTACCCAGGCTCCCAAGGCAGAAATCAGAATGCTGGTTTGCTCACAGTCATTATACATGTACAAGGAAAAACTGCAAAGTAACTATTTTTCCATTTTTGTTTTCTATTCAATGTTTTGAAAGGTCAAATGTATTTGCACTCTGCTGTGTTGCCTTTATCAGTGCTTAAATTCAAGCACTGCCAGATGAATCGCGAGTCGTACAAAGGCCCCAGAAATACAATGTCAGAAGCAGATCCATTGTACAGGAATTGCACGCTCAGTTGTCAGGGGAGGATTGTTTCTGTTTTAAACATGGAAGGAGATGAAGAAAACTAACAGCTAGTTTGCAAATGTGCCTGAAGCCAGGTTCTCTTCCTTTTAATCTCCTGCTCTTTAGCTGGCCTCCAAGAGTTGTCAGAAAAATAAAGAGGAAAGAGATAAGTCTGTGAAATTATATATTAGCAAAAGTGGTAAGAGAGGGAAAGTCACATCATATCTGACAAAACTTTGGAGCATTCATCTTTCCCAACAGTTGCCCCATTTCAGCAAGACATTGCCCAGCTGTTACTGGTAGCTGCCTTGCTTCATATTTATTGCTGGAAAGCCGTATCAGAGTTGTATTTCCCCTCTGAGGTTCTCTGACCCTTTCCTGCCTTTCACTCTTCTTTGGGACATACTCACTTCCATCAGTTAGCAGTTAAATTCCTTCTGGTGTCACACAGGGGACACGTGGCGTGTCACCTTCCTGATACACATAAACAAGTTTCAGACAGTTAAAGTGACACGCAAACAGTTTCAAAAGGAATTGCAAAGCATTGTCCTGCAATGAAGGTTTATTTGGCCTCACAACTTACACCCAGCTTGTCTTCAGTTCTCTCCACTCCCATTCCTTCCCCATCCAATTAGGCAATTAGAGGAAGGGATGTCCTACATTTATTTCATGTATGATAATAAGTTTCCCAAAGCATCAGTAGAATGGATTTAATTATTATGAACACAACAATGTCAAAGCAGTAGAGATAAATGTTGTCCATCAAGACATGGAACAAATGACAATAAAGCCCCACCAAAATATAAAATGTGAAAGAGAGTAGAGTTCTGTGGCAGCTAATGAATGCTGGAAATGGATACAGAGTTTTACAAAGGATTAAATTTCCTGCCTCTCATAAACCAGCATGCTGATATACACAAACGTGCATAAAACAGTATCACCATTTCCTGGTGCCAACAACTGCAGATCTAGATATGAGCAAGAGCTCTGGGTATGGGTGTCAGCCCAAGCTCTGAGGCAAGATTGTGTTAATGGAGATGTGGAAACCAGGCAAAATCAGTCTGTGCTCCATTCCTGTATACATCTGTTGACTGTATCACAAATATAAAAGGCTGCTTTCCAAGTCCTAACAGCTGCAAAAAGTGACAGTACATTGAACACCATTTTGTTTTTCTTTTACCCTTGGTTTTGCTTTCCTTTTCATTTTTATGCCTTAAGGTTTGCTCTTCTTTCTTGTATTCCTCAGTCAACCAGTGAAAAGGAGAAGAAATTCAGCAGCTATGTCAGCATGTTTATTAACAAATTACTACCCCAGCACTTCTGGCTCCAGGAGATCACCAACTTAACACCATTATTGGGGAAGATAAATGAAATTCTCTTTTCCACATGCAGAAAGAACTAAACTGCTCTAAGGGACTGAGGGAGAAAGGAATAGGGTGATATTAACATAGCAGGAAAAGCACAAGGTTTGGGCTGGATACACAAATACTGACATCACAGCACTTAGAGTTCCCTACCCCGTTAGCCAAAGGTTGGAACTCAACACTGCACTAACTGTGGGGAATCTGCAGATTACCCAGTGAAAATATGACCTATGTAAAATGCTAAAGGAAAGCAGCTCCTTAGGTGTGTATGGTTATCCTCACAGTGCAAGAAAACATCCATCCTCTTCTATCACCAAAAGGAAAACATCCATAAGCACCAAGAACAGGGATGGACTTCCCAGCAGAGCCTGCTGAACCCCATCTATGAGAAGTTAAACCACAATAGTAACAATTATTCACTTTTTCCCCCAACACTAGGAGTTCTGGAGGAAGTTTGAGTATAAAAACTGAAAGCACTCAGACTATCTGAATTATTTTAAACAGATGGAGGAGAAAAGAGAAAAAAGTAATTTGAACAAGGAAATTACAGGAATGTTGATGCTTCCAGTCAGCCTGGAGGTAAGGCAGAGAGAACCACTCATGCTGTGCACGATGGCTTTTTATTCCTACATATCCCAGCTAGACTCCACAAACACACAGCATGCAGAAATCAAAAGTCAAGAACAAGTTGGAGAAACAATTCTGTTCAGGTTCAACATGAGTTATTGCAGACAAACAAGTTACTTTGTTTTACTCAAACTCCTTCACCCACCCCATAATCAATGTTTAGCTGCCATGCACAGCAAGAAACAGGTTCTGTGTCTGTGTGCCTTTGACTCCTGAAGGAGGAAAAAGCTTTGAAAATTCTATTCTTGGGAAGCAAGTGCAAGAAGGCTGAATCCTCATTTCAGAGAGACAAACACACAGGAAGAAGCAGCTGTTCCACAAAGTCAGGCATTGGCTTTAATCAGTCCACACAAACCTACAGAGTCTCATGTTTTGGGCATGTAACAAGTGGTGCATCCATGTGTCCTAGTCCTCCCAGGAATTCAAACTTTTGGGTGCATCTCCCTAACAGTGGCACTTTAGGTCAGCAATATCCTGCTTGCAGAAGCTAAACCTGGGAGGGTGACAGCCATGACCAGCAGCTCACCTCCTGCCAGAGAAGCCCAAGCTTTTGGCAGCTCTGCCTCCTCCAAACTGAGGAAAGTAAGGAAGACAGGAACCTCTGTCAGTGAGCAGATGGTGGGAGAAATATTCTGCCACTGAGATTGTGTCTCCTGCTGCAGTGGAAGGATGCAGCACCTCTGCCCTACCCGAGCACTGGAGCAGAGTTGGTTGTGCATTATCTGTCCCCATTTTCTACCCAAACCACTTTGGTCTGGAATGCCTTGAGTGTAAATAGCACTGCCAGCCTCATCCTCCTCCTCTGCTGCAACTGATCATTGTGCCAGCAGCCATCACAAACACCAGCTATGAGCAAGCACACTCCATTTCCTTATGCCTAAAGAGCTGTGTGCAGTTATGATTATATTTTATCTTATTAGTTTCCTCTATATGCAAGTAACTACAGTACAGAGATAGGCAGTTCCTTGGCAAATCATTACCAATTACATTCTTGAAAGTTGAGCTGCATTATTAAAATACTACTGAAGACAACACCTTCTGATTGGCCTAAAGACTGAATTTTTTCTGGGCTCCCTCCAATGAGAATTAATCTTTCTGGTGGAGTGTCACCACTGAATCAACACCAGCAGCCCCAGTGACAGCAGCCGACATCATTACTCACCTAAGATAACAGACCTCAAGTCATTGAAACAGGCAGATGTTGGAGGCTGTCTCCCATTTCAGAATAGTGTTCCTGTCGTAACTGAGCAGTTATTTTAGGGAAGCAAGGATAAATTCATTACCACTTGTAGGGTGCTCAGCTATCATAGCAATAGGAGCCGTGTAAGCATCCTGGTACACACATGGTAGGAATGCACATGGCATTGGCACCAACCATCCTTCACCCAGGTAACAAAAGGAGGGGCAATGCAATCAATCCACACCCACTGGAGACTCCCTCCTGCACTGGTGGGAGCAGCAGTGCTTTGCTATTGCAAACACACACAACTGAAGGTGAGAGATGTGCAAGACCAGAAGTAATTTCCACAAGAGACAAAATTTCACTGTTTATTCCCAGCATCCTTATCTAACTTCCCGGTAACACATGGTATGAGAACTTATCAGCTGCTCTTTCCCAGATTACAATAATCAATACCCTCACCACACAAAGTACCACATTTCTGCGCTGTTAACTAAACTGCAGAGATCAACAGTTAGGAAAACTATTGGTGACATTTAACACTGGAGATTGCATTCTTGTTTATTATTTCTAAATGAGATCTTGTATCTTAAAGCATTAGAATAAAACAATTATTTCAAAACTAGATGGCAGAGGCTTATCTATTCCCAAAAAGCAGGGAATGTGGGTGCAAGGAGGTGTGTTTCCTATAACTCCAGGCTTTCCTGGCCATCCCTACAGCTTTGTTCCACCGAATAACAACACCTGCAATGATATTGCCACATTCCACGCTGAGTTCCACAAGGCCAAGGGCAAGACAGAGAATGGATTAAGAGTGTCCAAGGCAAGCTGGACAGAACTTGGAGCAACCTGACCTAGTGGAAGGTGTCCCCACCCAAGGCAGGGGGTTGGAACAAGATGATCTTTAGGGTCCCTTCCAACTCAAACCATTTTATGATTCATTATTAAAGAGAGATGATCGAATATGCACCTGACTAGTTTAGTGTTCAGGTCAGAGCAGTGTATCAGTAAATTGACAGAAATATCGATATCCATAAATTGAGATTTATAGAGGTCAGAGTCCAGTGAGTTCAATCTGATCATGAATTATGAAAACAACTATTTTGGAAAACAATAAAACCACTTTGCCTGGCACACAATACAACCTTCAGGTAGCAAGCTAGTCCACATGCACAGAAATCCAAACTGACTTATGTATTGTTCTATTTTAACATCATTCTCATTTTTCTTTACCCACAGGTATCTCATTTTGCATTTCACCTGGATAATACCCAGGACTTCCTGGCGCTTGCAAGACCAGTTATCTTGGCAGAAGGTCAGGCTGAACACCTTTTAATTTGGCCAATTTAACTGTACAGAACAGCTCAAAGCCGCAGCTGAGATATCCATTCTTGCTGCAGAGAGCAGTTGGAGCTGCTCAGCTTCCTCTGAAGAGCTCTGAAACAATGGCTTTAATGGAGAAGGAAATGCCCATCCAAATCCAATGCCTAATTCCATCTCCTTTCACTTCGGGAGCAAAGTAGCAGATGCTCTGGATTTCCTGCTTTGTCAACTCCAGAGCAGTGCTTTGTTCAGTTCTCACATTTTGTTATAGCTGTTTGTGTTCTGATAAAATGTGGTTCCTCAGGGACAGCGCAGGGCTGTCTCCAGAGAAGTGTATAAATACACCTTATTTGGCAGCAGAGGAACTCAAAGCAAGAAGGTTTGTCTATGGGAAAATGCAAGATCTTGGGGACACTATTTCTGGGGTTTTCTCTGCTCCCAAGCAGTTACCAACAGTTGACTGAAAATTATAATGTAATTAGGCCCAAGAAAGCTCTAACAGGCTAAGGAAGGGGAAACTTTACATGATACTCTCCTGCCTCTATCCTTATATGCTGTCTCTACAAGCTGTGGCTCATAGTCCTATTTCAGGCATGCTGAGATATTTCCTTTTATACAGTGACCCTATGGACAACTGCCAGCTTTTGTTTTACTGTTACGGGTTCAAAATCCCCTGCATTTAACTCCAGGACTCTTTCTTGACAACTTGCACAAGAGCCCGATTCCAAGTTATGCCAAGAAGATGAAAAGAAAGAGATTGAGGGTCTAGAAAGTAGATGAGCCAATTATCAGCATGATAAGTGCTTTGTAACATGTTTGGGGTTTTTTGCTCCATAGCAGTTTGAACAAAACTCAATGTGTCAACACTTTTGTGGATTGATTTGAAGCAATAGAAGACGTTATCCATCCTCTTCCTACGTGTGCCACAGATGTGTTCCTGCCCGTGTGGCAGCCAGGCATTAATGCAGAGGATCAGGACTCCCTCAGCTGTGTTTCCTCCCAAATTTGTCATCCTTGCCGTGGAGCAGGAAGGGAGATCTCCCACCCGGCCCAGGGGAGGCAGAGGGGTAACCAAGAGCAGCCTCCAGCACACAAACAGTGACAGCTGAGGTGACCTGAGCTTACAGGTACAGACATTCGCAAGTGAGCATCTCTTACCCTAAATTCCAGTTGCATGTGTAAATATGTCTTTGCATACAGCCACGTTAACATCTTAATGGCCTGGAACCTGTGGTTTTTTGAGTTTTGAGTCCATTTTGAGTCCACATTACACACAAGCCCCACAAGGTTCTATCTGCCATGATTACTCAAAATCCTAAAACCTCTGCAAACTTTTAGAAACCCACTTGCTGTCTGTACTGTTAACACAGCCTTCATACACACAAGAATTATTTGCTCTTCATTACATGCCAGGCTGCAAAATCCTTGGGAATTAAATATTAACTTTTAGAAATATATATATTGTCATTACTAATAAAGAATTAAGCATTAGTTGCTCACAGCAAGAGAATGAAATAATTTAGACTGAAATAGATAGCTATTATTAGTGGTTTGGTAGGGGGTTTTTTATTTATTTATTTAAACGATAGTTTTGGGAGTAGAACCTTTAGCAAATGGAATCTAAGGAATCTTAGGTAATAAAATCTTATTAATTTCAAGGAGCTGTGTATGGGTATCCAATTTCGAGACATTTCAAAAAGCTTGAAGGTGGATGTTCCATTTCCTAAGAGCAAGGCCCATAAAGATACCAAATTAGACATCCATACATGGACATTCATAGATATCAGAAGTTATAACACCTTAATCAGCTTTTCCAAGTGGTTAGAGATACTGAAAACTGCTGTGTGCTGAAAAGATTCACCCCACTCTTAATACCTCATATTTATTTTAGTCTGTTCATAGAACTGTTTTAACCAGCTCCATCAGACCAAATCTTAAAATCCTTCTTTTTTTCCTTTAGCCAAGAAAATTAATGGTGCAAAACAGTAGAATATTGGATAAGATAGGAGCGGAATGAGTTCCCTTCATACACAACAGTAAGGCTCTCAAAGAATTAGATTCTTCCATTTGACAGAGAATACAGTCCACACCACACACACAAAAAATTTTAAAAAGCAGTAGTGGGCAAATTTCCAAGACCTCTGAATAATGAAACAGCAGTTAATAAAGCAAGTCTTATTTTTCTCTCCTCTTTGGCATTTAATATCCTACTGATTTGTGTACACTAACATTGTGTTAGCTGCAGGACACGTGAAGTGACAGAAAAACACAGCCTCCCATCTGGGCTGGTCCCATCCATCTGGTGATTAGGGCAGGGCACAGTGCAACCATATGGCCGTGATCAAGGACCCACCAACATCATCCAGAGTTAACTGGGAAGTGCAATAGCCCACTTAGTCTCCTAAGGATGATAAATGCCTCTCGTTCTGTTCCTCCTCCCCAGTGGACGTTGCAGATTTGTCTTTTTGCCTGCACAGATGAACCTGTAGTTAGAATCACAGAATATGTGGAATTGGAAGGGACTCAAAAGGATCATTGAGTCCAGCTCCTGGCCCTGCACAGCACCGTCCTCCAGAGTCACCCCATGTGCCCAAGAGCAGTGTCCAAACTCTTCTTGAACTCTGTCACACTTGGTGCTGTGACCACTGCCCTGGGGAGCCTGTTCCAGTGCCCAGTCACCCTCTGGGTGAAGAACCTTTTTGTAAAACCAAACCCAAACCTCCACTGACACAACTTCAGGCCATTCCCTTGGGTCCTGTCACTGGTCACACAGAGCAGAGATCAGTGTCTGCCCCTCCTCTTCTCCTCACGAGGAAGCTGTAACTGCACTGAGGTCTCCTCTCAGTCTCCTCCAGGCTGAACAAGCCCTCACACAGCTTCTCCTCAAGGCCCTTCACCATCTTCATTGCCCTGCTTGGGACACTCTCTAATAGTTCAATGTCTTTATTATACTGTGGTGACCAAAACTGCCCCCAGCACTGGAGGTGAGGCCACCCCAGGGGAGAGCAGAGCAGGACAATCCCCTCCCTTTCCCGGCTGGCAAAGCTGTGCCTGATGTCCCCAGGACACGGCTGTCCTGCTGGCTGGAACACCAGTGACACACACCAGAACAGTGAGCGTGGCCCCTGTAACTGTGAAACAACTGAGACACCTGCTAACCTGACCCTCCTACTCAAAGTCCTAAATGAAGCCCCCATCCTCTGGAAAGGTTCATGCTGCCACAGGAGCTCTGAAAGCTGAGGCCAGGATCCTGACACGCTGGTGCAAGCCAGCAGCTGAAGATCGGAGAGGCGACTCCAGCAGTGATGCAGGAAGATTGGAACAGAGGGCTCTGGTATCTGCCTTGCTTTTGCATCTTCACAGAATGGGAAGAGCCTGCTTATCTTGCAGCAAACGGGAAGAAAAGGAAGGCAGAGCCTCAGAGCTCCTTGGAGGGGCACCACTGCTGCCATGCCCGTGGTTCTGACAGCCCCTGTTGCTATTGAGACAGGTTTTGGGAGTACCACAGCTGCCAAGCCACTAAAAGCCAGGTCAATAACCCCCAGTGGATCACAGCACAAATATTACATGTGCTAAAACAACCTTTTTGAAGTTTTGCTCGTCAGAAACGGAAAGCAGGTCCCAACATATCCCCTGAACTGCATCTTAGATTGAAGGACTGAGTCTCAGGGGTACACAAAGTGGGATTTAATTGCCATAACTGCAGAAGCATTTCCATGTTTTCACTTGTCTACTGTAACAAACCCCCCTTGCTTAGCAGTAAGGATTGTGGTCAGGTCCTGTGTAAGGATATTTTTAGAGGTTAGAGCTGTAGCCAAAAGCCATCCTAATTCACTACTGCCAACCTTCCCTCCAAGGTAATATTTGAGATACAGGACAGCACAACTGCTGGAATGGCTCTGTGTTTTGGGAGACAACATCTTGTGAATGAGATATGCAACTGGAAGATCTTTTTTGGCTGCATAGCCAAAAATGATGGCCTGGAACTGTGGGGAGCAAGTGTCAGCCTACTCACAAAATGCTCATCAGTACAAATAATTATACATAGTAATTGCCAATTGAGTTTCTCTAACATTTTTAAAGCATTTTTATAACTGTGATACAGCACAAGAGCCACAGGACTTCTCCAGAACCCAAAAATAATAATACCTACAGCAACATGATAAAACAGGGAAATACTTGATCAGAATTTGAGCATTATCTGCAATATTGTATCAACACACTTGTGTGAGCAAGACTTGTCTTTTTCCTGAAGCTGTTTAATTTCTTCTGCTTTCAATACCTGGGTGCTGCCTTTCAAGCTGTGCATGGAGCCCTCTTCTGGAGAAATTTGAACAAATAAGAGCTTAAGAATGCAGCAGTGTGGGCTCTGCATTAGGGGAAAGAGTTTGAGGACTAATTTTCTCTATTCACTCTAATGACAAGCTTATAAAATCTTTACATTTTTCCAATTTACTTGGTTGTACCCAGTGAAACGTGACAGTTATTGTTAAAACTATCAAAAATATGGGGTTTTTTCTTCACCTTCTAAGCTTTACTTACAAATTTTGAGTCATCTGTCTGCATGAAATGCATAACACAGAAAAGGAAGCCTGTGAACAACTTTTGTTTAAAACAAATATTTTGTACATAGGTTTTAAAAAATGTCCTTTGGGGAAAATGTAAAACACGCAGATTTTTAAATCTATCAGATCAGAGTATGCATTTGCTGCTTACTGTACCCTGTGTAGTGAACTGCATAAGCTACCAGAGTACATTTAGTTTTTATTGTCAGCTTCAGATCAATAAAGCTGTATATTATAGTTATGCTTTGGAGTTTTTAAAGGTGAGTCTGAATTAAAGGATTACTTGAAAGTCTTTCTCAGTTATTCTAGCTAATGCTCAGTTTTCCTCCTGGTAAAAACAGAACAGTTGGTAGTAGTGTAGACTAAGTCTTTGCAAATGGAAAAATTAATTTGTTGCCCACCTGTTTACCGTAATTTTTACATACATACTTAATGGGCTGCTTTGTTGAGTTGAAAAAGTGATTCCTCATCCGCTTAATGCCTCAAAAGGCAAATTTTTTTATACTTTAAAAATGCAGTTGAATTAGAGGCAGACCAAGAAAACACAAAACCCAAGTTACTAATTTTAGAAATGGTCTTTTCATAAAAAATAAACCTTTTACAGTTCATGTTCCTATTGACATAAAAGAATTTCCTCAAACTTTTCTTCTACACTGTAAACTTTGCTATCATTACTTTGAAATTAAGTTATTATTATCTTCTGCTTCCACAGAAGGTATTGCATTACTAGATTGCTCCTGCTTAGAAAGAATTTTGTCAAACTTGGTCCTTTCTGGTTCCACTAGCATTGCATTATATGAGACATTCTTGCTACTCCTAAGGGAGAAAAAAAGAAAACTTGCAGAAAAAGATCCCCAAATGTGTTACAACCACTACACAACCAGATGGCTGCATTTGTTTAATATGTTGTTTCTCACATTCTTCTGTTTACTTTTCCTGTCACATGAAAGTCGTGCATGTGGTGTGTCAAAGAGAAAAGCCAAACAGTGTTTCAGTAAATCCCATTTCTTTCCCTAGCATGGCACCCACTCCAATTCATGCTTTAACCTGCCAATACTCAACAACCTACACCTGAAAACAGAATTACATGCACTTCCATATTACAGTCTGGTTCATTCCCCAGTTCATTAACTCTTAGCCATGATCTAGAAAGTAAACGTGGAGATGGATTAGCTCACATGGTGGAGAGAGTTGCCAGATAGAGCTGCACATGCTGATAAAGAAGGTGGAGTGCAGTTTGAGCACTAAAGCTGGAAGCAATGCCAAAGCACCACAAGCTCAGCCCTGCAATACAGCAGAACTCAGCCCAGCCCAGCCCGGGAATAAACTCTGAAGCATCACTGGAAGTTATCAATAAAGTGCACAGGTGTTTTCAGAACCAGGTGTCTGCACGTTGTCAGATTTTAAGAAGACATTAGTGTTAAAATGCCAGCTATGCTTAATAGGCCTTAGAAGTCTGTCCTCTTGTATCACAGACATTCTGCTTTCCTACAAAGGACCACTAAAGAAAATCCAAGCTCAAGCTGATTAATTCAGTGGCGTGTTAGAGAAACTGTACCAAAAA
>VZRO01006546.1:423920-471994 GCA_013397915.1 Daphoenositta chrysoptera
AATTCAGTGGTGTGTTAGAAAAGCTGTAACAAAAAAAAAAAAAAAAAAAGGCTGAAAGACTGAAAACAGAGAGAAAGCCAAGCAAAGCAGATGGGAGGTCTCAAAGCCAAGATGAGAGAGCAACAGTTCGGTACATCCACAGGTTACCTTTCCACTGCCTGTGCCCTCTCCCCAGCCCCTCTGCCCCCTGAGCATTGCCTCCCACTGCCAGCCCAGCTGCCTGCTGAGACCCCAGGCTGGGTCTCAGCCCACTTGTGCCAACTTCTCCTCCTCCCCTGGAGCCCTGTGGGTATCCCCAGCCCACGGGACAGCGCTCAGCCCTCCCGGAGCAGCCGCTCTCCTGAGTCCCTCGGCCACTGCCAGGGAGCCCCAGCCCGAGGGCAGAGCGCTCCTGCCAGGAACGCCGCATGTGGCACCGGCACTCGCAGCTCGGCACCGAACCCACGGCCCAAGGCAGCTGCTCTCATTCGTTCCGCTCCCCGGGGCAGGATTGTTATCCCGAACCCACCCAAAAATGCCTCAGTGCTTGCTCACTGCAAATCCCCAGGCACCGAGCTCCCGCTGTCCCACAGCTCCGGGCACCGAGTCCCGCTCGGGTTAAACCAGGACCTGACCGTCCCAGCCCGGACCCACAGCACGGGAGCGTCCAGTTCGCCCTCCTGCCTGCCCTCCTCACTATTCTTATTCTCTCTGCTCCTCTCAGCAGCAGAGCCCTCCCGATGGTGACCCCTCACCATTTCTCTCCTGGCTGCCCTGTTCGGGATTAGCAGAGCCAACTGCGGGAGATCGCAGCTCCACGGACACGGGGGCTCGGCGTCCCGGCGCTTGTTTGACACCAAACCCCACCAACCCTCCAAGGGTTAACACAGCCGCTCCATCGCAAGTCAGAAAGGAATTAACTTCCATCCTGCTCAGTGCAGAGCAGCTCAGCCCGCTGTCACTAAATGCAAGTTTACCGAGCTCCTAAGACAAAAGGAGGGAGAATGCACTTAAGCTGGACGACAGCAAAGGATTTCCAGCCTGCTCTGAGCCTCCCAAAAGTGAGCCCTGTAAGAGCAGCGAGAGGAAAAGAGAGTAACCGGGAGGTGCTGAGAAGTGAAAGCGCAGCGAGTCCCTGTGCTTTGACAGGCAGCAGCAGCGGGGCTTCAGCAGCTCCGTGTTTTTAAGGCTGGGTGTTTTTTCCTCTGCTTTCTGGCAGAGGGGGATCTATTACATTTAATAAGAGAAAGGCTACATAGCAAGTCACTAACAGAGTATTACACATCTATCAGGAGAGTACGGGAAGGGAGGCTTTTGCAAGGTCTGATTTTATTTTTCCTCCATATTCCCCCCTCCAAATCTTTTATATATATACAAAAAAAAAAAAGCAATAAATAACGTGAGCTGCCTGTAACAGCCTATAAACCTACTACCCGGCACAAGCCACAGAGGAAAGAGGCAAATCAAAGTTGCAGCATTTGATATGACAGAAAATATTGCCGCTGCAGCTGCAACCGAGACACTTGAAAGATTCCCCCCACCACCCTTCCTGAAGGGAAACAAAAAAATGCTATATATCACACAGCAAATTGGTTGTAATTGTAAATCAGGCAACTATGAGATCCTACATTCCTAGCAACTGGCTTAGAGCAGAGAGCCTGCATCTTTAAACAGTAATTGAAGCAATGTATAATTACTCAGAAATCAGAGCTGAATTACAAATACTTTCAAATCCAAATGCACAAAAGCAGAAAGATGAAAGAAAACAAGGAAATAACACACATTTCTTACCTGGGACAGCAGAAAAGACAGAATAAGTTGAGTTTTGTGCTGCATTTTGCCAGACTAGAAGGTACCAGAGGCTTTTTCATTCATGCACTCGGCTGCACTGAGCATATTTTCACTGTGAAACAGCCTTTGAGAAGAGACTCTGCCTTGAGAGCCAGCCAACTTCCCAAATAGATCAGCAGCATCATCACTAAAGCATTGGATAGAGTCTGATGACCAGAACCAATGGCTTTACAAGGATGATTTCTTCACAAAGCATCCCCATTTTGCATCACACATATTGGGCAAGCACCTCTACAAACACAGCACCTTTAGAAAGCATTTTGCTTTGGTGTATTTCTGTGTTTAGTTTCAGTCTAACACATCGTGCTTTACAGATCCCGATAGTATTTTCCCTTTTAGAGACTGGAACTGTACAAGGAGAAATAAGAGCAACTCTGAGCACCACTGCAAAGAGATTCTCTTTATGAAAATGTTAATAAGGTATACTTTGTTTCCAATAAATAAAAAAAAATGACCTCTGCAGTTTTGGTTACTTCCAAGCCTTAGGAGGAGAACACAGTGAAATTTTTCAGTGCAGTAGAAATACAGGTTATATTTTGTGTTTTCCCCTCAATCTCACAAATCACAATGAAGACAGATCCATTCTAGCCTGCAGAAAAAAATCCATCATAAGGCAATAGATTTTATTAACTGCTCAGGTAATGGCAGAATTGGCTTTTAATTCAAACTACAATCTAGGACAAAGTTTGGAAGGTGCATGTCCTTCAATTATAGAAACTCTTCCTGTTTGAAAGAGGAGACCTGATGTCTCAGGGATCTGCTTTCTCTGGATTGGTTATGGGTTATTGCAGCCCAGCAAGCAACACAGGCAGATGGACCAAAGATTAGGAATGAATTCCCCGGAGTGCATTTCCAACTCCACCTCTCTTGCCACTCCCCGTTATCACAACGCTCCAGTCCTTTTTTGAGTTGTCTCCTGGCAGTCACCAGGTTTACTTAGCAGTACCCTTCCCCCATTTTTAGAAGGATCAAAAGTCTCCTCAGCTCTCATGAGCGATGTTTTTCCCTCCCTTGCTCATCCAGCAGAACCAGCTGCCAGCGCTTTCTTCTCTGCCCCACCACGGGTGGCTGCTGTGCTGGTGGAGATGAGAAGAAACGTGGGGAGGGAAAGGCAGGTAGGCAGGTAGGAAGGGATAAAGGAGCTGCCAACCACTTTGAGCTCCCCAGCATCAGCAGGAGCTTCCAGCTGTGAATAATGTTGTTTGATGCAACCACTGCTAGTCTACTGCTCACAGCTTACATCTTCCTTTACTTACCCACTGACCAAAACTGAGGGAAAACACTGTCCTTCCGAACTAAACCCTCACATATAGCAATAACTCTGTTCCAGTACCTCCACTGCACATGAGTTTAAATTAATACTCCAGTTGGAACAGAATCCAAACAAAACCCAGCAGGAACTACCAGTAGCAATAATAATGTTCTACATAACCACAAAAGGTTCACTACTTAGACGTAAAAAGAAAATGAAAAAAAAAAGCAGGTAGGTTGCTTTCTTTTTCATCCTTTTTTTTTTAGGCAGAAATCCAGCTTAGCAAGGTAAAAAAGAAAAACCTTAGGACTCTTTATGATTACAAATAAATGACTGACCACCTCCCATTTTCTTTCAGGGAGACAGTTTGCCACCAAGTATAATTCCCAGCCTCAAGAGGAGCACCTAGGAATTTATAAACCAGGCTGGGTGGAGTTTCTAGGGCATATCCCACAGAAAACAGCACCAGCTGTACCACAGCCTGCACAGCCTTTGTATGGGGGCTCTGGGGCTTGGACACTCTTAACCCCACCAAGTGTGGCCAAACAGCTGAGCGAGTTACCAGACCAACCAGAAATAGGTGGTGGCTGAAAGAAACAAAGGCATAGCTGCATCCTGTTTTACAGGAAAGGGACTCACTTTAAAAAAAATAGAAGTCAAGTCATGGGGTAGATGATTCATGGCAAGATAATGCAACATGATTTAGGAGCCAACATGAGCAGTTATTTTCTGTACAAGACACAGCCTGGCTATGGGGCCACCCCAGCACAGAGAGAACGTGAACTGAAAAATTTCACTGTGTTCTCCTCCTAAGGCTTGGAAGTAACCAAAACTGCCCCCAGCACAGGGGCAGAGAGGGGAATGAGGAGTTTGAGGTGTTCCCAAAGGTCCCACAGCCAGCAGGAGCACTGCAGCCATGGCACCCCTCACCCTGAGGGGCCGGGCACCACAACCGGGCACAGGGCAGGACCTGCCTCCCTGAGGGGCTCTCCCGGCCAAAAGAAGCCACATGCCACAGCCCTTCACCTCCAAAAAACACTAATGACCCTCTAGCAACAATTAAAGAGAAAATTATTTTTAAAAAAACCAAATTCACCAACCTTTTCCCTCCAGTTCCACAGAGCCGTTTCCTCCTGCTGCAGCACATCCCTCACGCCTTGGACTCTGCCCACAGGTGCTTTCACTTATCCCCTAAAAGGGCAGCTAACGGTTCCTGGAGGGCTGAAACCGTTACCACAGGTGTAATTAATCATTCCTGCGGGGGTAATTAAGCAGCCCTGGAGGGGTTAACCCTTCACAGGCCGCTGCCAAGCCCTGGCACAACATGGCACCTCAGTGTGAGGGCGGCTGCGCCCACCCACAGTGGTCACCCACGGGCACCGGCCCCACGGGGAAATGGCCTTTTGGCACTGACCACTGGGGTGAGCTCCAGCACCCACAGCCCCGGCTGCTGGGGGTGACGGGGTTCACTGGGGACCCCAGCACAGAGCTGGGCATCTGCTGCCATCAGGGCCCCAGGAGAAGGGTTTGACCCCTTGCAGGTGGGCCCCCAACGCAGCTCTGTCTTCTGGGGTCAGTCTTCTCTGCTAATTAGCATGCTAATGAAGAGCTGGTAGGATATGAATTAGAAATTAATAGTTGGTGCCTCAGTCTGTCTCAGCCTTAGGTGACAGGAAGAGGTTCAAAGTCTGCAAAACTGCACTGAGCACCTGGGCAGGAGGCAAGACTGAGAGTGATGGTCTGCAGAGAAGACTGTAAACTTTGCTATCATTACTTTGAAATTAAGTTATTATTATCTTCTGCTTCCACAGAAGGTATTGCATTACTAGATTGCTCCTGCTTAGAAAGAATGGTGCTTCTCTTCCCTGCCAATGCAGAATGTGTGGGAAGCTTAGGCAGTGACTGAGAGGGTCTTGGTTTGTGAGCAAAGAAAGCTCCTGCCAAGACCTTCTCTGATCCACAACCATGTTAACTGATGGGTGTAACATGGTCTGTAGTCTTCAGACACAAAATGCCACCATTTTCACTTATAAAATGTGGAGCAACTTGACACCTCAGCTCAGTCCTTCTCCATGACATTCTCCGGCCACAGGGGCCAACGCTGAGCTGAGGCTAATGTGAACAGTAGTAATTGCCTGCAAAACATAAGGAGTTTTCAGAGACAGACCCATTAGCAGATGAGGGAGTGACTGTATGCTGCCAGAAATGCCTTCTGACCTTCAGAAGATTTGCCCTGGCTGTTTTGTAAAAGCTGAGGATCAGCTGCTATGAATCTATCAGAACAAGGGAAGTTTAATTTCCCATTAAAGTGGGTCACATGAGAAACCTGGATGTCAGAGAGAGGGACTAATTTCCCCTGCCATAGCACTGGCAATCTACACTCCTGGCTGCTTCACCATGTTGCATTTTCTTTAAGATTGGAAAAAGGCTTTAGCCCTGGCCAATAACAGAGGGTGTGACAGTAGGACAAGAAGTTGTAGTAAATGCACTTGGATTGAGCTGAAATCCATGGAGTGAAATCCCATCTTCCTGCCTGGGGTTCTCAGGCAAGTGAGAGCAACTGGCTGCAATAATGTTTTATTCTGGAGGTATGATATTCAGAAGTCTGCAACAGAGCTGATTTAGTGAGAGCTGAGGCATGCATTTCCAGGTACTCTGGTTTTCTGCTTGGCAGTTCTATCAAAACAGGTTTGGGTATGGATTTCCAGTCTTAGTACAGCTGAAGTTTCTTTGGGAAAGATTCACAAAAACACCAAAAAAAAAGGGGGTTGCAGTTTGAATTTGAGCCCACAGCTTTTCATTATGTACCCAACCCAGGGCCTCCATAATACCCCAAACTCCTACAAGTCTTTTTTATGTGAAGGACTTATTGGCAACAGAAAGTTTGGCATTAGTTCAGCTTTCTCCAAAACCCGTGGGACTTCTGAATGCTTTGTCTACTGTTTCCCCACATCCCAGCCCAAGCTCTGGGATGGCTAAAGGGTTTTGTTTTCATACTTGCTAACAGGCAAGTCACAGGCAACTAGAACAAATTGATACTTCAGTGGAAAGAAACAGGGTGTGTTCCACTGTCAGAACAAGACTAAAAACAGTTCATTTATTAAAATGGAATCTTGCATTTTAGAAAAATCCTTAAAAGACCATCACACCCTTTTCTGTACAAGGATTGATAATAATAATCAAAGAAATCCCTGTTATTGTGAATGCAGGATCCATTTTTTCAGTTCTTAAAGGAATAAAACCTGTTTTTGTTTGGGGTTTGCATGTTTTTGCATCCCTGAGCCCTTCAAACATAAACAAAACTTATGACGACCTTCTAAAACTGAGCTATTGCAAATCATTCTAGAGTAACAATTTGCAGTACTGTACCGGTAAATTTCTAATCCTTACTGGAACCAGAAGCAAACTGTTCCTTAATTCAACCTTCATCTGAACCAAGCTGGGGAAGGAGTGAGATGAGCCTTAGGTATGTGGTGGGTTGGGTTCTCCACACCATCTGCTTTACAGAAACAAGTTTGGTTTTATTCCCTATCTCCCTCTGGGCCGCTTTTGTGGAAGGAGCTCGTGCTCCTCAGCTGGCTTCCAGCATCTAAGGGTTTCCTGGAATAGTGCAGGCATTATCCCATGTCTGTTATGAACTTGAGCTTTTCAGCCGAATCACAGCAGTTGAGTTTGTCCTGTGAGTTTACCCCAACTGCAAAACTCCCAGGTACCGTGGTTCAGTGACAGGCTGCCGTGATTCAGTCCCTTGCAATCCCTCACCCCTATGCATGGGCAGGCTGTTGAATTCTGCCTCTTTATTTACCCTCTTTTCAGTCCTACAAAGGCGTTAGAATGGGCTGCCCAGTGAGGTGGTGAAGTCATTGTCCCCGGAGGTGTTTGAAAAAGACTGGATGTGGCATTCAGTGTCATGGCTTAGTTGATAAGGTGGTTTTAGTCATAGGTTGGACTTGATGATCTCAATGGTCTTTTGCAACGTAGTTAATTCTGTGATTCTGTGATCTCCCAGGCCATCAGCATATGTGTCCTCCCCAAAGCATAGAGGGTAGAACAAAATATTCCTGCAGTGTCCCAGGAGGAAAACTGAGCCACAGGACACAAAGGGACCTGATGAAGATCATAAAGGTGGTCAAACCCAGACCTGTGAATTGCTGAATGCCTCAGGCACCAGCCCTTCCCTCTATTGAAGGAACCTGTGGCCTTCCTGGGCGACCCGGGAGCTTCCTCTGCTGTTGTGCAAAACCAAAGCTGGACCAAAGCTTCATTCAGCAGCTCTTCACTGGCTGGGCTATCCGTGCCCATCCCCAGATGTGCCTCTCCCTCCTCGCTTTACCTCCCCTGCTCTTTGCCCTCCCTCCCACACAGGATTGTATCTGGCCTGAATTCAGGTGTTCTGGAAGCAATTACAGCTTCGTGGAAGGAGAGTATGATGCACGGCAGCTCATTAGTTGTTTGCCTTTATTATGGGAATGACTCCTTGTTTCCCTTCTGACCTCACCTATTGTCTAGGAAATGAATGGATATAGGAGTGAGAAAATTTGTTTTGGCAATGGGATCTGTATTTTCCAAGGCTCGGTAATATTGAATTCTGCCCAGAAATACAAATCAGAATAATTAACCAAACAAATGTACAAAAGACCTTATCATTCCCTATTTTGGTAGCAACTATACTAACTCAAAGTCATTATTTAAAATTCACTGTGCAAGTTTATTAGAAAAGTTACTCTTTTATGCATTAAAAAAAAAATAACATTTCCACAGGAAATGGCAGGAAAAGCAAGTTATCACTGTCAGAAGTTCTTCTAAGACATATCCAAACCCAAGATATTCATCATGAGTAATGGGAAAGTTAATACTGCAGGAATAAATTAACCACAGAATTTTAATGGCTTTATTGTGTGACAGTTTCTAAAGCCCAACCAAATATCAGCTAGGAAATTCAAATGTGAGAGATATGCTCTTAAATCTTACAGTTATGGATTTTTTTTTAAAAATCCCTTCTTATGATATAAGGGTCATTTAAAATATTCTACCATGAATATACGGCTTATGTATGGGTAGAACATTTCACCATTCTTACCCAGCCACAAGCCAGCTTAATCTCTCATCTTTTCACAGAGGAACAGCAGATACATAAGTATATTTTAGGGGGAATAAAATAGTTGAGAGAGAGAGGGAGAATGTGTCAGTCTTTGAATATCTCTGTGCACAGGACTTGAGCTGACACATCGGCCCGGAGCTGTTAAATCTCCTGACTTTGGGCATAGCTGCTTGCACTGGAGGTGTTAAGAGAGTGGGGCTCTGCTCCCTTTCATGTCATTTTCAGCTGGGTTTTTTTTTTGCCCTGGCCAGTGCAGCTCTGTATTTCACATTTCTTATCATAAAAATATGATCCACCAGAATCGTGATTTTATTTGCCTGGGCAAGGCAACAACTGCTTAATGTTGGATTAGAAACTGGGTCAGGTACCAGAGGGCTGCCCCAACAGGAGGACACGGCTGTAGGAGAAGAGACCTGAGCAAAACCTCACTCAGAAGATGAAAAGTCACATCTGAGCAACCTGGTCTAGAGGAAGGTGTCCCACCTTAAGGTCCCTTCCAGCCCAAACCATGCTGTGATTCCATGATTTTACAGCCTGGCTGTGGGGACCAGGCTGGGCAGCCCCAGCTCTGTACCAGGGCCAGGCTAAGGCTGAGCTCAGGGATGTCTTTGTCCCACCGAACTCAAGTTGCCATCAATTTCGGCAGCGTTAAGATTTCGCCCTCCATCCTTAAACTTTTTCTTCCCCATTTACATTCACAACCTTTTCTCTATGCAACAGTCATGGCTTTTAGGCAGATAAATATCTTACATGCTTCTCAAGGGTGTCATACGCTATTTAGTATTTTCCCTCTGGTATCAGCACCTGTTAAGCAGGGAAATAAAGTGATTAGTCTTACATGTGTGGCTTCAAAAATTGATTTTAGGATACATCTCCTTATCATTGGTAGATTTGGTATATTGGTAGAATATCAAAACAATGATATTCTCTTCAATGATAAATTTTCTCCGTCTTGAAAAGTAAGAATTGCATTGGGAAATTTTCTGGGTGTCCCTTTCTCATGGAATTTTCTATACCTATCAAACCATTTATGACAAAGCTGTCTGATATTATGTAGCCTTAGAGGAAATTTGTCTCTGCAGATCTAGACGCAACTTCAGAAAAAAGTCCTTGTGATGCAGGGGGAAAAAATTAACATTTGAAAATTGAATGTTCTTTTAATAACCAGAAAGCTGTTTTGTTTGGGTGTTTTAGGTCTGAAAATAACCTGGTATTTTAATCAAGATAATCAGATTGGATAAAAAGTATCACTCAGCCTGAACCAGGGGATCCTTTCTGCCCTCCTGCATCCAGAAGGTGCTTTGGGCTTGATGCATCTTCAAGTCTGGGCTCCTTAAGGAGGAATATCTCTCAAACGAACCACTCTGTATACACCAAAAACATCTGATTCTTACACTGCTTCTTTACATGCCTTTGAAATCCTGTATATTATGCATGAATTCTTGGTTCATCATGTATCTTGAGATCTCTTTGTATTTCATTGTTTGTCTTCAATTTTGTATCTTGCTTATGTAAAATTCATTAAGGCTTTGTAAATATGAGGAATAAACCTGTTCCTTTTGCTTTCTCCCTTGGGATGCTAGAAGGTTACCTTGCCTCATGCTCATCTGTAATCTCTCTCTTGGGTTTAGCTTTTAATGTGTGCAGTACTCCAAGAAAGAGGCGATCTGGGGTGTTTTACTGAGACTCAACGTGAAACAAAATAGTTTCTTTTGAATTGATGGAACTGGGCAGTGGGTTGTTCTGGGGCTCTGAGGCATCACTTAACTCTCACTCTGAGGTCCCCTGTCAGCTGCTTGTGAGATAGAGTGTGGGTTGGAAATTTGCTTTTGTTGATGGCAGGAATGAAGGAGGGATGAAATGCTGTGAGAATGACCCACATCCAGGTATTAAATTCCCTAATTTTTCCCTGTTTTCACTGAAAATAGGACTTTGGTAAATCCAAGAAATCCTGCTGGCCATGCCTTATTAAAAAGCAGTGCTGCATAATCTCGTGCCTGCCATGCAGCAGGTCTTTGGTCTCCTGGGATCTGCAATCCTCTGACATTTATTAGAGCAGCTTTGGGCATGTTCAACTTTAAGCTGAACCCAGCCCTGACAAGCCAGTAGATCAAAGAAACCACAGTCAGCTCCACAATACCTTTTTTTCCCCCTCACAATACAGTTACCAACATCGGATCAGGAAATCCCCTGAGCTGCAAACAGCTGGAAGCTGGGAAAGCACTCAGGGGAAAGATCACGAGAATGGCTTGTTCCTGCTCCTCCTTAGGCATCTGTTTATGGCCACTGTTGCTGTGGGTCTCTGAGACACCAGTGTAAATGCATTCCTGAAAGATGACAAAGCGACTCCTCAGGAGGCAAAGGCGCAGAGCAGCAGGAAGGGAGCTGGGGGTTGCTGGTGGAGTGATGCACAGCAGAGGAGCTGGGTCAGAGGCTGTCACCTCGGAAAAGTCGGGATCACCTCTTGCAGGCAGCAGTTTTTCCCTGTGGAAGAGCAGGAGGTGTGTAGGCTGACCCATCTCGCTCTGCTGGTGGCCATCATTTTGCTCTTTTCCTTCTTTTTAATTAGGAAAAGGGTCCCTCGCATGGGTGCAGTGGATGCAGGCAGCGGATGCAGAGGGGAACCAGGGGGTGTGTGCAGCTGCAGGGCAGGGACTGTGCCGGGCTGAGGGTGTTATAAATACATATTCTAGTGTTGGCTTTTCGCAAATAATGAATGCTATGTGTATAATATTAACCCTTACGTTGTAGAAATGTAACCATTATTAAATGCTTTTTTGTTCTACCCTAGAAATAGTTGAAAAATAACTAACCAAAGATATGTTGAAATACAACTAACAAACTATAAGCTTAACTAGATAAGCACAGATGTGATGACTGCAGCCCTAGGAAGTAATAACTNACTATGTAACAGGCTGATGCAATAGAAATGTATATAAAGAGAGTTTCTCACTAGGGCAGTTGTGCTCTTGGCTCTGTGCCAAGGGTACCCAGCATCACCTGGATGCTGTAATCCTTTTGCTCTATCTTTTGTCCCTTATTGTTATTCTTTTTTAAAAACCTTTAAATTTAGCAGGTGACTTGACTTCGTTTTTAACAAGGGGAAGCCGTGCTCCTGTCAGGGTGCTGTTAGCTCAGGCAGTGCAGGTGAGATGGATGGAGCCAGTGCAGCTGTGCTTGTGCTAGACACTCAACAGAGCTTAGAAAGGAAAGAAAAAATCCAAATAAATAAGAATTATTCTGTAGCACTAGAAGAATTCTATAGAAATAGAGATGTTTTCTTAGTAGCTATTTTTGTCCTCATTTGGAGAATCAAAGAAACATTTTCTTCTGAGAGCTGGTTAAATCTGGGGAAGCCAAACCTGTTTCCTGAGAGATTCCTCACAATGATCGATGTCTGTTTCCAAAAAAGGGCCAACGTGAGCTCCTAAATCCCATGTACCACACCCAGTGTAGCAACAGTGTCCAGCTGCAGCCCTAGGGAAAACAGCTTCTGTGCACCACAGTTTGGGGATGCAGCAAAGATAATAAGATGAGAGGTGCCAGTTTTCCACTTTTCAGCAGGTTTCGAAGAGATTCAACAGCACCAAGGCAACAATAGCTCTCAGAAAGCCCTGGTGAAATTGTCTGGAGTGCAGATCCTGGAATGGCCCGGGTGGGTGGCACACGGGCTGTCCTTCCTGAGGTCCAGCTGCTCTGGGAGCAACGGGAGGGAGCTGTTTGTCACCTCTGTGCCACCCTTCCCCAGAGCCCAGCACATCCAGGGTGCTGCAAGGGCATTTCAGAACAAAACATCAGCCCAAGGCATTGGCTCTGGGCCTGGCACCCAGCCTGCTCCAGAGACATGTGAACTTTTAGTGCAGTGGCAAAGGAAAACTTGGGTTTTTACAGCTTTTTAAATCTTTTTTTGTAGTTCTTCCCACTAAGTAAAGAGGGATTAAAATAAAACTTCAGACCAGAATGCACAAACTAAAATACTGCTTTATTTTAGGAAGGGAGATTTTGGAAATGCTGACTCAGCTACTGGAATCAGCGCTTCCCTGATTGCCCTCAGTTTGAGACCGAATTTTAAGTATTTAAGTGAGATACAACAAAATGAAGGGCACAGCTGAGTTTGCCAAACAGTGGGTAGTGGGTGCACCTGAGAGAAGAAAGGTGGTTCAGTAGAAGAAATTATTAATAATAGTTATTAAATGTTAACTCTTTCAGTCTACTGAACCCTGAAAGCCAGAGATAGAAAGTAATAGCAATCAAATGTTATTAAACATGCCAAGTGTTTTAAGAGATAATCATATACAATCAAGCTTTAATAAGAAGAAATAAAATTTGCTTATGATTAGATCCAAGTCAAAACAGTCAAAACAGATGCAAAAGGAGCAAGTAAACTCAGCAGAAAAAAGTCCTCAGGATATCTACTTATATGGAAACCTAATGAAGTTTACTAAATAAGTAAGTTGACTAAAAAGTGATAAAAGCTGGTCTCTGAAGGAAGCAGTCGGGCTGTATGTTCTTTGGGAAATGTCATTATTTATCTAACTAACACAATTTCAAAGCTTGTAGTTATAATATTGCCAGGGAGCCATCAGCCTGAAAGGAAAAACAATCCTTGTTGAAGAACTTCCTGAAAAACAGCTTTTAAGCCTGGAAAGCTGAGAAGAGATGGGTTTAATCACAAATCAAATTAAGGAAGAAAATAATGAAACAGAATTCCAATGTAGACAGAATGCTGTTTCAACATTTAAAAACAGTTGCAAAGAAGAGCTGCAGACAACATTTCAGCTTTATACTTTATTCAAAAGATGTCAGCACATAAATTAGGAGCCCTAGTCTACCATGACAGGATATTGGATCACTAGCACAGAAAAAGCAAACATTAGTAATATTTTCTGCTTAATAAACAGGGTGAATAGAGAGGGATTTGTTGGTGGGTAACTTTCAGGCAACTTTAGATGGGTGTCTTTGTACAGGTATGCAGCCAGCTAACATGGGAGTCTATCCAGGTTTTTTGTAGCTTTGAGCTGAAATGGAAGGGAAAATGGAGCTGAATCCTGGCTTCTCATAACCTCTTTTTCCAACTGGTTAAGAAAATATACCATATTTCTCCCTAGAAACTCTGTCTCACTGTGAACTCTTTTGCACAGAGTCATTACTTGGATGATGATGCAAAAACAGAGGAGAGGCAAAGTGTAATATTGTAATTCTTCAACCAAAGCCTTCAGTTCTGACCTAATATTGCTGGCATATTGGACAGATTTAAAATATTGGGGTTTGGGGAATCAATTTTCCAGTGGAGTGCTGGAGTAAGCTGCCAGCTCCCTGTGAGCTGATGTGACAGTGTCCAAAATCACCACCCCCTGCTGCCATCCCTCCCCAGCACCCTCCAAACCTGCAGCTCAAACAAACTGGCTTTGCACTGCCTGTTGCTGCTGCTGCTTTATGCAAAACCCCTGCAGACCATCAAGCTCATAACAAGAACAGACAAAACAGATTTGTACACTGAGGAAAAAGCCCCGGGGGTCTGGCTGTGCCTGCTGGTGACACTTGCCCTAACTGGAAGCTGCGTTTCTATTGATTGATCACGGAGGAGCAAGGAGGCAGAGTGCTGATACATCCTGAGGGCATTGATTGAAGGAATCGATGCTGTCACGTATTTATGCCGGATTTTCTTTCTTGGCACACCTCTTGTGTTACGGTTCTGTGGTTACACGAGAGCCTGGTGAGCCTCCTTCTCCCAACACCCACTGCTGAGCAGGTTTTGCCTGGCTTCATGTGGTTTGAGCAGCAGTGAGTTCGGTCGAGCTCAGCTCCTTGCTCGCCCGGTTTGTAGGGAATTTATCCCAAACCGTTTCTTCCACACCAAGAACTACATTAACCTTAGTCAGCCAGTAAAACACCCTTAGAGACGACAGGTTGTCTCGTTCCTTACTCTTTGCCACGAAACAAGCAGCATGAAAACACGTTCAGGCTGATGCATTTTTCAGGCCTTCTACAATATGTACGGGGTTGATTCAGTTGACAGAACTACCCAAGTGTGATAAAGCATCCAAACATCACATCTTTATCTCCATCCTGGACTAGCAGGCAAAAATATTTTTATTCCTCACCAGAGAACTGGAGCATTTGTCTCCAGGTACGTCCTCTACAGGCGTTTTCTCTTACTCTGAATTTTCTTCAGGCAATTCATAACTGTGGCATAAATGGCCGGCTCATAGCATTGACCATTACTCACGTGAGGAATTCAAATGCAGACGACTTGGTTTCACAGAATATTTTGTTTCTTTTCCCACAGAAACCAAAAGGTCTCATGAATTTCGTACCTATGAACATAATTCTTCATCAGGGGAGTTCAGGTAACAGAGGAGGTTTACTGGAGATTTTGGTGGGAGCTGCACTTAACCTGATGCTTTGCATTCCTTGAGGAGATTCCCTTGATAGCCAGATGAACTGAACCAGACAGACAATGTACAATAGCACCATCTGGTGACTCCCAATAATCTCACTGTTGCCCCAATTCCCAAAGAGAAAAAAAAAATAAAAATAAGGATACACATCTTTGTAAAAAGGAGAAGGATTCAGTAAGAAATAATTTTAAGTTACAGAGCCAGTCATCTCCATATGTGTGCAGTTTTCATGCTGCATGAAGTGGCAACAGCAAAAGGAGATGGTTCATAGAGGATTTGGGGATTCAGGCTTTAGCTAAAAACGGTGTGATTTTCCATCCCTAGTCAAGCAAATTCTAGCATTTAACAACATATTCAAAAGTCAACCCAAGCCCCAGGAAAACCACACTTAGTTAGTGTTTAATAACCAAGCACTTTGCACCTGTGCAGCTCAAAAGGGATCATCTTTCTGCTTTCAGTGTGACTTCTTTGGGCTGGAGATTGTGTCCTGTAGAAGAATCTGCAGCCTCTGGGTGGAAGGGGCTGATCTGGGAATGTTGTTCTGGGGGTTCTCTGGGTGACAATGCTGCAATCATAAATACTGGTGAAATAATTACAGAAATATCTTCTTTCTGAACATCAGCAGGGATGATATCCTCAAAGGATTTAACAGAATTCCCAAATTCTTTAGCTTCGTTCATTCCTTGCTGGCATAGCCCAATCTCTGAGCTGAATTTTGTAAACACCCAGCCCAGTTTTCTATGAATGTGATGTGTTTAGACACAACATCCAGGTAACAAAGCTGATGCTTGGGTAAGTCTATCTCCTGAAACAGAAAAGACTGAAAGGTTTCTGTAGAGCACAGGAGAAGCACAAAAAAGTCAAGGAGCTTCCCTACATGGTTGTGTGCTTGGTTATCACTTAGAAACGAATTGCAGGAGAAATATTGAAGAAAAAGGTTCAACTTGCTGTGACTACAGCTATGTTTATTTTTTCTAAAAAAAATGTGAAGTAGTTGAGCACAATAAAATTTTCTGCAGAGTTAAAGCCAAAGGAGAAGGCTTGGGAATTTAAGTATCAGTCCTGGACCTGATGAGAAGTCACTGGAGAGTGAAGCCAGTAATTACAAGGTCATTGTACATCTCAGGGGTCCAAATGATATCCTTAATGCATTTTCGTGCTGCACATGGATCCCAAAAGATTTCCATTACTCCCTTCATGTCAGCTGGGGAGTGTGTTTGGTGCTGTGCCATGAATTCCTCACTGACAGCACCACGTGATTTTACAGTGGCTTGAAACACTCTTTTCAGGTGCTCTTTTTTATATTCAGTTTTGTTGAAGAATGCATACGAAGGGACAATCTTGCTGCAGATTTTTCATTCAGGTATGTCTCAAAACTGTGAAGAAACCATTTTGAGCTGTCTTCTGTGGCTAAGAATAAATTATTGTCCTTTTGATTTATTATATATGTACCTACTATTGCAATGACCTGCAGCCAGCAGGAGCTCAGACTTTTACTATAATATAATGTGCATTACTTTTCTCTATTCATGAAGAGTGAACAATCTGCTCCTCTGCTATATGTATATGTACATGTATATTCATATTTTTTTAGTGAGGATAGAAATTAGAAATATCCACAGAATGGGATTGGAAACTGTTGACTGAATGCCAAACATCTTTCCAAATCAAAATAAAGAACTAATAATCCTTGTTGAGCCTGTCAGCTGAAGCCAGGTTAATGGTTTGATGATAAAAATAAACAAGCTGTTTCACAAATTGGCTGTGGCACACTCTGGAACTTATAATGCTCCACTTGTGCCTGGCCTTTCCTGCTGATTTTTCCATTTTTTGGGGCAGCAGAGTTTTTTCCTTGTTGTTTGCCATGTGAAATAGGAATTCCAGAGATTGGCCGTGGCTTAGAGCACTCTGTACAGCTGACAGATATGTGTGTGTGTGAAAGAAGCTTTGCACATCATTACATCCTCCAAGGGCTTGAGCCATCCAAATCCTTTGGGCTGCGTTCCCTCTTTTCCAGGGAAAAGCAGACAGAAAATGCTGGTGCAGATGGAGGAGATTCTCTTCAAGGAGACAGTGCTTTGTTTTTGTTCCATAATGTCATCCTCTGGTGAGCTCTTGACTTCTTGTCTGGGATCCATGAAACATCATTTTGACTACAGAGAGCCATTTGGGGATGATTTATTGCACCAAAACCATGGGCACAAGCAGAGGAATATATTCTGGTTTCCATTTTCTCTCAGGTCCCACGTGTGCTGCTATCCCTCACGTTCCTCTGCTCAATTCCCGGGGGGATGAGCGTGTGGGTGTAAATATGTATCATTTATTTGTTACGCTGAGAGTGAGGCCTGACAGGGATGATTTGCAGTGTTTCCCACATCTTCCTGTAGGGAATGTGTGCGGAGAGGGAAGGGGCATTATTGAGTTCTCTGTAACAAGTGGTGAGATCTGGGGAGAAAGTGCAGCAAGTCCCTGTGGATACAAAGCACCAGCCCCTCCCTTCCTTCCTCTCCCAAAACACATTCCCAGAGTCACTTCAGCACCCGGAGTGTTGGGATGTTGGAGCAGGGATTCACTGCTCCTCTCACGCAGGGGTACAAAGCAGGCCTGGCAGTGGCTGCTTCTGCTCCCATTTTTATCTCTTTTTTTTCTGTTAAAAGTCTTTTGGAAACCCCCTCCTGACTCAGCTTGCATCTTTAGATACTTAAATATTTAAACAGGCACTGGATGTCGTTCCCAGGAGAGTTTTGCTCCCTCCACTTGTGGACCTCATTGTATTTCACTCATCTTTAAGTGGCATATTGATGTCCTTGGAAATCCTAACCATGCTTATGACTGGAAGGGGACAATGCCTTGTTCTGATGATTCATGGAAGGTGTTAATATCTACAATCACAAACAGGGCCCTCAACTAATATATATTTCAGCTCATTTCAGTTCTTAAAATTTTTAATTATTTTTGCTAGGCATTTTTTTTAAAAACAGAAATTTAAATGCTGAGGAGGAAAAAAAAGTGAAGAAGCAGAAATCAGTTTATTCTTGATACAGTTTTCTTGTCATATCCCAAATCCTTAGAAATGAGGATTTCTCTGTGTCCAGAGGTAGAACCTTGTCACACAGTGAGTTTCTCAGGCTTATAAGCTATTCACTGAAAGTCAAAAGTTTATTGAAGGGGAGCTGCAACGTAAAGTTGTTTCCTCTGAAGTATTATCAACATTTGACAGACACTGATAGATGTTACTACAACATCTTGGAAAGGTAAAGGAATAATTCAGCCAGCAGTTCCACTGATTTTGCTTTTTGATATATCCCCTCATAAAAATAATATCCCTTTGATGTATATTTTTTTCCACAACAGAATGCCATATCTGAGAAACAGAAGAAAATACTTCCTGCAGTATTCTCTCATTGATGAAAAGCTTGCAAGAAGGAAAAGGTCACTGCACTAGGATGCAATGGAATAATTAATATGAAATAATTAAAATTTAAGACACAATAGAGAAGAAGTAATGCCTGGATTCTGCCTGAAATACCCAGTGCTGACTTATGGGTTCCTTTCCTCATATAAACAGGAAAATTTAAAAATTGATTTTTGAGATAATCCCCAGCTGGTTTTAAACTGTTCCTTATAAAAGCTATTAAGTAAAAAAAATTGACCTCTCTTTTTTCTTTGTGTAGCATCCCCTTCTAACTCTCAGTTCTGCTGATGACTTTGGGCAGCCAAAGTTTTTATATGACACTGTTCTGAAACTCTTTTTGCACGAGCTCTTCCCTCAGCTTCAATCCCTGCTCTCTTTCTCTTGAATTATTCAGCAGCACAGATAACTTATTGGCATGAATCTGTCACCTTTGTCAGGAGTTTATCTACCTCTTTTCTCGGATAATCCCCTATGACTAGCTAATCTTTCCTTTTGACTTACATCCCATGAACCTTTGAACCCTTATTTTTTTGTTGTTGCTACAGCCCTACTGCTTCAATCTCTGCTGAGAGTCTCGTATTTATTTCAAGGACCAAAACTGTTCATAAAATGTTAATGGTGTCTATCTTATTTCCCCATAATGCTAAAATAACTGTGATGTTCCGTGGGCCTGTCTACCCCAAGAAACCAGAGCACAGCGAAGCAAGGGATGAATTTAGAGCTCCTCACTCCTCTCACAGATGTTTTAAGGGCACTCTGAGTAGAGGATGAGTTCTTGCACTGTTAAACGTGAAGTAAGCCACCATGAACTTAAATGTTCACGGGGCTTTAGAAAGTAGCAACTAGGGCAGAGAAAAATCCATTGCAGCTCCCTACTCCTGTAGTAGAGAAGTTCTGTATTCCTAAGAAGCTTCTTCCCTGGCTCTAAGAGGGATTTTCTTGTGGTTAGAGTAGCAAGGAACAGAGCTGTGGTCAGGTACTCCGTGCATCTCCTGTTCAATAGACATCAAAGCACTCAATAGAAAATGGTTGAAAATTTTCTTTCAAATTAGTGCTTCTTTAAATTGGAAGCTTGGCTTGCAGAGAACTAATGTGCATATTAATTAATTCATTCTTCCACGTCCTTTGAAAAAGCTTTTCTTGTGAGGGCAGAAAAGGAAAAGACATGCAGGAATATTCTCATTGTTTTTTGTTGTTACCCAAAACACTGAGGTTTTTAGCTGCAGCTCAAAATTTCCCATGAGAATTGTGTCAAAATTTAAATATTTTTCATTTTCAGCTTATTTTTAATTAAAAGGTCACATTTTCCAAACAGCTCAAGCTTTACCATCTCTCTGCCTCAGTTCTCTGTCTGTCACTTGGGATTATAATTCTTTTCTATCTTTTTTCTCTCCAGTCTATTTAGATTATAAAATACCTCTTACTGTGTGTTGATCCAGTGCCGAGCAGAATGGGATCCTGAACTTGGCTGGGATACATAGTTGCTACTATAATGCAAATCAATACTAATAAATGAGCATCAACCCACTTTCCTTTTCACCTTTTACATTTCACATGTTTCAGTCAATATGCTCTTGAAATTATTGCTGGACTTTCTCTACTCTTATATATCTATTTATCACCTAAAATCATCTTTAAACCACCACCATGATCGATGTCTCCTAAGAGTACAGCCTTATAATTATTTTCTGTCCCCGGCTGCATCACCTAATAGTTCCCTTCTAAAAAGTGTATCACCCATTTACTTGCACATAAACCTAATTAATTTTGTCAAATTATTTTTAACTTGTTGGCTTTGCTCCATCACATTTGTTGCCCTTCTTCCCTGACGCTAATAAATTCATTCTCTTCTCAAAATACACCTGCTGCCAAGTTTACACATGTAATATGAAAAGCAGTCCCTAAATCACCCTTGATGGGACCAATCCCATTGCCTCAGCCACCCTTTCAAAACGTTGTTGGTGACTTATCCCTTGTCACTCAGCAGCCTTTTTCTGCAGCCAAATGAACAGCCCTCCCCACTTAGCAGGTACTCTGACTTTGTACATTACCCTTCTGCGTGGTGTGGCTTTTAAATTTGCATAATTTCTATCAACTCCTTCCCCTCTCTCTGCTAATTTGCTCTCGTGCTCAGCAACGTCGCTCAGGGGAGAGGGGCTGTGCTGGGGGCACCCTGAATTCCACCTGCACCAGCAAAGGGGAAGGACAGCACTGCACCTCCTGATTAGAGAAAACAAGCAAAAAAATATCCTGAATAGGAGTACTGAATATTTAGGGAAGGGTTTAGCTCTCCCTTGTTTTCAGAGAGGGAGGGAAAGGGAAGGTTAGCGGTGCTGGGATGAATTAAATGAAAGAAAGCAAGACATGACACAAACCATGCTCTGAAGCGGAGCAGATTTTCAAATGGAGTATTTTAAAGGTAATTTGAGTGGAATTTCCTCGTTGCACTGGCTGCACATTTGTCAAGATGCCACAGCAGGTTGACCTTCCCATGCTCCTGAAGAGATCTGCACTAGGAGGGCCTGATATCTCATGAGCTCAGCCAGTATCTCGGGTAGTTCTTGAGATTGACAGGCCTTTTTTGCAGCCATAAAACTAAGCCTGAGCATCTTTATTCTTTGGTGCTATCAGGCCTGGCCTTTTGAGCTTCTTCCAGCAGAAATAGAGAGTTTTCACAGGGGAAAACTGGAACAAAGATAGGTAGTAATCTTTCTAAAAGAGAGAATCAATTAATAAAGTCTCCTGGATTTGCTCCAGGTGCAGCTTTGCAGGAGTGTCTTTGGAAGCACTGCCATCTACGAGCAGTCAGGACTCCCCAGGCAGCACAAGATCATTCGGTGTGTGAATTATAGACTTCGGCCTTGAGAGTATAAATGATGGTGGGGAACAAGAGGGCAGGTACAGAGTTGTAATCATTCCAGCTTCAAAGTTAACTCAGCTCTATATTGCTTCATTACAGCGCAGGAAATCAGCACAGAGATCTGATTCATCCTTGATGGAAGTCTTGGCATGCCCAGGTTGTTAAAACAGACTTCCTCTAGCACCTTTCTGCTGTTTCAACAACAAACATTTGAACAGCTCCCGCAGCACACAGACTTCAGGAAAGCCGAGGGATCCAAATCATAAACTCATGCTTAGAAAGAGGTGAGTCCACATAACAAAATGACCCAACACACCAGAAAAATGCACTTACCTAATCAGTTCATCAGTCTTTATTAATAAACTGATACGGTGCTAGACCATAATGCAAAAGGCAACATTTGGTCTGAATTTAGTGATTGATAACTTTTTAATGGCAACAATTAAAATGCAGCTAGCTGGGTGTAGTTATTCCTGCCTGGGACAAGGCAGAAGTCATTCCAACAGCAGTCTGAAAATTTCTTAAATTTAATACACCGTAAACACCTGCAGGAAAATTTGCAAGATCAGAGCAAAATCTGTATGTGCAGTAAATAAAAATCACAAACACACAAATATTCTGATAGACCAGTAGACAGGGGGACAGGCTCACCAATCACCCCTAGAAAAGGACTGATATGTGTGTGGATATAGATATACTATATAGATATATCTAAGAATGTATCAAAAGTACCATTTAATTCCTATAAATCTGAAAGTGTAGTCAACTATGAGGGGTAATTGTAGTCTACTGACCTGTAGCCCCTGCAGGTTCTCACAGAGGCACAGAGCTGATTATTCCTCAGAAATGCTCTCTGGGGTTGTAAAACGTATTTTGCTTAGTACAGCGATGGTGGAGCTTGGGGTCATGGGGAGAGTGAGCAGTGGGCTCTGTAATGAGCCTGAGAAAGAGAAGGGCTCTCAGAGCCTCATCTCTCTGTGTCTGGAACACAGATCAGAATTTTCTCTCAGTGTGTTGCTGCCCCATGCCAAACTGAAGCCCGTACACACACACACCCAGTGCACACACACACACAAACCAGCTCCCTCTAAAAATCCCTTTAAACACTGGCTCTCCTTCTTAATAATCCCTCCCTTTTGTGAAGAGTCTCACATTGGGATAATCTCATTATGGGGTATCTCCTTGACAGGTTAATCTTCTCAGTTACCTCCTGAAGATTTTGTGGTCTTTTAATCTGGAATACAATCGGATAACAACTACAGATCAATATCTTCTTTGTAGTCATGTTCCAAAGGCTATGAGAGCTGTTCTTCCATGCAGTTCAAATGCCTCATTAAAGATTTCTCACACTGTAAAACCCTTCCAGAGATATCATGCCTTCATTTGCTATACACTCAGTATAATGTTCCTTAATTCACTCGAGTGTTTTAATGTCTGTCACAGAGACTGTTCCTTCCTTAAAGTCAATATATTTCCTTAAAATAAACTTAACAGCTCCTACACATTTTCAACAAGTAGTATATTAATTTGAACAAGCTTTAAGTGAATCATATCAGAATACTTCTTATGATGCTCTGTCATATTTACTGCACACTTCAGCATGAATATGGTATCTTCTCATTTGTTAACTTTATGTCTCTGGTGACAGTAAATTAAAATGATCTGTTGAACTCTGATTTTCTCTTTTTGCCTATACTTCCTAGCATAATTACTTTTCATCATTTTATTGACTTTTTCCTCTAGTAGAATGTTTCACGTATATTATAAGATCTTTGAGATTATATTAGGAAAAGATTGTGAGGTTACCTGTTGAGCATTCTTGGCTTTGTGCATGTTTTTAATCAAAAAGATTTTTTTTTTTCTTTTCTAAACAGCATGGTAAGGGAGTTATATGGGCCAGGAGGTTCATAACCATTACCATTCCCAAATGCTGGCTTCTCTATTGATGAATTCTACTCACCAAAAAGCAGTGAATAAATGAAGTAAATATTTCCTTCCATGGCAAATATCATAATGACAGAAAGAAAGAATAGATAATGTTAGAAAGACAAATGGAATAAACTTTCCGAAGATATATGAAGAATTAAGACTAGCAGTGGATAAGTGTTTCTCAGAAAGGAGAAAAAAACCCAATTAATGATTTGCCATTTCACTCTTTGGTAAGCTTCAGTGATTAAGAGTCTGAAAATATACCTGGGCTCAATTTACACAGCAAGGTGTTTATTAGTTTGTCAGATCTCACATAGGCAGCAGCTAATTTGCTCATAGGGTATGCTGTAATTATATCACTGAGTAGCTGTTTTAAGGGATCCAGTTTTAATTTCTCCTCTTTGATATAGTCATTTAATTACAACACAGCACGATTGATTAATTGCAAGCACAATATTTTTTTCTGAGAATTCACCTACAAAGTACAGTAGGATATTAGAGTGCATGGCAAAGAGCAGCAGGATTTAGTTTACGAGGCCAACAGAGCATACAGAATATAGGCCTGGTTTTTAGGTAGAAATACAGCACATGCTGGATGATTCCGTGTGAAGTTCCCCACTTCCATCTCTGTTTAATACATGGGGGGTGGGAATCCTCAGTGTCTCTGTTTGCCCATTTTTCAGAGCTCTGCCGATGGCCCTGACCCACAACTCAGTGAATTCCATGAAAAGGCTTCTATTGACTTCGGGAGCCTTTGGACTTGGCTGGTTACGAGCTCATCTTTCTTCCTGATCTGCGAGTTACCTCAAGCCTTTGAGGGCAGTTCAGGGTGGTGATAATTGAATCAGCACGGACTCCTCACCTCTGCTCCCTGCCTGGGTGACACCAGCCCTGCCCAAGGAGCTGCTGGCAATCAGAACCTGTCAGATGATGCCCAGATTGCCTTGTTACCTTTCTCTCAATAATTTTCCCGGTAAACACAGAGGTTAGAGACAGGTTAATAGCCAGTGAGACAGTCGGTGTTCGTAGAAAGCTGGTTCAGCAAGGGTCTAAATAGTCAGCTAAGCACAGGAGAGACAACAGGATACAGGCATTGCAACACAAACACAGAACCTGGATTTTGGGAGCCCTCAGGAATCCACTGAGCCCTGTGTCGGGTCAGAGGCTGCCCATAACAAGAGCAGGCTGGCCTGTGTGCAGCCTTGCACTAATGCTCCAGGATTTTTGGGCATCTCAGCTGGTGGTGGATCCTGAAAGGCACTCCAGGCTCTCAAGAGACCATTCCATCCGTCCAGGCACACAGAGTCTGTGTGAGGAGGTGGATCACAGTCAGAGTCATTGGGTTGCACGAGTGGGGCTGCAGGACACACTCACTGTCACACTGAGGGCAGACACAGCTCTGTGTCCTCTCCTCCCGTGCACCAGTGTATTGGTTTGAAAACAAACCAGTGGGAGATCGCAAGTCACAATAAAATTCAATAGGAAAAATTAAAAATAAGTGAAACAATACAAGGAAAAGCACTGACAAAGTCAGACACAACCTGACACCCTGTTGGGGTGGTGGTAGCAGTCCAAACGAAGTGGCTCAGTTGAAGCGGTGATTCTGTGGAAGGTCTGGTCTCCAGCTGAAGGTCCAGTGGCAGCTCTTGTCCTCTGGGAAGCCAGCAGACAGGGCTGCCTGTGGTGTTTGTAATCCCATTTTATATCCAGGATGGAATGCTTGTCTCCTCCCTCTGGGCGGAGCATCTCACAATGGGATGATGTGATTTTGTCAGTCCTGTGGCAAGGCCTTGATGGGCCATTAACAGGAGATAGTCCGGAGGGGTTATCTGTGAGTCACGGGGCAAAACCTTGATGAGCCAATTAACAAATGATAGTCCGGAGGGGTTATCTGTGAGTCATGGGACAAGGCCTTGATGGGCCATTAACAGGAGATAGTCCGGAGGGGTTATCTGTGAGTCATGGGCAAAACCCATTAGCAGGAGATAGTCCGGAGGGAGGAGGCAACAGCACCCACCTGGTTTAACAGCTCATGGAGATGGTGATAGAGTACACTGCAACCCAGGACAACCAGGGAGGGAGGAGGATGTGGAGGGGCAGTCTTGATCTCAAACATCTGAAATTCTCCCAGAGCCCCTTTCAGGTCTCAGTGTCCTATTGAGGATCTCGGCCTTCAAGCCCTGCTTTCTCAAGGAATTTACTGCAATGATCAGTAAAACAATATAGGAATGTTCCTTACCTCACCGTGAAAAGGTTGAGCTTTAAATGTAATGAAATTTAATTACAGCATTAACACTGCGCAGATAATGATTTTAATTCAGAACATCAGAGTCACGGGGAGCATCTCAAGAATTAACTCTGTCCTATCTTACCCTGCTTTATGTGGTGGATTTTCTCTGTAGACAAGAGGGGAATATTCCAGCACTAAATTCACAGGGAAGATGCTGCTTTGATATATGCCTGAACAGTGCACCCAGCAGGGTTCAAACAGCCTGACATTCAAAATTAATGCTACAAATATGACCCTAAAACCATCTGGACTTCTAAAGTGGTGAGCCATTAAATTTTACAGTGTCAACCTATTCACTCTTACATCAGTGTAATTAGTACACAACATAAGATATAAGAGTAAATACCACATGGACAAGCACAATGCTCATTGTTGGCTTCAAAGAAATAAACTTTTTGATGAGCTGCAAAACATTTAAAAAGCCACCTACACATTGCCCACGCATACCCATGGCAACAAACACACATCGACGTCGAGCAGAAAAAAGCTGAACCTATCAAAGTTTTAATATTCATCGTCTGAGGCTAGTGTGATTGCATTTGCATGTCTTTGCTGCTTTTCTTCCCCCCAAGGACAAAATGAGGGGGGGAAAAAGTGTAGAAATGAAACAGAAAGTGCTTTGAAGCTTCTGAATGGTTTTGATCATACGTCCAAAACGAATCAACAGTTACTTAGTGCAAGTGTGTGCCTGTTATAGGACATTGCTTATGCCCTCTGAAAATAAATCAAGATGGACATTGATCAATATGTGAATGTGCACAGAAAAGCAACTGGTGGCACTGCAGCCCTGCCTGCTACCTTCTAGGACAAGTGATCTGCCACCAAATGGACAAAAAGTGTGATAAATTCAATGCAATTAAGATTCTTTTTCACTCTCTTGAAAGAGGAAGGTCTTTGCCATTCGTATATCTATTATTTTCCAGTGGTAAACCAAAACCTCTGGTGAATGATCACTCTAGATTGCTATAAAACAGCATACATTCCTTTCCATACATGTGTATTGACATTCTTTTCCTGGAATGAGCTCAGATTTACTTCTTGGATGCAGTAAGCTTTATATTTCCTTCTGCTTTTTTCATCCTATTTGCCTGGCATTTACCCAACACTCTGAACCTTCTCTTCAAATTGTTTTTACAGCAGAAAGGGACTCGACTTCCAAGAAGCCCAACCCTCCCTGAGAAACACCGAATGATTTCTGCTCAGTGAGATGAGAACATCCAATATCCTGCAGAACCTGTCAGTGTGAATGGGTCTCAGGGCAACATCCAAAGGGTTATGAGCTTTTGTTGTTGTGTGGTTTTTCTTTTGTAATAGGTTGTGAAATGGGTCTTGACATTGTTTCAGCTGTGACATTGTAGCTTGAATTGGAACCACTGGCCTGTGGGATTCTTCATTAATGTCAGCTCGACAGCGTCCCTTTCCTGCTCTCCCCTGCACAATTTCGTGAACTCGCCCACCCTGCTGGAGGGAAGACACAATGTGCAGATGTGGGCAATAAAAGGGATTAGCAGCGTGGAGAGGCTCCTGCTTAAAGGGAGACAGGAACAAAACAGACCAGGCAACGTGGAGGCAAGAGAAACCCTCTGGAAGGGACAGAGGGAGGCAAACAAAGCCAGGGGGATAGGAAAAAATGCATCTGTTACTGATATTTGCCCTCTCAGTTAATGAAGTCACAATCAATTGATCTGAAAGGCGACAAATTAAAAGCTGATACAAAATAAAAGCACAGTGTGATCCATAGCAGCACTAACCAAAATGAAATATCACTGAGGACAAAAGCTAAATTCAATCCAAAACCAGATTAGATATGCAAATAATGTGAAAGTGGATAGTTACACTGCAGAGAAACACAATTGATTTTATTCATATCAAGTCAAAATTACTGTGATATAGGTCATAAGTCAACTGCCACTAATAAGGTTTAGAGGAATTTTCCCCAGGATCATTTTCCTCTGGACTAGGCAGACTAAAGAGCCAATAACTTCTGTGTTCTTCCAGCAATTACAGCCAGGCTTTTCACTGCAGATATATGGTTATGTCGGAGGGTGGAACAAAGTTTGCATATATACTCTATATCCAAGACAATGTCTGGAAACAAATAGGGCTGTGCACAGTGGAACCAATGAAGCTCCGTGCAACTGCCTTAAATCACAGCTGCTGGGTGAATTCCCTTTCAATACCACTTTTTTCATCAAGTACAAAAGGATTTTTAATGGCTGTTTCTCTGAAGAGCTAAACATCTCAGGGAAAATATTCCTGACCAGTGGTAAGCCTTATCTCAATTGGAATATTCATTGTCTATTCTCCCTGTTTATGTATAGAAAAGTTACAGGATCTTAACAGCTATCAGATTAGCCAATGGGTATAAAATGGGTATGAAAATATTTAAAAGAGACCAATAACTCAAAATGCACACAGAACACACTGTAATTGCATAAGCACTACAGTGAGAAACCAGGACAGAAACATTTCTATGGGAAGTGCACTCCAGCCCAGCCGCTTACCTCCCCCACACTCCCCCAAAAAATCATTCAGGAACAGCAGATTGCAAAGAGCAATCACACCAGCCACAGGTTGGCAATCACATCTCCTCCAAACAGCAATCATGGCTCATACTGATGGACAACAACATGTGAGAAACTGTCATTTTGATATTTAAAATCTGTGGTGTGTAAAACACTGTCAGTCTCAGCTGGTGGGATCCGAGTTCCTGGCGAAGAAACTACAGAAATAACAGGACCTGAAATGGACCCTACAAGTCAAAGTGTTTCTTTTTTTTGCAACATTTCAACATTATTTGTCTATGGTGCAGACTGCAGACTCATTTATTTACCTGACACTGCATTTCAGTGAGTAACACCTGCTCTGAGGACTTGAAAATTGTATTTTTTTCTTCCAACCTCTTCTTACCGAGTACTGGGGACAAAAAGGTGTAATCTTGCCCTAGGGTCTAAGAGCTGAAAGCAAAGTCATCTGAGGCCACTTGTGTGGAGAGAAAGGCTGTGTTAGCAGCATCCCCTGTCCTGTCCCTATAGATAGCCCTGTTGTAGTGGTGGTAATGAGACCGGTGATGCTGGAGAGGGATTAAGGGCTTGACCCAGTCAAACTTTATGGTTTCCCAGCTGACAGTGAGAAATTACTTCCTGTGTTCCCAGTGCCAAAGAATGACTTAACTGGAAAAATCTGATTTTTTTTTTCTTTTTCTTTATTTTTTTTTTTTTTTAAAGACAGACAGAAGGAGAGAGTCCTGATGGTTTTATGAGAAGAACAGAACAGCAAAAAACCATAATGGATTGTCCAGCACAAAATGTCCATGGGATGAATGAGGCCCTTAAAACATCATGGCTCGGGCTGACATACTGCCAGGCTTTTGAGCAGTTTCAGGACTTTGCTTTCAATTTGAACTTTAAATCAATCGCCCCATTGATTTCAAAATTGAATTTCAGAACATGGGGACAATGTACCCTTTTGATTTCAGAGAGGTTGTTTGGCTTTTTTTAAGTGCATAGATAACTTGAGAGACCAAAAGCTCTCCCCTCCAATGACACATCCAGTAGGGTTTCCTTCTGGAAACTGAGGTGCACTGCTGACAGTGAGAAACCAGTAAATTTAATGTGTTCTACTGTACAATATTCAGAAGAAAGAAGCCTGGTGATTATACAGAGAATGGGAAAGAAAGTCCCAGAAATTGTCATGAAACAAAACAGAAATGTTACAGTACAGGTAGGGATGACATCAAAAGATGCAGCAAATTGTTGCAAAAGACCATATTCTGTTCTCTTCATCTTCTGAGAGAAGTGTGTGGGAGCTGACCCGCTATGTCCAGTGATGGAGGAGCTGCAGTCACTACCTGGACTGACAAAAGCCTGATTCAGCAGTCTGCAGGTTTAGAAGGGGCTAATGGAAATGCCACACACTGAGGAAAAGGTGTGACACCTCCTCATTCCAGCTGGAGTTTCTCCATTAATCTCCACAGCCTTTGGAACAGGAACTAAGTGTGCTCCTGCACACTCCTCTCCAAAACAGGCACAAAGCCACCTAGCAGGGGACATTGTTTGCCGTATTTCATTGTGAAGACTTTAGTTACTTTTGAAGCCAAAAGTGAGGGGTTTTGGACAATAAACACTGAGGAGGACTCAGAGAACCTGCACCTTTTGTTTGATTTTGGTGTTGGTTAATGATGATGCAACCCAGTGATGCCATAATGATTTTTTGCCTTTTCTTTTATACCTCTTTTGTATGCCTTTGTGGCCTTTTGTATTCTTGGTGTTTTTTTTAGCCTACATTCCTAGACTTGATGTTTTGTTGAGTGAGGAGACCGAACATCTTGGAGGCCTCAGACACCAAGGTCCTCTCTGGAACACATTTTGTAAACTCAAAGATGGGTCTGGCCAGGGGAGGGTTCCTGGGGAGGGGGGTTCACTTGGCCTCACTCCCTGGGGAATCTTTGATAGATGTGCTGATTTGTAACACCTATAATTCTATACCTGATCCATCCTGGGGGTGCATTTTGGGTGTGCATTTCGATGTGCATGTTGGGAGTGTTCCACCTGGACAGAGTGCACCAGGGATCCTTGAAATAAATACCGAGGGAAAAACCCCTTTTTCCCTTCTGACCGTGTTCAGCTCTGATTTTAAGAACGGGGATAAGGCATCACCAGCTGCCGGGAGCCTCAGCACTGCTTTCAGTGCAGCAGCAGCAGCACAGCCCCGTGCTCCAGGATAGGAGCCCGCTCCCTCTGCTCCTTCCTCGTGCCACACGTCACCAGCTGCGGGCAGTGCCAAGGAAAACCAGCCTCTGGCTTCTCTGCCAGGACAAGCACATCTGAGAGATGTGCCAGTCATGCTGCGAAGCCACAGCTGAAACTTCTGCCAAAGTGCCAGCTACAACAGTTGTTGCTTTTGTTTGCATGTTATTGCCACTAAGTCAGTCAGCATCCTTCAGCTGCCACAAACTTCAGCTGATTTGACTCTGCTTTAGAGAAATTAGCAAGAATTCAAACTGTATTGTCGTGCTACAATCAAAAAATCTGTCTGGGTGGCTTTACAGGGCCATAGTTTGGTGGGTTTTGTTTTATTTCTTGGAGATCTCTGACACAGCCCTGTCCTGAGCAGAGCTGGCTTGTAGTAATTCATGAGTTTCAGGCAAATGTTCAGCATTTCAATGATGAAGAGCTTTGCTGCTGTTGGAGGGAAAGCTGATCTGGAGTGCAGACCCATCTGTTCCTTAATAACGTTTAGAGGCAATATTCCATTTCTACCTGGAAGGCAAGCCTGGAGACAGAAAATAATCATTTTTTATGAGATATTTAGATAACTATCAGAGACTCCTGCTTCTTACAATCAGCGGTATCTGCTACTGCTATTCCTCATGCTTTAGTGGTTTGGACTTGTGACAGAAAATTCATCTTTGGGAGGATACATCTGTGAGTGCCACAGCATCTAAGATTGATCAACTTCTGTTATTGCTTTGCTGTGTTCGGTTCTTTTTTTGGATGTATATCTAGTCAGAGAGATAGGCGGTCAATTTTCCCCCTTTTTTTTAGACCACTGATTACTTCCTGCTCTTAAGGCATAAAAAGATGATGATAATTTACAAGGACTTTGGACATGACCCAGAATTTGTATTGGAGAAGATGGTGGAGTGTGTGCAAGCATTCCCTGGATGTCCCCTAGAAGAAAAGCGGGCTGCCAACTCTGCAGAGTTTTCTGCATAGTAAATCCAAATTCTCTGGTTCTAAATAAATATGAAGCTCATTCCACTGAATGACAGGGATGGAAAAGTAATCACTGCTAGAAAGGGAAAAGATAAAATCCTGTCGCTCTGTGGTGCCTTTCACGAGAGGGTTTTACTCATGTTAATGAGGCCCTGAAACATAATAGCAATATTGAATTTCTTATGGAGGATGGATTCAGGTTTTCCAGAGATGTGTGGCAGAAAGTCAGAGTGCTGAGGGCAAAAGTGGAGCTTGGGTAACATTTTGGCAGCCCAGACTTGTGGTCTTTTAAACTAGCCATTAAATCACCACGATTTAAGGGAAGGAAAAGAGCAGCTCCCTGAGGCTCCATGGCACTGCTGTGCATTCCAGGCTCCCCTCTGCTCTGAGGACTGGGAAAAAGGAGTGGGGAAGAGACCACGACTGGCCAACCTCTCTCCAGTCAATCTTCTGAAGGGGCTGAGAAGTCTGACTCGTTTTAGGATCTCCATAGCACATCGGGAGCAGGCAGCACCATCCAGGACAGTCACCAGAATTAACACTGGAAATTAACCCCAGCCACCAGAATTAACACTAGAAATTAACCCCATCACCAGAATTAACACTGGAAATTAGCACCAGACACTCACCAGAATTAACCCACGTGGGAAAGATCTTCTGGGGTGAGGTTTTGTGAGGTCCTTCTGGCACAAACCAGTGCCAAAGGGGATGGAGGCTCCCGAGAGCTCCAGTTCTGTGCCCTCCTCTAAGCTGGGCTGATTTGTTTCCAGCAATATCTTCATTAGAGGAAGGAATATTAACAGTTTATTTGATTTTCCCTTTCCCAGAGCACAGTTAGCTGAGGGACACTGCAAAGTGTAATTGCTCGTGCCAATATCTCTTCTGCCTGCAGATTTCACTCACGCAGTTCATTTTTCTCTCCCTTCTCCTCCTCCTCCCCAGCTGACAGTGCCAGGACGCCCTTGCTGCACTCTACAAACAGTATGAGCCTAATTATGGATTTTTTTCAGACTGGATCTTAGCGAGTTTAAGTGGAAAACAAAATATTTAGTTTCTACAAATTAATGAAGACAACAGAGCACACATCCGTTGCACGTCAATTAGCAACATATGGTGAAAGGCTTGCAAAATAATCAAATGATCTAACAATAAAGAAATGAAATGATGTGGCGATTTCTCCCTCTTAGTAGCTAAATACGTTACATTATGCTTCTTTCACAGATTTTCCAGGCAGATTGTGGAACACCTGCAAGCACATAGGTATTGCTTTACCAGGGCGAGCAGCAGGTAGGTTTTCTGTATAAACCACTGCAGTTTGATTTCTTTTGGACAGCTAGAACCGTATTTTTAAAAAAAAATAAAGATGTCAGACAGCTTGAAGGTTTTTGGTGGGGGTTTTAACTAGGTTTTTTGGTTGTTTCTGTTGGTTTTGATTGGTTGGAGGTTTTCTAAAAAAAAAATTATAGAGGAGAGAGTAGAACAGTTTTCTTATAAACTTAAACCTTTGCACCTGCTTTTTCTGTGCACCAAACATTGGGGGTTTTTTGCACACAGGAGCAGCAAAGGGAAATGGGAAGGAGCTCAGATATAACCTGTTGCAGGCCCTCTGCTCTTGCAAGCAAGCTCTGATTCCCAGGAAACGTGCATGTCTTTCATATTCTCACATCTGAACCTGGCTCATGAGCCCAAAAGAGGCAAACTTTTCCACTAACACTTCTGAAAATCTGGCCATTTATTTAAATGTGAAATATAAATTAGGGCTTGTATTGAGATCTGGCTTTAAAGCCTGGCATAGCTTTGTTACATGAAACCTTTATGAGGCTCACACTATGAGCTATCTGCAGAAAAATCTCCCTGTTACTACAGATGGCTGTGCTCCTTGTGGATAATATATGTACATCCTCAGATCCTGATTTTCTAAGGTTATAAATCCACCACTCTGAAGCACAGCAGCAAATCCAGTACTTGAAAACACACTTTACTGTTGATGATGATGAAAAATTGTATTCAGTGTTTCCAGCAGCAGAACTGCTGCTTGATCCAGTTAGCCCAGATGCCTAAATTGTAAAGTGAGTTTATTTGCCTGCAGAAAAACCTGCAGTGTGGTGATGAGGGACTGAGCAGAAGGACAGATGGGGATTGCTGGGCCACGGAGATCAGGAGGAGGAGAAGAAAACTGGAGTATCAAAGAAGGATTGGGGTGCAAATGGCCATCTTTAGCTGTATTTTTGTGACAGCTCATGGCACGGGGAGGTGTCACCACATAGTGCACAAAACCACAGAGCATGAATATAATAATAGAAGTTTTGCATCTAAACTTTTCAAGATCTCAAAAGGAAAGGAAATGTAGTGGGGAGGGGCATCACTGCCATAAATAAAGCTAAAGGTGTCTATTCCCCCACACACACCCAGAACTGCACATCCCCCCTTGCCTCTCCTCTCAAGCCATGTCCACAGCTCTCAGAGCAGGTCCCTCCTCTGTCCTTGAACTGAATCCCATTTGGCAGGGGCAAAATAGGAGTTTCAAAGACCAAAAGTATGCCAGAGGGAAGGAAGGCAGAAGAGGAAGCGTAGTGCTGGAAAACAATAGAACGACTCAGCATCCTGCAAAAGCATCAGATTATAAAAATAATAAAGTGATAAACCAACTGTTCTTCTCTGGGGTCAGTCATAAGAAGCTGTGGGATGAAGCTGAGGTTACCCAGAGTGGAAAATACTAATAACTTTAGTTCTGAGTTCTATAAAATGCACATAATCCATTAAATGGTCATTATCTCCTCTTTTTTCATATTCATGGGCAGATTCTGAGGTGAGGCAGAGAGGCCTGGGAGACAAAAAGACCCAGCCACTGAAGTACAATGTGGTTCAGACCTTAAATTCCTCACCTTAAATTCCTCACCTTAAATTCCAGAGGAGGCAGGAAGTGTGGAACGAGGGGAATGGCCCTGAAAGGAGAGGTGGAGGAGAAGAAGGGGTGGTGCCACAAAGCCTCTGACCTGGGCTCCAGGGGCAGCCACCACCAGGCAGCTCCACGTGGGCAGGAACGTTCAGCATCTGAGAGCAGAAGGGAATTCAGGATCGATGGCAACATGAGCAGGGCCTCTGAGGCACCAGTGAGCTGCTCCTGGTGCAGAGAAATCCATCACAGAGCTGCTCCTGGGTGGAGACAAAGCCAGCCAGCCATCCCTGCTGCTCAAGGTCAACTCCAGACAGGGAATATAATGCTGTCCTTGACTACACAGCAAAAGGAAATATTAGTTTGGTGCCTTGTCACAGAGTTCAACCGTTTCCAATCAGTAATCACAGTGCAAAACCATGCCTGGTTTGGGGCGTGAGGAGTGAGCCCAAGTGGGTTTTTTTTTTGGCCTGTGCATTGAGAACTAGGCTGAAAACAACTCGTTTATATAGGCCACCAGTTATTTATTAGTTATTTAATTATAACGTTCACTCTCCTTGTACAGAGTTGGGTTTGAACCAGTGATCAAAGGATCTTTAACTCGTACCAATAGCATAAAGTAAATCTTCTGGATTCTTTTAGCTCATACAAGAGATTAAACATTCCTCTTTAAGCATTGTGATTTCTCTTTTCTTTCTCGTGGAGTCAGAAATAAAAATTTCATTTCCTCTTTGTTGTACCATGAAATCTCCCTTTTCTAATGAGTGTATGAACCAGTCATTTTGCTCTTAATAGGCCACTTACTGAATTTGATGGAGGAGATAATTAAATGTGACAGATATTCGTATGCATCTATCTTAAAACTAGCACTCAAAGATTATAAAAGCCATAGCATCCTCTTAATGAAATATGGCTGAACATGAGAAAAACACATTTCAATGTATCTGGAAACAACTGCAAAATTTAGAGATAAACACTGTTAACACTTGATAAGCCTGCACGGGTTTGATATGTACCGCAGACATAACAGCAGTAAATAAATACCCTTTTTGAAGTAGATGAAAGCTGGAGATAAATTTGTTTGGCTCCCAAACAAGAGAGAATGAGTATGAAAGTCCAAGAGAATATATACAGTATAACTACTGAAGCAAGAAAGAGGCTTTTTATAACTTGTACAGAAAATGCCAAGGAAAACTCATTTACATAAAGCTTTTCAAAACTTCAGCGCTGAATTTCAGTGGCCATTAGTCAGGCCTTGTGTTCCTGGGTGGTGTTAAAAGCCTGGGCTATGGCAGAATATGTTGGGAAACCAACTGGATCGATAGCTCCCAGGATTTTCTCCATTCAGCCTCAGTCCTGCTCTATTCACTCAGCTGGGTTCTTGGCACTTAAATTTAGTCCATTTAACTAAGGGACAAGGAGACGTTACGGAAGGTAGAGAATTACTTGTAACAGCATTCAGAAACCAGGAAAATGGGATGATTCTCAGGGCTTGTGGGATGAGAGATGCAGCCAGGTGCACTGCCAGGAAAGCACTGGTGAGCAGCCAGGACCCAAAGCTGGGACAGTGGGAAGGAGCATCAGGGCAGGGCAGAGCTCCCACTTCTCACCCAGCAGAGCACCGTTTGTGGAACAGCTGCTCTGGAAAAGTTCAAGCAGTTACACCTTCATACCAGGTGAAAGATACCAGAAGAGAAAATGGAAATTTCGAAAAAGAGAAAATGTGAAGAGGAGCGCTGCTGCGGGGGAGGGGGGCAGCAGACAGGGGCACTTGGTCACCTTGGTGCCAGTCTCAGACATGGCAAACACGGCCTTCAAGCTGTACAGACCCATGGGTGTTGCNGATACCAGAAGAGAAAATGGAAATTTCGAAAAAGAGAAAATGTGAAGAGGAGCGCTGCTGCGGGGGAGGGGGGCAGCAGACTTTGTCACCTTGGTGCCAGTCTCAGACATGGCAAACACGGCCTTCAAGCTGTACAGACCCATGGGTGTTGAGCAGCTGGACAGGGTGACACTGCGGGATCATCTGAGACCCCAATCCAAGCCTGGTGAGGGGTTTCCACTTTAAATTTTACACTCTTTGGAAGGTCAGTGCTTGCCTTCCTGTGGGGAAGGAACTGGTTTAAGTATCGCCAAGATTGTTGTCCTGTCCAACTGCGTTTCATGTTGCTGTGGTTTGACTGCCTGAATTCGGAAACCATGCCAGGATCCAAATGATCTGACAGGGAATAACCTCCTTTTCCTGCCTGGACACAATTCTCTCTCAGACACCAACAGAATCACTACCCAGCCCTTAAATTTATTTACAAGGGATGCCTTGTCTACACAGTCTTTAGACTTGAAATTATCAGGGGGAAATAAAAAAGTCACATAATTTCAAGGCTATAAACCCTGTTTCTAGCACAGATAAACTCTCCTGTTCCTCCTTTGCCTCTTAGGATGTTGCTCCTTTTAGGAACCTTTCTTGGGTTGCATGATTTGATGAGCAGCTTCCAGTGGAGAAAAGTACTTATCCCACAGTTTTGTATCAAGAGCCAAACACGAGGTTCTGAGGCAATGCTGGAGCTGTGTCATGCAAGTGGTTGGGCCATGCCCTCTCAGACGATTGGTGCCAATTAGAACCCAAAACTTGGCCTCATAAACAGAAAGAGGTGTTTGGAGCGTGCGATGCCTGGCGGTTGCAGGCTTTGTTCCAGGAGCAGAGTTCACGGAGTTGAGCGAGATGCCTGAATTCCCTCTGGGCTGAAGGGAGAGGATTAAGTGCCTCAGAATGAGATTCAAAGCAGGCAGGGAGTAAAGCAGGGAACACTTAAGCCTGCCTTAGGAAATACTAAAGAGAGGGGTGTAACTGAAATCCTCCATAGATCCACGGTTTAGCGTTGACCCACATCCATGAGATAGGAGATGCTGTGAACGTGGGATTCAGAGCCCATAACCCCATTCCAGAATTAATTTGTCAACTTTGAGTAAAAGACTTCTGCTTGCTGTTAATGCCAAGGTTAGAAGACAGATGGGGCAGGAAGTGGAGGCTGTAACCACAGTCTACTTTTAGAGTAGCGAAAACCCGTGTCTGAGTTCCTTCATGAGTTTGAGAGGCAAAACCACATCCTTTCCTTTCCAGGAGGGCACACATAAATCTCAGGAGCCACTTTCCCTTTCTCCTTTTGGAGTAACAGAGCAGCAAATAACAGGGGGGCTGGAGATGGGGAAGGGACACCAGGGGAGGGGTGGCAGAGGAAACGAGCACCTCCATCCCTTCCCTGCAGAAGCCAGGAGCCCCAGCTGCCTGCAAGGACACAGAGCTTTATGCTTCACTCACCTCTGCCATGTAAGAGGAATGCAGCAGGTGTAAAGGTAAGGGGAAACTGTGCTTTGATCACGAGCAAAATTTATTTCAGGCCACATGAGAGGAGAGAGGCCATGGGGCAAGAGGGAGAAGGTGGTGGAGAGGAGCCAGCCATGGCAGCTGCAGGCAAATGTGCTCTCGTTCCCAAGCTCTCGTCTCGCACGGGGAAGGCCTTTGGATGAAGCACTTAAAAGAGCAGCCTCTAGCTATTAGCTGAAGATTTTATTAATTTCCATGTATGTGCCCTTGCAGAAGGTTGAGTTTCTTTCCATCTCCTTCAGCCCCGCTGTCCTCCAGCCCTCTTCCCACATTCTGTGTTGGCAGCGCTTTCCGACGTGTGTCTCCAGGGAATATAATCCACACACTTCTCCTCCTCGTGTCTGTGTCATTAATAGGAAAATTCAGCAGGACCCATGGCAGGCATGATTTTTCGTCTCCCTCCTCCTCTCGTGTCTGCTTTTATTCAGACAAATCAGCACCACTTCAAAGCTCCCCACTTTGCCAGCATCCAGAACACCTTATCCCGGCTGCTTCAGAGACACCGGGATAAATCAGATCCGCTGCATTTCCTCGCCTTGCTATTGCTTTTGGGGATTTGTTTTCAAACAAAATATCAGGATAGTCTGGCGTGGGCTATTTTTAGCAAAGCTCAGTTGCATTTTGTGTTTCCCGCTCAACAAAATGGTTTTTTCCACCCTGATTAGCTCTGAACCTCACGCAGAGGCTGCACCAGCAATGGGGAATCTTTTGGGTTTGCTATGACAAAGACATATATTTGTTAAGCACAGTAATTCTTTCCCCTTGGTAGCAACCCAAATTACTCTGCATACCCAACTCGACTGCACAACCCAGGGTTTGCTGTCCTGGGTTAAATAAAAGCATCTCCTGAGTCCTCCATGATATTTTATTTGCTTTTCTCCAGTCACACTGGGCTTGTACCGGTTTGAGCAGGAAATTGCCAGACCTGCAGTTTGTTTTGCCATTTCCCTCAGAAGTCCGGGATGGAAATTATCTAGTCCCCCTCCCATGGATGCATTAAGCTTTTTCCTTTAAAGGAATCTTAAAACTGCAAACAAACAGTAATGGGGAAAAATAAGGCTTTTTGGTCTTGTTGAGTGAAGGGATTTTTTTCCTTTCAACATACTGATATGAGGAGGTTAATGTGTCACTATAAAAGAAATGTAGCACTCTGCTGTTCTCTCATGGAATACATTACTTAAATTCTCACTATGAATTTACATCTTTTTTTCTTGTGATGTAGTTTGGCACTTAGTAGGAAATGAATCTTAAATATTTTGAAAGTGCAATTTAACATCTCAGCAAAACCCTGAATTGTGAATTGTGCTTTATAGAAATTTTAAGGGCTAGCTGAAGCTGACTTTAAAAAGAATAGGGAATTACATTTTTAGGTGGTGCTTTAGCTGCAGATGATTCTCCTACAGTTCTTAGATACCTTATTTAACCAGTTGTAAACTTGGGATATATTTTTTATATTTTTTTAGGGTGATTTTTATTTTGAACGGCTTTCATTCTTTGTGTAAATATCATATATACATATATCCATGTAAAAAGTTATTTGGACCCAAATACTGCTTTTTAACTAAACAATAGCCAAAAAAAATCCAGAAAAATCCTGATACTCTAGAAAGAGAGATGAATATGACTTATAATTGTTCATCTATGGGTTTTGTAACTTCTGGAGACACTTCTAAACCATTCAGATCAACTCCACAAGACTTGGGACAGAACTGGTGTTGAACTCATCGTTCTGTTCTGCTCCCATCCAATTTGGTAGGAATAATCTGCCCTTCTGCTTATAGCAATTTTACATCAGTTTAAACTGATGCTCACATCCATCAGCTCTGCTTTACCTGGATTTAAGTCAGAAATTAGGGTTGCTCTGAGTGTACAGCTGGCAAGCCCAAAACTTTCACAGGGCAAAAAAGCAGTTTAACTCTGCAGAGAGCCATTACTGGGTGTCCTCAGGCCCATGTGCACAAAAAAAAGTCCCCTGCAAAACCACTCACCCATCTTTTATGGCTTTTTACAGCAAAATAGCACCAGTTTGTCCTGTGATGGACTTAAAAGCACCACTTTTAAGTGGAAAAGTCCAGCTGTGGTGAGCAGCTCCCAGAGGAGTGGGGGCACTGGGGCACATTGGCCTTGGCAGATTTACCTGGACTCTCCCAAACTTGGCACCTGCTTGGTGGCTGCTTCTTGCCATTAAATGTGATCATTGTGTTTTCTCCCAAAGGCTGATCCAAAATCCATCAGTGGAAATCTTTCTTCCAGCCTCAATCTGCAGCATTTCAGTTCTTTGAGATGTTTTAAGCCTGTTTTAAGCTCTGGGTTTGACGATGAGGTGAGCACGCACTCAAAGGGGTTATATTTTATTAACCTTCCCCCCAAACTAATGAATTGTTTTACTTTGCAATTCATTAACATCCTAATGGTCATCCAGGTCTTGTTTGAACACAAGGGGGGGAAAAAGCCTGAAAACATACAAGAATGCTCATTTTGTAAGACTGAAATTGATGTGTGTGTGTGTGTAACTCCTGGTAACAGTGCTGGTCCATCCCAATGTACAATTCCCCTTAAATCCAGCTGAAATATATTATATAGATTAATTGCACATTATAGGAGAAAGTATCATCATTTTCAGGATCACCTTGTTGTGGGCAATGCTGAGTTGGATCATCTGACCAGCCTTCATTGTGACATCTTTTATTTGGCGAGAAAACCTCCTCTTCTTTTTCTCTGCTATTATAGAAACAAATAAATCTTGAACGCCTCCTTTTACCGAGGCTCCACTTATTTTCATCTTTTTTCCTTTTTTTGTGTGTTTCTCTGGATTATGTCTATTTTTGCTTTTTCTTTCCTTGAAACAAGACTGCCCAAATTAAGCACACACCATTTACAAGGTTACTGAGAGCTTTGTGCTCCTCTCTCGTAGTCTCACCCCTGGGTTGGTCTGTGTTTGCTGACTCTGGAAGTTTTCCTCACCAGGATGGCTGCACCTCTATTTATTTCTCTTAATCAGGCTGAGTCAAACATATGCTCCCTTCTGCTGGAGCTCTCTCCTCTCTAAAATTGTTTTGGCTGAGGCTTTATTAGGTTGTTAGATCTATGCTGTTTGCCCTCTTGTTCAAATCTGCTTTTGGGCTTCTGTTTTTTATGCTTGTCTCCCATCAGTCCTTTTAAAATGAGTAACTGTCAGAGCTATGAGATTTATTTTTACTCTTGCCATCAGTTTCTGCTAACAGAATGACCTATTCCAGAGCATGTTCCTTTGCCTGACTTTCCTTTATTCCCCTCCACGAGAAATAAGTGCTCACAAGAAAGTTGGGAGATTTGACACTGGAAGCAAGAGGCAAGTAGGGGATCCAAGAGTCCCCAGAACAGAAGAGGAGACACATCCAAAGGAATTGAATTTCAGCTGCGGGCTGATTTGTGAGGCTATTCTGCAGCTACAGAAACAAAAGAAAACCTGGGGGTGGACGGAAATGAAAGCAGTGTAGAGGGCAAGAGGAGTCTTTGTGCTTGCGATAGAGTTTTGAGCTTAATTTAAATCATAATTGGAAGCAGGGTGCAATGGGGAAAAGCAAGACAATGAGAATACAACAAAACAAAAGACTGACCAGGCTAAGTGTGAAAAGATGTGAACGAGTTCTTTTAAAAATCAAAGGGAGAGATGGTGTAAGCTTGGAAAATCCTCTTCTCTACATTCTGATAGTTTAAAAAATCCTGTTCAAAATCAGAGCAAAACCAACGAGCATATGACAATTTCTGCCAGAAGGAAAATCCTGGAGAAATTAATTTGCAAAAATCAAAAAACGGTGTTAGTTTGATGTCCCAGGGCAGCAGGGAACAGCCAGGCAGTGGGGAGCAATCAGGGCTGGCAGAGGAGGGATAGACCCCAAAATCTGGGTCAAGGCACCCAGGTTTAGGATACTCAGAATTTCAGGCTCCTCTAGGCTGTGTATTGCAGGAACCCTTCTGGAGGCCTCCAGGCTGATGGGTGAGCAGGGAATCCTGCACAGGCTTTTCTGGGGATGAGAAGCTGCTCCCTTGTTGCCAAACTGGGCACATTGGCACCTCAGAAATCAGCTAAAACCTGGCAGAAATAAACCAAACCCCCTCGTTTCCACATGAAACCTGGCTCATTTTGGTGAAGCGACATTTTCTGTCAAGAAAATAATTTCACATCTGAATCTTCACATGATGTATTTCATTTTATTCAGACCAGGGCACTGCTGCAGCAGAAAAAGGGAATGAGAGCCAGGATGTGGTGATGCTGGATGCTGCTCCTCACAGTCTCCAGACAATAAAAATTACTGAACTGCATTTTCTTATGCCATAAGAATATAATGGAGATAACAGTGGTTATCACAATTAACATTTTCTTTGCAACATGCAGTATTCCTCAAGGTTTTCGCTTGAAAAACTTTTTTCTCTTTTGCATTTTTTAATGGAAATTTGGCCCCAGATGTTTTCAGCAAAAAGTTTAAGCAACCAGTGGCTGGCAGGAAACACATCTGTCCTATGTCTGTGCAGACATGGGGCAACTTATTGTGCTCCCAAGTACTGGGGTCTTCACACTTAGCAACAGGTAAACTGTGATGTTCTCCCAACATTTTCTTTTGAGCCCCCAGCCAATCATATATTTTATTTCTTTTTTTATGTCTCTTTTTTTGGTACACGTAATGAACATAAAATTTATAAAGAGCACTTAGAGCAGCACAAAGAATCTGTTCTCTAAAGTGACTCTAAATGTGTGGTACAGAGGAAATCAGCTACAATGATCTAATGAACCTAAAATCTGTCAATCTATTAAACTGTGAACAACAAAAATCTCAGCACCCGGCACCTGTTTGTGTGAGCTCTTACATAAAATATCTCTGTTAATGGGCAGCATTCCCAAATGGGAAACACGTGTTGGCAATGCAGGAAATTCCATTCGGAAACTGGTCACGTCACAGTGTACAATATATAACAATAGCAGCAAGCAGAAGAGCCATTTTATCCCATGTTGTGACAGAGGTTTAATTCACAGCTGATTTATAACATGACCATGAAGACCTGAAAGTCCATGCGCTGAGTATCAGCCTGGGGAGAACTTCACTTTTAATACTTTACATTAAATATAGTTTATTGTTGGCCCATTCTAAAGGGATGGAGCAGCAAGGACAAAATAAAACAAAAGTTGGTGTCTTTTGGCAGTTTTGTGGCAGTTCTGAGCATCTTCTGAGCAGGAATCACAAATTATATCTACTGACAAGCTGAACTATTGTAAAATATAAATGAAGTGAGGGAAGTTTTGGTCCTGGCGTTGCCTTTCTTTGGTTTTCAAGGATTTTTTTTTAAGGATTTACAGTTTAAACCCTATGAGTAGTGCTTATGCCTCTTTTGAAGCTTGAAATGTGTCAGCTGAAGCCAGGCAATAATTTATAAAGCAATCTCACCGCTTCTGCACCTCTCCACTCCTTCCTCCCCAAGAGCCCAGGAGTTGGCATCGGGCTGAGCAGCACCTTGGCACCATCCTCAGTGCCCCAGGCACCCACAACACCCTGAGCCTGGTGAGAAACGCCGTGAGGGCGCCCTGGCTGCACATCTTGCATTTGGGAAACCCCCAGAAATCAAACCCTGCTGAGAGGGTCCCCTGCACCCCCTCTGATGCCCCTCTGTGTGCCGGTTTGGCCAAAATTTAAAGGAGAAATATCCTCCGAGGGAAAGGCAGGGTACCACCACCCCTTCCACCCACCACCAGGTTCAGGGGAAAAAAAAGAATTCCCTCGAAGGAAAGTGAAAGAGATAAAAACTATTTATTTAACAAAACACACAGAGAAAAGGATAATAATGCTAAATAATAAAATCCCTCGCTGTGGAGGGAAACCTGGGAAGATTTCAGAGTCCTTCTCTGGGTGAGGCCTCTCTCCCCCTCAGAGCTGGGCCGGTGGGGCCCTTCCAGGGGCCTCGGAAGGAAAGGTCTCCCCCGATACGCTCCGGTGTTGTAAAACAGTCCCGAAGAGAAGAAGAAGAAAAAAACAAACCAAAAGTCCCAAGAAAACTCTCTCCGCAGAGAAAAGAGCTGGAAGCTGGCTGGAAAGCAAGGCCGCCTCTCCCCTCTCCTGCCGCCGAGCCCAGAGCAGAGCTGTGTGTCCTTGAGCAATTGTTTGGAAAAGTTCGCTCCGTTTTCTCTCGCACCCAGGCTTAAAGGCACAGAATTCATCTTCTGGGCAGAGTGGTGATAGGGGATACACATCATAAAGTCACCCCAAGACACTCTGCATCCCCCCAGCCCCACAGCAGCGCTGCCCTTCTCCTCTGAGCAGCCACCTCCCATCACCAGCTGGAGCACAAGGACAGTTCTCTGCTCAGGAATTACAGACAAACTTTCTCACAGATGCTTCTCCCGATGCCTGGGGCCTCCTCAGCAGCTCCACGGAGCACACACAGCGCCAGGGATCCGCCAGAAAGGCATCGGGTGCTTCTCCGATGTGCAGCGTCCAGCTGGTAGCAGGAATAACTGATAACAGATAACTGATGGCTGTTTTCATCCAAGTGATCTGGAAAAAGTAAAGGAAGCAGCACTGTCTGCCACACACCCAGCATCACTACACTCCTTCCATTCCCATTAGAAGCAAAAACTTCGAGGAGTTAAAGACCTCCAGTACAATCAACACCATTTACATCCCTGGCGACCCATGGGGCTCTGATTTTTATATTAATGCCTAACTGTTTAAAGTGCATTCCTGGTTTGGTTTTAGTGCCTGACCATGGCTTGATTGCCCATTACTGAGGCAATCACTGAGTTCTTTGATTCAGTGAGCAGCACAGGTTAGAGGATGAAGAGATTCCTTTTGGCAATTACCAGTTGTGAAGTGTCTCCACGTTAAATACTTGCTTCTAAAGTAAATTTATAATCCTTATTCTCTAGCCACTGCAAAAGAGACTTCTACAGGTTCTTTCTATTAATTACTATTTTTCATTTCTAGATGTGGACCTAAGCAATATGAGCACAGCTTATGAAAGACCAAGGAATGGATATGCATGGATGACTAATCCCAGGACACCTTCAATCAGAAAATGCAAGTTTGGCAGCCTCTTAGTACCTGTGCCAGAAAAACGCTGAAAAATCGTGGTGAGAAAATTGTAGAGTCACAGATCCAAACACTCACACAGAGGAGCTCCAGCAGCATGGAAGGGCTCAGGATTGGGAGGGTTTGCAGTGCCCTGTGTAAGATTCTAGCACTGATCCCACCCTTTGAGCACGGTGTAATGGGAGCTGCAGGGAAGACCCCAAGCACTGAATTTTAGCTCTTTGCCTCTTGCTATCCCCACTGCTTTCCTCCAGCCACTCACCACTGGCACAAAGGTATCAGCTGAGGGACAGGATTCGATTTTAAACCCCAACATAGTGGTCACAAAGGTAGCTGGTAAAGGAAGGGAAAGCTCCTGTTACTTGCAGAGCCCTGACTCCAAGCTGCAGCTCTGCCTTGGTCTGCTCCAGGATTGCCCCATTCTGCTCCCCACAGCCCAGTGGGAAAAGAAGGGACCCCTGCTTCCCCCTAATGAATGGGTGAAAGGCAGTATTGCCCCTTTCTGAGTAATAACTTGGAGCTGCAGCATCCTGCTGGAAATTGGGGTCCCATCTTCCTCCCCCACTGGCACTCGGGATTCGAGGTAGTGAAGGGAGGTGATATATCCCAATTATTTCTGCATTTCACGTGTCACCAGCTGAAACAAGGAGTTAGCTCTGAGGCAGGGACAGGTGTCTGGCAGCCTGGAGCAGGGGCACAGCACCGTAGATTTGGCACTTGGCTGCATGACCAAAAAGTGGCTTCTCACTTCTGCTTGTGTTTCACTTGCTGAAAGCTGTGGAAGAATTTAGACCCTGCCTGGGTAGCTGTGATATTCTCACTGCAGCTTGAAATTCATCTAAATGTTGACTCTTTCAGAGGAGCTTTGATGGAGAAAGGCAGTACCTTGGACCAGAGTTTGCACTAAACCCCTTGAAGATCAATGAGCCAGAATGATCAGACAACTCCAGTTACTTTTGGGGACTGCATTTATCTTACAATTTGGTTTTCATACATTATTCAAAGTCCAGATGTACCTAGCCTTTATGCATTTCTTCTTGCCCATAAAGCCTCTTCATTGCTTTTATTGCCACTGTAGTAACAAAGCTGCCTCTTTAATATGCACAGTACAGCCACCAAAGCTGTACTTACTAAGCAAATGTTTTGGATCAAGTCAGTTTGGCGTAAAACAGATTCTGATGATTCCAAATGGAAACCTCTCTCCTGCAGGAGCTCGCAGGAGCTGGGAAATGCTGTATTGCATAAGCCACAGGCACCTTGTAATCCTGGGTAAACGTTTCTGGAGTGTTGTTCCCATCCGTGTTGCAGCAAGGGTTTTTCTCTAAGTTAATGTGCCCAAAATGCACTGTCAGGATGTGTATACACACAGCAGAGGGCTACGTGATTTTCTCCCTCTGCTTGTTTGCTCTGCTGGATCAAAGCTTTAGGGAAGATATATAAAAATTATTAGCCTACATAGGCATGTGATGCATTTATGTATATGTTTACATACATAAATGCATATATTTATATACACATGCACATATTTTAGTTAGTATTCAATGCCACTAATACACATTTATAAGCTGTGAGGGGTTCCCAAAGCTGGTCACAGGTTTGAGGGGACCCTGAGGTGAGCTCAGTTGGTCAGAGCACGGTGCTGATAATGCCAAGGTTGTGGCTTTGATCCCTGTAAGAGCTGGATTCGATGATCTTTGAGGGTCCCTTCCAACCCAGAATACTCTGTGATTCTGTGGTATCTGCCTGCTCATGAGAATGCTGCAGGCACCAAAAGAGCCACAACTATTGGAGCCAAAATCCAGAAGGATCCAGCATGGAAGCAAGAGAGGTTTATAAACCCATCTCCTCTCTGCCCACTGCCTCCTCCCCAGTGGGACCTGTCCTGCAGGTTCCTTTCTCTCCCTGCAGGGAGTCTGGGGGCCATTGGGGGTGGACCAGATCTCACATTAGGTGATTAGGTGTGATTGCTGCAGCCTGGGGACTGCTTTTCGTGGCAATCCCAGCTTTGGCCCCAGCTGTGCCTCAGCCCTCGTTGGCTCTGACCACCTCCCACCCCTTCCCCTGCCCCAGCTGGAATCCTGGCTCTCCCAGGGAAGCAGCTTCCCTCCCTCCAGGCATGGCAGGACACGCAGCTTCATCCTCCAGTCATCCACATCCCTTGGAGCAACACTAGCAGTGCCTGATGATGGCAAAGCAGCTCAGAGGTACCAATGGAGGGGTTCTGGGACAGGAGGTGGGACAAAGGTCTGCCTTTTCTCCTTTCTTGTGTTTTGGGCCAGTCTCTGGACTGAATATATAGCCCTTATATTCCTCGTGCTGCTGCTTAAATTTAATATTCCTTCTGGAGTCATGTAGCCCCAAAGGTTTTGAAAGCTTGAGCATGAACTATCAATAGCTGTGCTGTCTGTAACCAGAAAAAGGAGGAGATAGATGGGAAGAACAGTTATGTTGGCTCTCAGACGTGGTTTTGTGAGCTCAGCCTTTTGATAGAGTTTCTGTGGATTTATACTGGTTTAATTAAGAATGGAGCCTGGTCCACTGGGATAGGCAGGCAAGGAAGACACAACCCATTAAAAGAGGCCACTGAATTTCTATGGTACAATTTCAGCTGTGTTTTGTTCATTTGCTGTTATCTTGCAATGATTCTTCTTTGTGCTCTCTTTGTTTTCTCCCTGCAGCTTCTTTATTTGCCAACACTGGGGAATTTTGCTTTTATGAGGTGTTTACAATGCTTGCTTTAAGGCACACATTTAAGTACCTGAAACACTTTGGGTTTGTAATGTTTGAGTTAAATATAGTATTACTCTGCCATGTACAACATGTAAATATCTGTGGTACAAGCATTTCAAAGCACTCAGAGCTGAAGTTCCATTCCCTCAAACATGTGTTTTTTTCAATACAGGTAGATTAGGATTAAGTATAAAATGGCTGAATAAATGAACACAGGGAGGTAAAAATTCCCTTCTCCCAAGACAGCAGTTTAAGTCTGCCTAGAGAGTGTTAAATGCCCAGGTGGGCTGTGTTCAGGTGCTGTGCCACTTCACTGTAGAGGCTGCTGTCTGGGTGTGGTGTGAGCAAGAGGCTTGGGAAGGCTCACCTTGAATTCTTCACTCTGCTCCAGTCTGCTTTAATTCTGTGCCCCTCCATTGAGCTGAGAGAACTTCACCATTCCTGATGAGAGTTGAGATAAATGCAGTGGAAACTGTGAAAGTCTGAAATAGGAGGTAGCAGGGCCGTGTCAGCTGAGGTGTATTTTGTTCTGCTAATCGCTGGCTGCTGGAGTCTGCAGAGAGGAGGGAGCCCTTATGCTGAATGAGCATGACAGGGTCACGCAGAACTTCGTGCACCTCAGGGACAAAGTTTCAGAAAAGAGTTTCAGTCTTTCATCGACAGTCTCTGCAGCCGAAAATCAAACAAAATTGTTTAAAGAGTTCCAACAGTGCCATACACATGGCTGTCTTGGGGAAGCAGGGTGGTTGTTAGGCCATCGCCAGTGCAAGCTTATTGACCACAAAGCTGTGGAGACAATAAGCACAGAAAATGGAAGAGTGAAAATTAAAAACCTTTGGAAAACGCCTTTGTGAACATGTAGGTTCTTGGGGGATGTTTCCCACCTCTCTATTGATCTGGTGCTGTAAATCACAATGACCGTCCTGCTCAGAAGAAAAGGACTGCTTCCCTCAGAACGTGGGGAAGACAAAGATTGTAATCATTGCTCCCTAACAACAGCAAAATCCATCCTCAGCTTCGCTGCATGCAGCAGATCTGACAGCCCTGCATGGGAAGGGTGCGTCCTCAGCTAATTGCTGCTGTCTGGTTTATGAAGGTATTATCTACATGTCAACCTTCGTTTCCCTTGATTCACCCCAAACCGGGCCAGGAGACACTTCAGAGACAGAGTCAGAGCAGTGGGTGTTTGCTTTATTCAGTACCGGGT
>VZRO01006546.1:472082-512937 GCA_013397915.1 Daphoenositta chrysoptera
GTTTCTGAGATGATCCTTGTCCCCTCTATCTTGACAAGATTAGGGCAAATCCGGCTTCTTAGATTTTGTAATTAACATTTGCTGTCGGAATCAACATTTGCTGTCTCCTAATAGTTAACTGTGCTTTCCTGAGTTAGCTCTTGATCACCCCTTTCTCACCCTTCAGGGCCCCATTTTGAGCAGGGTGTGACGCGGGCAGGAGCAGAGGCTGCTCGGCACCTCGGAGGCGATGGGAGCCTGCCAAGAGACACCCGGCCTGGTGGGAGCACTTCCCAGCCCGCTCCTCACCAGGATGGTGCTGTATTTATAGCAGCAGGGCTCTATTCTGTGGTTGGTGCATTCTGCTGAGAATTGCTTAGGCAGAGGAATAATGAGCTTCTGCCTCTGACTGGCATCAGAGCTCTGTTCCGGCTCACGCCGCGGCTCCAGGAGGGCGAAAACCCACTTGAAAAACCATCCGGGCTTCATTATTTATTAAAGCTGGAAAAACAGGTTGCCCGAGTCATAAATACATGGGTAGCGTCGGTTAATCCTGCAGAGGCAAGGCTCTTATCACAACGGCTTTGAGCGCAAATAAATTGTTTCTGGGACCAAGAACACATTTACAAATGTGACTGAAGCTACTGGCAGTATTAAGATGAAGATGCAGTGGGGTTTAGATCGTGGAATGAGTGATGCTGAGGACAGTCCTGAAATAGGCCCTTTTATTAGTGCTCAGCATGCTTAACACAAGTATGGTGCCCCAGGTTTAACCAGGCATGAATAAAAACCAAAACAAAGTGTGCGTGGTAGAGATGTATTATATGTAACGAGCTGAGCACATCCTTTGTGTGGCTGTGCAGCCACTTTGGGGGATTGTTTTCTCAGATCTGGTTTAGAAATTATTCACCCTCCAGAAACTGGGAGGCTGTATTCCCTCCTGTTCTGCATGGAACTCTGTCTGTTTGCTGCTGTGCAGACATAGCAACAACGTCACTGGGTAAGAGCAGGGATTAAGATGACGCAAAACCAGGATTGTTCCTCTAAAACTGAGGCACTGTCCTTCTGTGTGCAGTGGGCAAATGTTACTGTGTCACCTGGCTGCTACTTGCACTGATGTCACTGTTTGATGGATTATTACCTGTCTACCACGTGCTGCAAAAGAGTGAGAAACACAGTTTGTATAAATTCAAGTTTAATTGCTTCTCATGCCAGTGGCCTTGTTTATTTTACTTCTAAGGGATGAGGGTCTGGAAAGAGTCTGAAGGCAGGTTTCAAACCCTTTTGAAAAAACCTAATCTGCATCTATTCTTTTAGATCACACTCTAATCCCTTTGACTGTTGTGATTGCAGCAGACTTCAGAAGGTTTTCCACCAATTATATTCTTATTTCTGGATGTCATCGGTAGAGCTTAGAAGGGTGCTTTCTCATCTTCCTCTCTTCCCACAATAAAGCAGCTGCACAGAAAACAGATGGTGTAGAGTCAATCCAGTTGAAATTAATGGAGTCAGGCTCTCCACACAAATCTCTGCAATGAAGAAGGAGAGATTCTTGGGTTTTTTCAGTGCACTGCGTACAAGATGCATGTTGTTTGCAAAGGAATTTAGTTCACGTAAAGGGATAAAAAGCTGTAACCGGTGAAGGGGAAAGCCTGCTTTTTAAATCAGAACTCAACTACAAGTACACAGGAGCAGTCACACTGTCTCAGTGGATGCCTTCACGTTTGGAGTTGAAAGGTGGAGGAATATTTGTATTCTAGCAAAGTTATGTTTAAAACATAACTGTGCCTGCATTGTTACAACGTGCAGCCAAATTTTACGTGCAGATTAATCACAAATTTATGACTGGACTCATTTGAACCCACATAAACCCCTAACAGTGCAAATAATCCTTAAACCACTGATCAGAATTGTGTGACTTCATGAATAGGCATTTGTACATCGGTGTTTATAGTCTCTGTCCATAAAAACCGGGTTGCACAGGGGAGCAGATTTACAAAGGTCTCTTCATGCCTACCAGGAATTTCAAAAACACTTAAGCAATTAGGCTCTGAATACCTTTATGGCTGGTACAAATTAGGTGACTAACTTATGCAGGTGCTTTGGTGAATCCCACAAGGCTCATCTATGCATAAATAGGTTCCTAAACAATGTTGATACGTTTGCTCCATGGTCCTTAAACCTTTCGGTGACATATTTTGTTCCTTCCTCTGAGTAATGGAATTGTCTCCTGGCTGTGAGTAATCCACTTGTCAGGAGCTAATGCCGCATCTCGCAGCTGCTCCGTGCAGGTGGGGTCATGGCTGGTGTCGAGCCAAGCCAGTTAATTCTCCTCCTCCTCCTCCTCTTGCTGCTGCTTGGAAAAAATCCAAAAGTGCATTGCACGTCTGCTGGAGCACACCTGTGTCTGGCACCCGGGAATCGCAGCCCGGATTTCCACGGGTGGATCATTAAATAAATGCGGGAGTGGGGGTTCTGTAGCAGCCAGCCTGGGTGGAGCAGGGCTGTGTCGAGGGAAGTGCTGGGTGGGTGTGTTAGAGACTCCTCTCTGCAGGAATGTGGCACAGTCTGGATATAGTAGTAAATATATCTGTGTTGGGGCTGCAGTCCCACACTGTTGTGATGAGACAAAATGACAAGTGTACTCTAAGCAACAATCTTCAACAGAGATGTAAAAGCTTCTTTTTATTCGCAATAATCAGGGATTTGGAAGGAGAAATGGCAGACGTAGCACAATGAGGGTGAAAAAGCATTTTGAGAGGAATATCAGATGCTCCTGATTAGCCACGAAGTGCAGCAGGTAATGCACAAACAGAGCTGCCTTGGGATCCAGCAGAATCCTCTTGCTAAAGGTGTGAGCTTTTTACAAACAAAGCATCAGGAAGCCTCCTGCAGCCCCCACTCCTGGAGTGAGGGAGAGGCACTGGGGGCTCCGGGGCAGCAATCAGGGAGTCACATTTTGGCATTACAGGGAGCTCAGCCCTTGTTTGTGCCACTTTTTGGGCTCCGGCAGTGACATTTCTGTTCTGAGAAAGGCACGTCTGGTTAAGCGTTGCCATTTCAGGTGTGTTGTGTTGGCTGGGGAGGAGGGAGGAAAGGAAAACTTTCTAAAAGTGAGCCTGTTGGCAGAAAAGGGAAAACTGCTCCAGCTGCCATTTCAGGTGAAGTTTCACAATTGTCAGCCAAACCATCAGGCAGTTTACCCATATGCTTTCCTGTTTGAAACATTTTATTCTTTTCCACTTCCAGACTCAAACAGCCTTCAGGGATTTATAACATTTACTTAAAAACAGCAAACATTTTCAATTATTTCCACACTGTTCAGAGACCATAATTTACTTAATGCTATGAACAATCACATTTCTCGGGGACTGCTGTGAAATGTCACCTCTAAAGGATGGCTCCCTTGTTGGTAGCAGCAAAAGCCCGGTTTGTAGTTTTCATTTTTTATTTTGATTTAATTTTCAGACAATTCAACTTTCGCACCATGCATGAGTGACTAAATTCATTTCACTTGTCAGGAGAGAAAAATTTTCATAATTAAAATCTAAACCAAGGGTGGCCTTTTGCTTGCCGGCCACATATTTTCTTCTCTTGTGGTTGGCTTTTGTTCTGGACAGTGTGGGGTTGGATTTGGGGTTTTTGTGTCCCTCCTAAACTGAGCGAGCTGGGATTGTTTAGGCTGGAGAAAAGCAGCTCAGGGGAGACCTTGTCACTCTCTACAGTGACCTCAAAGGAGGTTGGAGAGACCTGGGGGTTCCTCCTTTCTCCCAGTAACAAGTGATAGGAGGGGAGAATATGGCCTCAAGTTACCTCAGGGGAGGTTTAGATTGGATATTAGGAAGAATTTCTTCACTGAAAGGACGGTCAGGCATTGGAACAGGCTGCCCAGGGCAGTGGTGGAGTCACCATCCCTGGAAGGAGTCAAAAACCAAGCAGATGTGGTGCTTAGGAACACAGGTTAGGGGTGGCCTTGGCAGTGCTGGGTTAATGGTCAGATGTGATCTTAGAGGTCTTTTCCAGCCTTAATGATTCTGTGATTTTATTATCAATAGAAAACCTTCAGTAATTTGTCTAAACCTTGGAAGAATTTCAATGAAAGAGCCATATGGGCTATGGATGAAATTCCTCTCTGTTTACAGTGAGACAATCCATCTTTTTTTTTTTCCAGACCAGTGCATTAAAAGTTGATATCATATATAATTGATATAATTGAGCTTTTCATATGCATGAATTCCCCCAGGAGCACCCTGGTGTGAAAAACTGTGTGAACCTGCTTGTGACTCTTGTCTAAAACCAGATCTGTTCCAGCAAGGTCATCCCACACTCCCTCACCCCTCTTTGGCTGAACTCCTGGAGCTGGGAGTGACCATGAGTGGTGCAGGAGGTCAGAGAGCTGTGCTGGGAGTTGGCTATTGCATGGGAATAACCTGAATTTCCTGTGATGTGGGCAATCACTGGAGCTGAAGAATCCTGTCCCACCAACCAGCTACTGAGTAAAGACTAAGCTAAAGCTTGGAGTGGCCAGTGCCAAGCTGTAGAGAAATTTGACAGTAAAATGGTTCTGTCTCCTCCACCTGGCTACCATGGAGAGGTGGGTTGGCTGCCTCCTTGGACCAGTCACCCTGACCAGCTTCTGGTTCTTGAGATGGGTCCATCAGCTCAAAACACCCCTGGAAAAAGTGCCCTGAGTTCTCCCAAAAGCTGGGCTCACTTCCATTGAGAATCCATACACTCTTCTACAAAATGTACTGGGCATTAAAACCTTATGCAAATAATTATTACAGCTAAGCCATGGTGGTAATTTCCATTTCACTGAGGTCAGTTGCATTACATTTTTTGGTTTAGCTGCTGGTGGTATAAATGGCTTGTGCTCCTCTTTGAGGGTGCTGGTTTTAAATTAAATATAAAGCTGGGATGTGTGCATCTGCTTTAGGCTCCTGAGCCGCTGAGGTGCTCTCTTTAATCAAAATCCATTACCTTTCATGAGATGCAAAGGATTAACCCTTAAGTGACTCTGGGGACGCTGTTCAGTTAAAGTTGCACTGATAAAGTCAGTGCTATACAGTATTTATGCTTTTCTGTTGAGATAAATGGTCCCTGGGAAGCGCTGAACTAAGCAAGCCAACAAGCATAGAATTTCAGAGGTTAATTGTATTCATGTTCTTTTCCAAACATGACTTTCAAAGGATTATTTCTTCATTTATTTTTTTTTTAAGCTGGTTAAAACTTTTTTAAATGCTATATCCATCCTTCATACAACATGGTTCTGTTTTTCCTGCTGCCAGGAACGTGCCTTTTAAAGATATGGAATCACAGATGTGCACGCAGTTGTGTTATCAAAAGTCTATCTTTTGGTTAGCCAAGGTTGGGAAAAAAGTGAGAAAATCAGAGGCTTCAGTGTCTACAAAAAGTGAAGGAAAAACAAGTTTTAATTTTAAGCTGTGTAGAGTGCATACTGGAAATGAATTGTACTTTTAATTAAGTTTGTCAGCACGTTATGCATGGCTGCAGCTTAAGGAAATACTATGGAGGTGTGAAAATCTAGGGTGAGAGAAGCTGGTATTTATCTCTTATGGTCTCAAGGAGAAACATGGTACATGTGAAAGAGCAACCACTCTGCAGCATACTGAATTATTTAAATAATGGTCTGATGAAAAAGAAAGATTTCCCCACCAGCCTTCCCTCACTCACATCCGTTGGCATCTGAACTGGGCAGGGGGGCTGCTGTAAACCAAACCAAAACTTCACCGATGTGGAAAACGAGTTGTTTATTTAGCACAAATACAGCAGCAAATGTACCAACAACCTTACAAATTTAACCAACAGAATGGATTTACCCCAGCTGGTGGTAATCCAAATATCTGAGTAGCAGAAAAGAAAGGCAAAACCCACTTTCGTATCTTCCTCAGCCTTGGAGAAGTTCCCGTCCACGTCTCCAAAGGAAGCTCCCGGAACAGCAGGCTCTGAGCTGGCCAGGGCAAAGGGCAGCTGCTCCCCTGCTCTCAGCAGCTGCTCGTTCTTCCTGACCCAAAAAGGTCACATTTCTACTGAGCTCTAACTTAGGCATCTTTATTTACGTGTTCCAGACTTGAGGATGTTATTTGTGCATGAGCAAATGGGAATGTCTGTGGTGATCCTGATAAATCCACTCAAGCATTGGTTCTTCTCCATCAGCAGGAATTCAGGCAATTTGTTGTCCTTACAAGTACCTTTTATCACTTTTTTGAGGAGTTTCCCATTTGTTCTTAACCTTTGGGGAGGAGGGTAATCTCCTTCTTTAGCAATGCTTTGGTTTTTCCCCTCTCCTCCACAGAAATTAACAAATAGCCCCTGTGCATCTCCATTCTCACATCAGCTCATCCAAGTAACCTGAAGCTGGGGTGGGTGGAAGGTGCAATTAATCTTGTTGCAATTAATTAGGCACAATTAATCCTGTTGGAGTGGGACAGGAGATGTGGAGATGGGAGGTCTTGTTGCTCTACCTCCCTTGGCAAAGGCTGTCTGTGTCTGAGAGCTTTTCTTTGGCAGGGCTGGTTCCTTTGAGAAACACAGGGATGTCCAGCCTGGAAAGGGCTGGAATTCTGCTGCTCCTGCTGCCGAGGGAGCTTTGCTGTAGTTTCTCCCCAGGAGCCAGGTTTCATCTGAGATTTTTGCTGTCACTGAGAACTGACGGAATCCTTGAAGTCTCAATTTCCTTGACATGAGTCAGCTTGCAAACTCTTATTTATTCGCCGTGCAGCATCCTCAATATGCCACAGGAATCATTAACCTACATAAATTAAACGCATCCTCAAAATGTATAAACAAGCTAATTTTAAGCATCCTCTAGATCTGAGTGAAACGTATTTTGTGTGCTAAAACATTGAAAATTAGAAGACATGATGGTGAGAAGAATGGTGTTTAACACTCTGAGTGCTTTTTATCTTCAAAGAGCTAAACGAACTTCAGTTGATTAATAATTTAATAAGTGATGTATAATAAAGTGTAAATAGTGCAAATACAAGCTTCTCATAAAGATTTGGATGCCATGGCTAAGGATTTTTTTTTTTCAGATAAAGCTGGTGTAAAATTAATTGAGCAGCTAAATGAGCTTGTACATTCACTTACCTTTTAAACTTGGAGTTTCAAAAGTTATTGCAGTAATATAAAACCTGAAAGTATTTAAAAAGAAGGAATTACATTTACTTGCTTTTTAATTCCTGGTTTGGATGGCAAATAAATAAGGTGGCTGACAACCAAACAATTAATTAGTCTAGAAAATTGTTAGAAAAGTCCTGTGCTGGACAGTCACACTAGTTGTCATTTGGAAATGCAATTTACCATGACACATCTTCCATTTGATGCTTACAGAGCAAATTAGGCAGAAAAGCACCTCATATTCCCAAATACTTTTAGCCAGTGGGTTTTTCAAGGTTAAACAGACAACACACACGATCTTTGAAGTAGCAAATGGTGCTACTAAAAAATCCATTAATACACACATTAGCACAGATTTGACAGGCCCTCGTGGCAGTTGTTGGAGACAACTAACAAGGGATGCTTCACAGGACCTGTCACGTTTCCATGAGGTTCATTTTGTTAATTATTTGTTCCTCTGAGTGCAGTGATAAAAGCGTGCTAATACTCCATAGAAGCCTTTTCTTTCTTTCCTCTGGCCTAATTAAGGACAAACTCATCTTTTGGGCAAGACAGTGCAGTGGCATGTCTTCGAAAAGGTACTTTTATATTTCTTTTCACTGTGTTTCTGATTATTCTAGAATTATTATCTAGGAAGGAGCAATCCACTGACTGGAGCTGTCAAATATTCAACCCACTGAATAGCATTAGCTGTCAAATTAGTAAATATTATCCGTATTTGCAACAGCCAGCAAAAATACAGGAGTGCAGTGAGAATTCTAAGTGAACGTGTGGAAAATAGATCTCTCCTCCTTGGCTCATGGAGATTTGTACCAGGGCACCTTTTGCCCATTGTTTTCAGGGACCCAGCATGCAGTGAGTGCACCTCCATCGTCATCCTCTGGAAAATCCCCCTTTTCACAGAGAGCTCCTGTGACTGACAGCTTTAACTGCAGGGAACACCTGGGCTGGTGTTTTGTGGCTCCTGTGTGAGTAGGTTGGATGATTGCTGAGGCTGAAGTTTTCCAAAAACCCTGCTCCTCTTCACCGAAATCTCTTCAACAAATGTTCAGCTTTAAGCCCAAGGATAATGATGTTCCTGCCCAGCAAAGCACTTAAGCAAATGCTTAGATTTCAAGGTAACAACAGGCTTGCATTAAGTAGATGCTTCTCTTTAAATAGGCAAGCCAATATTCCTCTTTCTCAATATTTCCTTAGCTGCATACCGTAGATCACCCAACTCCTCCTGCACTTCCTTTGCAAGCAGGATTGGTGCATTTTTAACCTTTTGCAAGGTCGTCAAAAATGTTTTCCATTCCTGTTCTTCCCATGAGATTTCCTCAAAAAAACAGCCTAAGTGTGGCTGCCCACGTGGGTCTAGAGTTGAACATGAGCATTGTGCAGATGTGAGGGAAAAGCCTTCTGCTTCCAGGACCTGCAGTTTTACCAGTCCCAACACAGCACATGATGGTTCTTGCTGGATCAGCACAAACTTCCTCTGAGCTTCCTCCTTAATCAGGCTGGTGCTCAGGACACTTGGGAATATTTTTCTCATTTCTCCACTTCTTTGTACAGCACTTCCATCAGCCCTCAAGCATCCCCAGAAGAGTTTCCAGCGTGCACATGGAAATTGCAGCCACTGGGGTCCTCTCTGGGGCCATCTCAAAGGCTCTCAGTTTGCTTTCACGGTGCCAGAAGTGTTGGTGCTGCTTCATCTCCACGAGTGCTGTGGCTGCTGAGAAGCACTGCCCACTTCTCTCAGGCGTTCTCCCCCTTCACCCTCTTCCCACGGAGGTGACAGAAATCCTTCTTTGCGTTTGCTCTGCAGCACAATCCCCTCAGAGATCTCGAATATTGTACCTGACCATCACATTGGTCAGCAAAGTGGGGACAGGCTCCTTCTGTGTCTCTTTCCCAAGGCCGATGAGACCACCTTTACCTCTCCCTCCCCACATTATCTCAGCCTCCACTCTTCCCTCTCTAAACAATGCATCACCACTCTTCACTTAAGAACATGATAGCTCTTTTCAGTGCTTCTGTTTCTCTCTCCCTTGGAATTACACAGTTAAATCCATTTGTCAGTTTACTCTTCCTGAATACTAAATTATTTTTTTCCTTTAAATAGACAGTCACTAGGTTGTGTCATTAAGGATTTTGGCAATGCTTAAGCCTAAAAAATAAATAAAAATATGAGTAAAGTGATTCATGATTGTGCTCCAGCACAAGAGGCCACAATGTCCTACATAACCAGCCTCTTTCCATATGTATGAAAAATTAATTTCCATTCTGCCTTAAAAATAGCACCTTGTTGAACCAGATTGACACTAAAATTGTTTTAAATGGAAAGATGATATTAAATGTATCAAAACCACCTTCACAGGTATTCAGCTACCAAAGGGAGAAAAATAAAAGGAGCTCTGGGGTGTTGATGAGGAAGTTATTAGTGATGGCTTGAAAGTTTACCAGTCCCCAGGCAGAGTGTCTTGGAGCAGGGAAGTGGCCTGGATGTGAGTTGAGCGTGGATCAGCTGGGCACACAAGGGGCTGGAAGTGCTGAGCTGGCCACCAACCCGCTGTGTGAGCTGAGCAGACCTTTGCCTTGCCTTCCCTGGTGCCAAGGAGAGGAGCCACAGAACTCCGGGTTCGTGGGGACGATGCTCAATCGCTTCGAGCTGCAAAATTGGCAGCGTGGTTGCATTAACACGGTGTGAAGCTTCACAGTCTTAGGTGTGTTTTTTCCTGACATGAGGGGCTGCTTGCACCCATCTTGTCGTGCTGGTGGGCAGCCAAGACACCTGGGGACTGTGGATCACCCAAAAAGTCATTTTCAGAGCAAGGAGTGAGACCTGCACCACGAGACGCCCAGTGCAAGGCTGTCCTGCCTCCCACCACGTGCTGCTCCAGCAAGGGAAAAGGGTTTGCAGAGACAGTCTGTGCCTGCTGAAAATGGCAAGCTGGTGCTTTGAGCCATTCCTTGCCCCCACCCCTGTAATCAGAACCGGATTCCTTCTCTATTTGAAGCTGACTAACGTGGTTTTTCACATAAAATCCATTTACTCAGGCTGTATGCGGGAGGAAGAAGGGTGAACTTCCCCATAATGCTCACGAAACACTTTGATATCTTAGCCTGGAAGGCACCACAGAAGTGCAACGGATAATTATTAATGAATTAACTAAATGATTAATTTAGTTAAAAGCTAAATTATTTAATTATTCATTAAATTAGCCCCAAATGCGACAGCAGCAGTGAGACAAGCACTCAGTCTGCAGAGCAGTAAAACAACTGGCATTAAAAAGTTGTTTTCCCCATTATTTAATGAATTAAAGCTTTGGTCATAAACAAGTCATCCAGCAGCCTTTTCAGTCATGGGACAACTGATGCCTCTCTGGTGTGTCGTTACAGATGAGAGCAGTGAGAGATTGGAGACAAGATGAGGTCGCTCCTAATGAAGATGAACTTAACCTTTTTGGTAGTAGGATGTCTAAAATTAATTAATCGTATTCTTAGAAACTCTAACTGAGGTGATTAAAGATACGTCATTCAACAGAAACTTCCCTCAGGAGAACAATTGAGGGTTTACCAAAACTGCAGAGGTTTTCCAGAACTTAAGCACGTTTTCTAAGTAAGACCACGTTTGAGAGAGAGAGAAAGTGAGGCCAGATTAATTTCTGATGTGTGGCTTCACTGAAATCAAGCACAACAAAAAGGAACTTGGGCTTGCTCATTTTTCAGCTGCACCTCTAATCCAGGCTTTTACCATGTCCCTCTTCAAAAAAAGCTAATTGAAAGCAAAAACGAGGACGGGCTGTCTCTTGCTGTGAGATGATTTACCTTCTCTGCCATAAGAGAAGATTTAAAACAATCACTTTTTTTGAGCACACGTGCAGGAGTGACTGCACAGGAGACCCAGCAGTGGCTGGAGGTCACTCAGAGCTGGGTGACACACCAGACAGGCAGCACAGGTGCTCTGAGGAAGTTCTTTTCAGATTGTAATTTGAATGCATCAGGCAGACCTCTGCAGAGGAAAAATGGCCTCTGAGGAGTTGTTGAACATAAGTTCAAGGGCAGGTGTTCAGATTCGCTTTCTGTGCAGTGGACATGGTGAGAAATAACTCATCTGGCCCATCAAGGGTTTCATGGATATTATTTGTTAGTGGAACTACTGTAGCATATTCCTTTTTCCCCAAAATAACAGCTGAGAGGAAGTGACTGTAAAGGAGCATTTCTGTGCTGGTGGGCACTCATCCAGGATGTGGGAGATCAGAGTTGAAGCCAGGCTTGGGCTGAGCTACCATGTGCTCACCCAGCTGCCTCTCCACATGGAGCAGTCCCAGCAGAGAGACTGGAGAAGCTCTGCTCCAGGGCAGTGGCAGGGAAATGCCTCTGGGATGTGGGAGAACAACCCTCTGCTCCTAAGATCACAGGAGTGAGTATTTCCCACTTCTCAGGAGCATGGTCCAATTAGCTGTTTGCATCTTTCTCTCAAGATGCTTCATTTTGGAGGTTAGAAACCTTCCCCGACAAACATTTTGATGAATTTGCTGTAAAACATGTTTTCTCTTCTGGCATACTAATGTTTGTGAGCAGAAAGATGCTCCAGCAAAAATCCTCAGCCAGCTTTAGAGAGCACTTAATGGAGCAGATCAACCTCCATGCTTCAACTTCCAGAGCACCTCTGGTCTGTCCCTCAGCACTGCCCCTTCTCCCTGGAGGCTGCAAGGACAGGCCCAGTCAGATGTGCTGGGTTGGCCTGGAAAATCAAAAATGTTCCTGGTAGGGAAACATCTCCTCGGCCTCTTTGCAATGCAGTGATTTTTATCCTCTGCTCAGCCCTGTGTTCCTGTTCCTCTCCGATTCCCTTCTGTGGACACAGGAATGTTAAGTGACACTGCCATTATCACCTTACAAGGCAGAAGGGAGTCCAGCTGCACTTGGGTAGAGCTATTTAGGCACTTCCATGAAGTCCCACAATTTAGATCATCTATCAGCCACTGGAGTCCAGTCCTTGATTCAGCAGCATCCCGAGCAGACAATTAAATCTATCATCCTAACTTGTCCTGTTGAAGTCTGCTGGCAGGCACAAGGCTGAAGTTATGTCTGTCCTTGAAAGATTAGACCCCTTATTCTTCTCTAGTGCTTCAAATAAAATAGTTGGAAGCCAATTTCTTGTAAAGTTCACTGGTTTTCCACCTGCAGAGCAGCTGTGGGCAAAGGGCCTTGTGTTTTATGACTATTAATAATTCTAGCCTGTGCTACAGAAATATATGAGAAACTTCAGCAATTTTTTCAGTTCAGTACTTGAATTCTAGAATTAGACTTTGAGACATCTTGTTTCACACATACTGCAGAGGCGGAGAATGGAGACAAGTTGTCATGCATGAATGAAGATGCTGGGAATTAGATGAAAGAGATTTTCCCACCTCCTAATAAAAGTCAAAAGTGACTCATCTGAAATACAGGAGATTAACAGTGGCCAATAATTTCAGTACTGCTTTGTTAAAGTTTGATGTTGGATATTCTTACAAAAAATACGACCCGAGAAAATCTGTGTGAAGCACTCAAGAGCCAGAAACTGGATGGTTTCATGTTAGAACCATTTTTAGGCCAAAATTTTGAAACAGAACTCTCTCTGCTCTTTTCTTCCTCAAATCTACAGTTCCTTAAATCTGAAAAAGCTTTTAGAAGGATTTTTTTGGTCTCTTCCTGAAACAGGAATTGACAGGTTTCAGAACATCTATTTTGTAAAAGAAGAAAGAAAAATGGTCTCAGGTTAGTGGCCATTAATATGCCAGCTACATAAATCAGATACCTTCTACCCTGGATCTTAATATTAAAAATAAAATGTCTACATGGGACAATGAAAAGTAGGAAAATAATCACCAGTAGACCTTTATTTCCCCCAGGTTGCAGGGAGGAACTATGGAAATATTAACCATAGAGGCATTTAAAAAGGCATTGCTTAAATTTATCTTTATCACGATTTCTGGCTGACAAAGTGTTACTTTAAACTAATTTTCACTATCCATCAAAAAGTAGGTCTTCAAATGAAAAGATGTAGATTTTTAATGCAGGCCCATAAAGTCCCAAGGACTTTTGGGCAGTGAACAATGAGGTCAGCACCCTCTTGAGAAGCCAGGGTGATCTACAGACTCCAGAGGTTCTGTCTCTCACTATTTATTGCAGCAGGGAGATCTTTCAAGACCCGTGTGTTTCACAACAGAGAGGTCTCAAAAGCGCACTGGGGGTTGGCCTGTAATTACCTCCTGTAATTTTTAGCTCTGCAACCAGGTGGGAGGGGATTTGCAGCTGGTGTAGTTCAGGAATTTGGCTTGGAAGTAACAGGAGTTGCCTTGGGACAAGCAGACAGATTCTGAAAAGGTTTTATTGGTGTGTTGTGCAAGAAGGTGTTCTGTTTCTTCTCCATTTCAAGAGGGAAGAGGCCATAAATTTTGTCTTTTTGAGGCTGCAGTGGGGGAGGTTTTCTGGCTCATTCAGGTGCAGCTGTCAGTGAAGGAAGCAACAAGTCTAGGAACAAATACTGCCTAAACCACTGCCCTTCTGCAGATCAGGAGAAGAGAAACAGGTCAATAGGGTCTCCTCCATCCTTCTACATGAAGATAAACTATGTGCAGAAAACCTCCTGTTCTGAAGGCTGTTAAACAGGATTCCTGAAAGAAAAAAAAAAAAGCCACAGAACCTTTTCCCTGTGACTCTCCACTCAGCTCATCTGACAGCTGAGCTGCTTTACTGACAGGGGGAGAAATCCCCGGCTCCATTTCAAGCTGGGGATTTGCAGACCTGGAGGTCTCAGCCTCTTTAGTGGGGGAGAGCTAAGAGAGATGACATAATCATATATTAACAGCACAATAAGCTACTTACTCCTCTCTCTGACACTGAAACTTGGCTCTGGGGAGGCAGCCAGACCATCGTCTATTTGAAGGAGCAAAGGTGAGGCATCACACTGGTGTTTGTATGAATATTTCATAGCTCAGAGCTGTAACCTGTCTGTTCCCTTACAGATGCCTAGTTATGCTTTAAACAAAATGCAGAACGCAGCTATAAGCAGCTGGACATTTGCTTAAATTTTCCTTTGCACATCAGTAAGTTGACTGAAATTGCACAGAGTGTGAAAACATTGTAGAGTAGAGGAAGAAGGGAGGAAGAGACCTCGAGGGTCTGACAGCAATTTTCTTGTACTCCTTTCAAATGAGAGGGAAGCACATAACCAAAACCCTGCTAACAAACCTCATCTGCTGCCTGTGCCCTGCATGGGGACGTGCTCCCTGTGGCAGTGACACTGGTGCCACTGCAGGAGACCCCAGGGCCAGGTGATGCTGCAGGAGAGGAGCTGACTCCTCTGCTGCTCGTGACACAAACAGGCAGCTTTGGCTGCACCACGTCAAAGCAAGGGTAACGTGTGCCTCTAATTGTGATTGCCCTCTCTGTGACTCTTCCCTTTTCATTTACTCAGCACTTTCCGGCCAGGCTGTTTCTTTGGAAGATATGAATAGAATAAAATGATAAAAAATAATCCGGAGTATTTCTCAATGGCATTTTATGCCTTATGCTAGTGTTAACGTCTAGCAGAGTTCCCCAGAATTATCACTGATGGTGGCCTACGGATCGACTTTAAATTTTGTTGCATAGCTTTTTCTGGACTTCTTCACAGTATAAAGCACTGGTGGCTCTGCAGTAAAAAGTGAAAATTCTGTGTAGTTTTTTGTTATCAAGTTAATGAAAGCTTGCAGCAAATTTTTTATTGCACAAATTTTCACAGTTAACAACCTCCAAAAGCAGCAATATCCTGGTGCATTTCCTACGTGCTTGTACTGCAAGAGGAAAGCAGGTAGCTCAGAGGACCAGCAAATGCCACGTGCAGTAATTTGATGCACAACTGCCATTAACAATAATGGGAATTGTATGTCTGATGATCCATCACGCAGAGCAAAGAAGATTCAGCCCTGGGGGTTTGCTGGGCAGCCTTTAAAAGTGCAAGGCAAAGTATGGAGGCAAGCAAAGTCTGAGAAGCTTGTTTCTCCTTTCGTGCCCATAAAGAGATGCCAAGAACAGCATTTTTAAGTCTCATGGAAAATCTACATCTCTGCTTTGTTTTGTTAATTGAGGGGGGGTTTTATTGATAAGGCAAAATGAGTTTCTAAGCAGAACTACCTAAGTTCAGACTGAACCAGCTGCTGGTCACCAGGTGATTCAGGATCCTTCTGCTCTCAGCCCCAGGGTCAAGAGCTTTGATCTCTGGCTCTCTTCCCTCTTGAAACAAGCAGGCAAAGCTGTGTAAATGGCAGGAAGGCCCAGAAGAGTCCTGGCCGAGCTCCTCTCCCCAGTGTTATTTGATGAGCTACCTCAGCATTGTAGCTGGTTTAGAAAATAAAATAAACCCACAGTTTCCATCTGAGCTCTTCCAGACAGCTTTAATTATTCGTTTCCTGAAATCACAAATATAAAAACATTCTGGGATAATTTTCATGTTTGTTTAGCTGTTTTTTCACGGATTTTTTTTTTTTCCCCAAAAGAGTACCCAGTTTCCTAACCAAATTTAAACCCAGCTTGCAAAATTTGTCCCACACCCATCTGAACAGACAGGCAAGATGAAGAGGATCTCACTGAAGAAATAGGACCGTGCACAAGGACAAAATCTGGCCCAACACAATTCACTAGATCTCTAAAAACAAATGGGCCACTGCATCATCTCCCCAGACTTCTCACAAGGAAGCCTTTGGAAGTGCACCCTGTTCTGGATTGCTGACCCAAAAGTGCATTGTATGGTGATTTTTTTTTTCTTATTGATAATTTTATTAAGGCACAATTGTCCTCTGAAAAGTCAAGCTCTTGGCAGTAAGTCAGGCCCTCTTTGTGCTCTGGGCTCTGTCCTTCCATGTCAGCCAGAAAATGTATTTTCCCTCCTTGTTGCTCCATCAGTGATGGAACCAGGCACAAGTAGAGGGCAGATGTTGGACCTTAGTTTTAGGTACATGCCCCCTCTATCACACACACAGCTCAAGTGAGCTAAAATGAGCCCACCAAAAATGGTGAACTGGTGATTTGGGAACCCGAATTGACTTAAAATTCTTTTCCTACTTGTGACTAAGTGTGGAAAAAGAGAAAATGGAAGAAAACGAATGTGAGCTTCAGATCCAAAGTAGAGCGTGCAGATCTGCCAGGCAAAGATGCTTTTGAGTTGGAAATGGGACACATCTTTTTTCGAGGTTTCAGAGAACTGATGCTGGTCTCTTGTGTGTCACTTCTACCTTCATGTTTTGCACTAAATTGGAGTTCACCTTCCCTGAAGGTTTTTCCCTTCAAGGCTTCATTTCTCATCTATTTGCCACTACCTGGGAAAAATAAGTTACATGGAAGATAAGCTGAAGGATTGTTCTTAGACATAAGGATTTCTTACAGTTTGATGTAGTTCCTCACCCTGCCCCTTTGAAGGTAGCTCTGCAGTGTGACACTTGAAAGGGAATAGAAGAGCAGCCATGGGATGATGCCAGAAGAATTTTGGTTCAAAATCCTTCTGTTGGCAATTTATATCAGTTTTGGTTTTTTTTATTAGAAAGTAGATTTGTTTCCCAAAGTGGGAAAAGCTCCATCATTTGGAATATTTAAGAACAGTGAATAAGGTATTAAAAATTAATTATCTGGCTCAGTAGTAAGGGGTTTTTAAGGCTTAGAGGCAGAGTATGGACAAAGTGGCCTAATAGCCTTTTTTCAGCTGCTGTTTTCATGGCCCTAAAAGGCACTTGACTTAAATAATTCACTGCCCTGAGTTCCCAGTAAGCTCCCACCTGTCCCTTTCAGAGCACACACTTGTACCGTATTAATAAATGACTTTACATTTGTGTAGTCATTTTCCTTCTACCTGTCTCTTCTAGTTTTTCTGTATATTTTGTGACCTAAGAAGTCCTTTGGAACAAAAAAACAATCTTGCTTAATCTTTGCTATGCATGTCCCAGTGTCTCATAGCCACAGCAAAGGATGGAAAGATGGATATTTTTCAGCAGTATAAATGCAGGATCAGGCACTCGGTGATGCCCCTGATTTGATCATGGAATGGTGGTGACTGCACAGAAATGACCCAATTACAACTTAGGCACTCCAGCAGTCATTTGTGCACACACTGACACGCACAGTGGCACATGGGGGATGTGATACACTGTTGTTTATGCCCCGTTTAGGACAAATCGAGTCGAGATGTTTGAGATCTGCATTTATTTAGTTTTTTATTGCCACTTTCTGATTGACAGCTATTCAGAAAAGTGTTTCCCTGAGCTATGTTTGTATTCTCCAGGTAGAAGTGTATACTGCATCTATTAAGACCTTCTGATGCCTGTCACTTTTATTTTACTGAATAATGTACCTGTCGTTTTAGCTAAAACCCGATTCCCATTTTTGTGGGAGCTGGTTTTTTTCTCTTTCTTCCAACATTAGCTTTTCAAAAATCATGGGCTGCATCTTCAGAACCAGCCCCTAAATCTGCTCCAGCAATCAACCGCAGGTGCAATTTTGTGAGTACAACCCAATTGCAGGAGGAAATTATGGAACTTAAGGATCAAGCATTGCCCTGATTTGTAAGCACAAATAGCAGGGATAAACGAAGTCGATGGGAGCTGTAAGTGCTGGGTTTCTCAGTGCAATGCTGCTGTTTGCACCCACAAATTAGATGATAAGAAATCAAATCCTGCTATTCACAGTGTCAGTTGATTGCAGGCTTGAGGCAGGAGACTGAGGTGAAGTAAGTCCCTCTAAAAATGTGATCCTTCAGGCTTACTTGTGCTTTTCCAATAAAGGCAGAATTTGTCATGCATTGTTGGCTAATCTCTCTGATTTGGCATCTTCAGCAGCGGGTGGTATCCCTTGCTTCGTGTTTTTTGAAAAAATTAAATTTAAAAACAGGGAAACAAAACATAAAGCAATGGGGATGCTGAGAAGTTGCTTGCAGGAAGCAAAGGGGTAATTTTATAGGATGCAGCCCCAAACTCGCTGTTCCCTTACAGTAAATATCAATTATCAGAGGGAGTTCACAAGTGCTGGGACAAGAACTGGGCAAGAAACTCGCCCTGCCCCATTCCCCTGCCTTTCCTCGGCGTGTTTGGGACTTTGGAGGATGTGTTCCTCAGGCCAAGACTGTCTCCCAGGACATCTCTGAGCATTTATAGTCCCCACCTCGGTGCAGCCTGGTGGCAACAGAAATTGCAGGGGATAATTGCTGTGCCTTCCTGTGTGTTCCTTAAAAACGAGGTGTAAAATGTTTTATGTAGTCCCACTGTTGGGTTATAGGTTAAACTCAAACCCAGACGTATTTTTTGAGCCTCTTACACTTTGGACTAAAAGGTAATCATTTACTACAAGCTATCCAGAATTTTATATCTATATATATCTCAGGGGTTTCCTAATATACACTTAGTAGTTTGAACTCGACCATAATTACACTGTTATTATCTTCCTAAGCTTTACTTATCTCATTATCAACTCCTTCCCATGTTGGAGGTCAGTGGAGTCTCCCTTCTATTAGCCATTTAATCCTTTTTACCCAGTAGCTGTGTTCTCATTGATTCACTTACTGTATTTCTCTGTAGCTAATATTTCTGACATTTCAGACCAACCTCTCCCCTTGCCTTTCACTCTGTCCAAAGTAATCTCTACCCCTATAGATTCCCAGTTCATTACTGCCTGCTCTAGGAGTGCTGCAGGTCGCCTGTAAAACCTTTTTGGTTTTGCCTTTGGAGTCGTGCACGGTTTGCTGGGGCTGCCTCTGTCCTTGGCACAGGGTGGGACTGGGGGACACCACCAAAATGTGCATTATTTGCAAAGAGATAGGTGAAGACTGCTTTGCTGGTGGCAGTAAATAAAAGGAAGCCATTCCCATAACTAGGAAAAATTACCATTCTCGTAACACTGCTTTTACTGATTTATATCAGATATCTTTGCTGATGGATACTATGTTGTTTTAGAAATAGCATTTATTGATTTTACTCTCCCTTTGAGAGACAATTAACATTTTTGAGGCTTTGTTTGTCAGTCCCTTTCCATCATATTGTCATTCACATGTGATCCTATTCGATGTGAACAGTTTGTATTTTTGACTGGGGCTGGTGCTGCAGAAAGGAGATCCTGTGGAGGAAAGAGAGAGTTTGGTTTTGAAAAGTCTTCCAAGTATTTTCCTAAAGAAACTATTTCCTGTATGCTAGTTTGAAGCATCATTAAATTACCTCTTTTTTTGTTATTTTTTTATTTTAATGAGGTGACACTTACTGAGGCATCCGGAGTGTTCTTCAGTTCTTGGCAGTCTTAAGCTGAACACGTGCTAAGTCTAGCAAGGATAATTACACCAGCTGTGACCTTTCTGAACACATATTTGGACCACAGTAGTTTTCAGTCACTTTTGATTGACTTTGAGCTTAGTTGAATTTGCTTTCTGTACACTTCAAATATTACCTTGGTGGTGCTGTGTTAAACCGGGCTGTGCATGTGTGTGTCGTGAGCAGTTTTCCCACTTGATATTTGTTCCTCTTTTGATGCCTGATGGCTTTGGGGAAGCTTTACAGAAGATTGGGATTTGTGTCCAGGTGCTGCTTTGGGCTCCGGTGGCTGTGACAGGCTGGGAAAGGTGTCCCCAGAGGTGGGCACGGGGTTCTGCCCCTGGCACAAGGAGGGAGGGAGCCAACTCGTGGTGCCTCAACAGCTCAGTGATTCCTCTTTTAATGCCATGTGCTGTGTGCCTCAGCTCTTAGAAGAATAAAGAATAAAGGGGAGATGAAAGGTAATAGAAATAAAAGTTCTCTTTTTGGTTTGTTGGTTTGTTTGGGGTTTTTGTTGTTTTTTTTTTTTTTTTTGGAGGGGGTGGGTGAAAATATTTGTTTAAATCAAGAAGCTATTGGTGTTCCTAAGAGCCTCCCTGGAGCCATAGTGGAGTTTTGGTTCTGCTTCATGGTTTTTACACCTATAATGCTCTATCTTTGCCTCTGGTTTATTATTAAAGGGCAGCTGCTTAATTAAGACAGCTTTATTCAAGAACAAATGTCCTGCAAGGTATTTAAGAGAAATTTTACTTCTGTTTTTGAGGTACACCCCTGAGAGTGCAGGCTGGAAAGCAGAGTCAGTTAATGCAGCATTATTATTAATTTAATCTAATAAACAGGCTTACTAGTAAGTGCGTGAGGATAATTTGTTGCTATTTATGCATTCCTCCTTCTCAGCATTCCTATGCTCACAGGATATATATAGTCACATTTTATTATTTCACCTATTTTGGCTTCTGTGCTACAGGGCAGGCAGAGCTGGCAGCGTTTATCGGAGTTGGTTTCTTTCCACGAAACAATTTCACTGTTGACCAAACAAAGCGTTTGTTTCTCTGGGAAGGGCGTGCTCACTGTGAAACCCAAGGAACTGTCAGAGTGCAGACACATAACTTGAGGCTGCTGGAAAGATCCTGGGCTTCACAGGGCTTTGTGACCTCCCAGCAGCTACGGCTGAGCCCACCACGAGTGTTCCATCACGGTTCTCTCCTGTTGGACAGAGCTGGGTGCTGTGGGAGGGAGTTTTTTCCAAGGGTGATCTGTTGTTGGGTAAATTACACCTAAGAGGATGAAAGAGGTGACATTTGTATCCCTCTCTGATCATTCATTCTGTTCAAGATTAGAGAGGGGGCTGTACTACTCGGAGTGCACCACTCTTGTGTCCGTGTCTGCCTGGGGCTGGCCAAGTGAGCCCCTTCCCTTGAGAAGTCCATTTTGGGGACATCTGCGACTTACCAGACGGGTTCGTGCAACAACAGTAAGGCTTGTTCACACTGGGAAATAGCACAGGTTAGCAGAGTGGAGCAGTTGCTGCAGGGGACAGGAGTAACTTTAAGGGATTTCACTCATGGATGGCTCTGTCTGATGGCGTTGGCCGAATGTCCATTAGTGCTGGGAGCACACCGCACGCCTCTGGAGCACATCTTCCAGGCTGCTTCATCCCCACGTCTGCACCCTTGGGGATGCTCTGCCACACGAACCGGATCAGAGTGGGCACCACGGAGAGGGGAGCTCGATGGTGCGCTGCTGCTCTGCAATCAAACCCTAACAAAGAGCCCTCTCCGTGTTTTGCAGCAGTAACAAAGCTTAGAGAGTGCTTTTAAACCAACCCACAGCCTGTACAGATCCATCTCACCTAAAACCTTCTCTCTGTCTCTGACAAGTCACTTGTGTTCAGATCCAGCTCATCTAACACCAAGGACATGGCTCTCCTGTTAAGCCTTGACGATATTTTTTTGTCTTTGAATTCCCTGGCTGTGAGCTTGGCCAGAGCTACTCCTGCTGCTCGGCAGGGGCTCTCGGGGTGGAGTCTGCGATCCAATTACCCAGGCTTTGCCTCCGTGCAGCCCTTAAGTGGCTGCTGAAGGATGATTCATCTTAAATCATTCTTCCTGCCAGCCTTCTTGCTCTACACCACACTCCTGTTTGTTTAAACCAATATAGTCACATATAAAACCCTGACAGCACACGCTCAACGTGCAGGTAATAAAGAGGGCATCCTCTCAACAGCTTGTCCTCCTCAGCAATCCTCATGTTTGTGTTCTGCTGTTTCCACTGAAACCCTGCAGGTTGGGATTTTTGCCTGTGGGGAGACACCAGGCTGAGCATTCCTGTAAATCCCGCCCTAAACTCTGCATTTGGCATAACCATGTGGTTTTGAAGGTGGTCAAAGCCAAGAGATGGGGTGTAATATCCCATCAGCTAACCATGCATGCTCCGCTGAGCTGGGTTTGTGTTCCATGCAGGTTGTACTCCGTGCTGTAGGTATTGTGACCCAATCTTTCCCTGGTTGCAAAAGTTTAACACAGAAATAGACTGCAGCATCCTGTAGGTGGAAGTGGGTGATGAAGATGTGGCAGTGCCCACGTGTGTGACCCCTGGAGCAGCCACGCTGCTGAAGGCAGTTTGACCCAGCAGCGCCACACACGAAATTGGAGCCTGGTAAAAGCTCCAAGCAAAACTGCTTTTGGCATTTGAGCAAAACAAATGCCCAGCACGAAGCAAATTCCTTCAGAAACACAGATGCAGACAGGTTTGCACCCAGGAGACTACAGTAAAAAAGTAAAATGCTGCAGTGATTTAGAGGACGTGGAAATTAAGGAGACTGGGGGTTTGGAGTTGGTTTGTGGGATTTTTTTCCCCTTCTGGAGCACTTTAAGAGTCTGTGCTGGGTAATGAGTGTGACCCAGCGTGCGGCACGTTTCAGGGTCCCTGTCTCCGACCCATCTCCCACTGAGGAGATTCAGATAAGAAAGCCCAAAAAGTTCAGCCCTGGCTGGCACAAACACCACTTTCTGAGTTTCAGCAGCGTGTGGCAGCAGGCTGGGTGTTTTCCCCTCCACGATCTGACCGGCACAGTCGGTGCTGCAGGGCTGTCACAAGGTGAGCACCAGGAGCAGCATCCCCCTACACCCGAGGCGGTGGGAGCCTGAGAGTTTCCTGGATGTTAGTGTTATGAGCCATAATAGCCTGAAAACCTCTCTCTCAAATGTATCTTGGGATATATTCTCAAGAGTTTTTTTACCTTGGAGAGAATCCAGGGTTGGTTCTTTTAGGCTATAAATTCTTCAGCGCAAGGATTTTTGTTTTCTTTTATGTCCCCAATGCACCTCGTGCCACTGCACGGCTCGGTCCAAGCCAAGTAATATATTACCATATGAAAACATCATTTACATTCAGCCAAGGCTCCTTTTATTCTCCCTCAGAAGGCTCAGACCTCTGAGGCAGATGGGGTAAATCACACTGCGCTCACTTTGAAGGCCACCCGCTATAACCTGGCCCAAACCCAGCTCTGCCCCAAGCCACCCCACCCACCTACACCCCAGAGCCCTCAAAACACAAAGGGGCTACAGAGCTGGCCCTTATCTGAGTGAGAGTTTAGCTGGGGGATGTGGCCCAAGGTGGAAAATCAAGGCAACACCGCACAGAACATCCAGTGAGGGAAAAAAACCACTCTGGAAATTTCTAAGTCCTGATGATCTTGTGAATTCCCTTAGTCTGCATAATAATAAGGATCATTAAAATGAAAACACTCTGCCATTACAGCCAGGAAAGGAATCTATACCACTTATATGATAATACTATGAAGCTACATAGAGGTTCATGAAATATGGATGTGCTTATATGCACCATAGTCTAACTTACATTTGTAATGCTAAGTAAAGTATCTCCCTGCAAAACACACATCCATGCAAAAACCTTCCAGTGGAGAAGGCTTAGTTTGATTTACCTCAGGTTAGCACTCTGTTTTCTTATTATTGTGGCATTTTATTGTGCTTGTTATGCAGAAATTCTGGCAAAGAGTTTTCTAATACTTATGTTGATGGATGGGAGGTCACTGAGGTTCAGCTCTGGGTCACTTTCTACATCTCCCTTTTCCTGACATCTATCTGTGCTGTTAGCTTCCTGTTTAATTCTTGGATTCTCCACTTTAGAAACTGCAGCTAAATCACACGTGCTGCATATTCTACATGTGAATATGCCTCGCACATATGGATTATGTGGGATTATTGTTATTTGATAATTATATATTTGCAGTTTAAAGACATGCTCATAGCCATCAACAGCTGTTTATACAACACAGTGTCCAAATACATAGAAAATTAATTTCTGTGGCAGTGAATTTACAAACCAAGGCTACACACAAGTTTAGTTTTGTACACTGTAGGCTTCAGTGAAACTTCTCCCAGCATGGGAAGGTTTGCATGGGTGGTATAAACATTTATGGGTTCGTAAATGCACTAAATGAAAGAAGGACGTGATCACAATGAGAGAATAAAAAAATACATCCTGAACTCAAAGAGGGTTAGGGCAAAGATTAAGAGACTCTGGATTTATCATTTTGAGTTTATATGGCTGAATTATGGCTTCAGGTTGCAACTGGTGCTATGCTGAGAGCACAGATTCATGGAAACAACCCAGAGGAAACTGTACTTTATCAGAAAATGAATGGTTGGAGATTTAATGAAAATAATGGTGCCTTAGCCACGAAAGACTTCTCTACTGCTCATTGGTACTATATAATTGCTTCGAGTGTCATGTTTTTGGAAAGGAAAGGAATATTTTTTGGATGCTAAAGAGAGAACTGGACAGATCCTGTGGAGAGGGTGGACTCAGCCCAGGGCACACCAAGCCCTGGCACTGGCATTCCTGGCCCTTGGCATTCCTGGCCCTTGGCATTCCTGGCCCTTGGCTCTCTTCCCTCAGCAGCAGGAGCTGCAGCTCTGGGGTGGATTTGCAGTCCAGCCCCTGTTTAGTTAAACGGGCTGACACTGCAAATGTTTGACACAAAACGATGCTTGTCCACCTGAACCTCCCAAGTACAGGGGATTAGACAGACTGGACATCCAGCCTTGTGGGGAGTTGAGGTATTTTTAGGAATTAAACTTCAAGATTAAACTGTTTCGAGATATGTCTCCCAGCAGGGTCTCTCTGTAGCACTGCTGGCACTCGCTGTGCTGCCCCATGGATTTGGGGATGCTTGATAAAGCTGCAGTGAAGGCTCTTGTTCTTCCATTTATCCAGGGAATTTGGTGCACAGGGAGTCTGTAATGGAGGGACCCCGTGGGATGCTCACTGCTTTTGCTGATGCTTCTTTTCATTGCCAAGAGGTGACACGTGAAGCTCTCAAATACTGTGTCTCCTTCTCAGTGTGGAGATTTTTTGGGGGGTTTTGTTGCAAACCAAACCCAAACCTCCTGTGGCTCCCCAGGACCTTGGGGCTAAGCCCTGCCCTAGCAGAGAGGGGCTGTAATTGCACAGACAAGAACCAACAAGGACAAATCAAAGATAAATGCTGTTCCTGCAGTTGGACACATTTATAAACAATTCCTTTTTCTTGCAGCATTTAGGACAAGTGTCTAACAGCCTATTTTTCCTCGGGTTTAGTTTTTGAAGTCTGTTTCTCCCCAGGAAGTTGAATGGATGAGCCGGAGTTTGATATTATCTGCCCCTTGCTGTGGAAAATGTCAGAGGCATGCCATGACAAATGCCACTGCTCTCCTCTTTCGGAGGCAGGAGCATCAGCTGCCAGTCACACACAAACTGGGGGTGTATATTACCAGGCGAGCAAGGCTGGCTTTTACCCAAATCCGCATTTGTGGAAGAAAAAATGCCTGTGCGTTCCTTTGTGGCAGAAATGAAAACCAAGATCAATGACTGACTCTTTTTAAGTCTTATGTGCAAGGTAAAACTACTCTTTCACTCTGTGATAATGTCAAGTGCAGAGAAATATACACCCAGTGAGGTCATGGTCAGTTCAGGAGAAATATGTTAAAGAATAAATCGCCTGCCTTCTCTCTCTGTGTGGTGGTAGGGAGTGGCCATTTCAGTAATGAAAAGTGTATTCAATGCATGATTGCCAAATCTGGATTAAACATCACGAAAATTAACAATTATGGGAATTTTTTTTTTTCTATTTATTTTTAAACAGTGTGGTATTTCTACTCTGCTTCCTGGCTGTTCCAGGTTTTTGGTGAAGGCAAACTGCTCCTGGCTGGCTTGACATTGATTTAAATGTTGTCAGCTGCATTCTGCAGCTCAGCCCCATAGTTTCCCTATTATTTACAGCAGCGTGAGGGCGAGACATGCACGAAACCACAGTGGAGGAACTGGAAACCAGGGGCCTGGAGGGAAGGAGGGGATTGCTCAGAGATCTGCCAGGGGCTGGGTGCTGTTGCCCACGGGTTTTGAATAATGGCTTTTTATCAGGAATACCAAGAAGCCACCCTGAAGGTGCAAACTGGGTGAGAACCAGGTCCATGTCCAGACCTTCCAGAGCCGATGGAGAAGCAGGAGATGCAGCTCCTTGCTCCATTGCCAAGGTCAGGGAAGAGCCAGCCACTGCCTTTGCCCTCTGGAGCAGAATCAACCACGCCAGTCCTGCTCTGGGCACCGTTTTGTTTAACTCCATCTGTTCCCAGAGCCAACTGAGACAGTCAGAAGTTAATTTAGAAAATTAATTAATTTAATTAATTAGAATTTAGGAATTATAATTTAGACTTAATTTAATTTAGAAAATTTAGAAAAAAAAAATCAAAACCTGGAACATCCACAGCTGAGGATTTGCTCAGGAACAACTTTTCTGCTGTGGCTTTGCACGCATCCAAAATCTGAATTTGCTGTCCGTGCAAACCAACAATGCTTCTTATAAGAGTTTCTATACTAAGCAATATTGTGTGATAAGTGTTCCAGGTTCTTTCTCCTTTATAAACAAACCCTGATCTTGCCTTTATGTTGTGTATCCCTGTATTTAGTTTAGACTTTTAAGTAATTTAGCAAAATTACCATTGGGCAAGATCTCCCTTCTTGGTCCTGGCCCATAGCTCAACATTCCAGTGTGGGGATCCTAATGCTGCTGTGAAATATTGAACAGCGGATGGCTGAAATGAGCACTTTCCTTTCAGTGTGTAGTTCTGTTCTTCCAGCCTTGGGCACCCAAGGTTGGAATTTGGATGCCTCAGGCAGGAGATTTGCCAAACCACTGTTGGCTTGATTGTCTCTTTATTAAAATTAATTTATTAAACTGGGCATTAGAGGGAGGGCAGTGCTTATAATCCATTTTATAACAAGCCAGCTCCACAGTCCTGCTTGGAAAAGAAGTGTGGAGGAAGCTGGTGGTGCACGGATTCTGTACTGGCTGAGGGACAAACTGTGGTGTGTCAGTCTGGAGAGAAGTAATAATTAGAGGTACTTTGGAGATTGGTCTTAAGCCTTGCTTCATTTAATGCAATTAAAGATGGAGAAAACACCAGGTAAATGCAAGGTTTTGCTAAATTATGAAGGGTTGTATCACTTTGAAAAAAGGCATAAATGAAGAAAAATAAAAAGCGGAGGAAGAAACTTCCTGTTTTAACACCACGGTAAAATTCAGGTGGTTGTAATGGGCAGTCAAAACAGCTGGAAAACAAGTAATCTAGGAGGCAGGAAATCAGCTGGGGAAGGAGAAGGGATTTAGGAAGCAGCAACGACTTCAGGCAAGCACGGAAAGCAAAATGAGAATAACGTGAGCACGCAGAGCAGGAGCTCAGGGGAGGCACCCTGGGTTGGTGCTCTGTGGGTGTGTCATGGGGAGATGTCTCTTTAATGCCACCGAGCAGGGCACCTCTGAAATTGAGGACATTTTGTCCTGAAGGCTGGAATTTTTACAGATGCTCAGTACTTGCCAAAACCTGCTCCCAGTGAGGATCCCGGGAGTTTTGCCATTGATTTCAATGGGAGCAGATTTGGGCCATTGCTGAGACCTTTCTAAAATTGACCCTTAAAACACAAAAGACACTGACAAGTTAATTTGGCCTCAGAGGTAGGCAGCCAGGATGATTAGAGCGATTCATTTAAAAGACAATATTAAAATAATTGGCTACATGTTGGCTGCACGGATGTTTGGCAAGATAATGGCTTTAGCACCGGTTATCTGTGGGCAGCACCCAAAAATGAGGTGCTAAATGTGGATCAGGAATGTCCAAAGGGGGAACATCTGGAGTGAAAATCCACTATGAGAAATAAAGGTTGAAATGCAAAGTCCTTTGCCAGGATGAAGGGCAGCCAAGGACTATTCATCAAAAAGAAGTGCTAGGCTTTAAAAGACAGTGAACAGAGCAGATGAAATTAGAATGTAGCACTAAGGGGACTCTTTCTCTCCTGGTTTCAGTTTTTCCATAGAAATTAATTGGATATATATTTGTGGACAGAAGTTAGAATGCATTTTGGTTGACAGCAAACATTTTTCATCCCAGATGCAAAGCAATAATTTTACTTTTCCTTGCATCTTTGGGAGTGTTTGCACTTCTCTAAATCCCTCCCGTTATCCTCTTGTGATTGGGCTTTAAGAGGACATTAGAGGCTCAGTTTCTTTTATGAAGTGGTGACATTTGGGGACAGGAATGTGCAAAGATACTCCCCAAGCCTACAAAGAGCACTCGCTTTGTATAACCCTGTTACTGCTCAGGGCTGGAGAACATTGGACTGATGTCTCTCTGACAGATTTCCTCTCAAGAGATAATACCCCTCACGGAAAATAGCGAGGTATGGTTTGTCAGTGCAGCAGGAAACACTGAATGCAGGTGTTTAATTTAGCTTTCATCTGGGATCCACGGATGGACACGCTGTTAAATGGAATATTTTACATCTGGCTGCAAACCCCCCTGTGCTGCTGGGAACTTCTGATTGTCACCAGTGCCCACCAGCACAAAAGGGCTCTGGAGAAAATGATGCTCCTCCAGACATGAGATGAGGGGTGTAAAGCTGTGTCAGGAAATGCTTCTGATGCCTTTCCCTGGTCTTAAAATGAAGAGCCAAACATGGTTAGAAGGAAAAACGTTTTTTCCCTGGGTATTTACTGCAGGCCCCTCAGGTGCAGCCCAGCCAGGGGCAGTGCCCCAGAGCACACGGAATGCACACCCACGGGCACTCGGGATCACATCCTGGGCCTCACAAATGAGCACATCCAGCAAAGATTCCCCAGGGACAGGCTCCAGGGAACACCCAGCCCGGGACCCTTCCCCTGGCTGGGCCCAGCTCAGGGTACAGGATGTGTTCTGGAGAGGCCCTTGGGGTCTGGGGCTGCCAAGATGTTTGGTCTCTTGGCTTAACAAAATATTAAATCTAAGGATGTGAGCTAGAAACACTAAGAATATAGAAAAAGTCTATAAAAGGGGTATAAAAGAAAAGGCAAAAAAATCATCATGGCACCACTTCCATCGAACCCTTCATGCAGAGGTGATTTGAGGACAGCAGAGAGCAAATTCTGGGGTTCACCGAGAACCAAGCCAGGGTGGAATGAACTGAAACATCAAAAACTGTTAAATCCAAGTCAAGGGGAATTTCAGATGTCTTGTTCCTCAGATATCTACTTGGGGTTTATTATAGATCCTTATTTGATATTACATATTTCATATCCTCAGCCCAGCCCAAATATAGTGAAATTTGCAATGCAAAGGAGGTCATTGTGTTACTACAAATGAAAAAATCGCTACTGCATTTGTTAGCCCTAATCTATGATCTCATCTACAATATTTTATTCATAAATGCATATCTGCAAATCTAAAGTTAGCATCCACATAAAGTATTATAATAAACACCTATACAGAAATATTGGAGGATAAAGAGGTGAAATAAATCTTTTCACTGCTGTTCTGAATAAAAAAAAAAAAATTCAATCAGCTCTTATAATTCAATGTCTTGACAGTGAGATGAGCAACAGATTTAAAGGGCTTGATGCATTTCAATGGAGATGCAGGAAGTTTGGGTTTGAGGAAGGAGGCATCTGACTATGAGTCAGTATTGCCATCCTTGAGTACTCAAAGATTTTGATTAAAGAAAATATTCACAACTTCTTTTAATAAAGAATAAAAATAAGTAGACAGTGTTCTCTGACTAATAGGTTTTGTCACTTCAGGGTTACATTTCACTCCACCTCTCACCTTCCTGTGGTATTAACCAAATGTCAATATCCTTTCCTCAAGCTGAAGGAATTGTTCTAGGTATTGGACAGTGAAGTAGAAAACAGCTGAAAAATTGTCAGATGTGTGCTCTTGCCAGAAAGATGATAAAATTGAAGACTGATAGGGAAATGTGAAAAATTCAACTAGGAAAAAAAGCTTGAAAAATCCTGAAAGGCAGAGAAGGGCAGAGCATGGGCCATGGCTGTACTTGTCACAGGGACTGTTTGTGCAGTTGGGAAGGGATTTATTTATGTGCTCCAGGTGAAATCCCTTCGGCTCTAGTCCACAGAGGACTGGAGCTGTGGTGACAACGCTGTGTCACCATCATGCCTTGGTCTAGAAGGTGAATGACACGTGCATGATGATTTCACAGGCAGTTCCTGTCAGCACTATAGCAAGAACTTCTTATTTTGCTGAGAATTGGTGTTTAAACACCTCCGTGTATTTTGGTTCTTTGCAGTCTTAGATGAGTGTTTGGCACTGACTTGTATGTGCAAAACTCACAACTCACAATAAGTCCTAAACAACTGGAAACTAGTTAAACCTAATATTTTAAAATTAATAGAGCTCTACACAGTTTTCCCTGACCTACTAAAAATCATGCAACACTGCAGTCATAAAATCCTAAATGAGCAAGATCAAGGTGTACTCCCACAACTGCAAGACTAACAACTTCATAGAAAAGTTTCAGCCATGGCAAGGCTCAAACTGAAGTCCCAAAAGGTGAGCAAAGCAGTTGGGCAATACTGGTTACAGGTAGCAATTTTTGCATTTTGGTTAAGCTCACAAGTCTTTTAAAGTGTGATCCAAAGTAAATTTGGGAGCAGTGGCAAGATTGGGATCACAACCTCTGCTCTCCGTGCTCCAGAATGACCACAGGTTAGAATATAATATTAGCCCAGGGTCAATCCAAGTTAATGATGCCCATGTGGGGGCCAAATATGGATTTGTATTCATGTAATTGCACATAGCTTGTATATTCCTTGCATATTCCAATGTATATCCCATGTATGTGTAGATGTGTACAGATAAATACATGAACGATGATGGAATCTGTATGAAGAGTCAATGAAACGTTTTAAGAGCAATAAAACAATTTAAATATTGCTAAAAGATATTTTGGAGAGACTACATTGCTGACGAACGAGACACTTTTCCCTTCCCCCCGCCACCTCTCTCCCAACAGAAAACTTTAAAATGCAATGCATTAATTCCAAAATCAAATTTGCAGCTCGCTAAACTTTTTGTGTGTGTTCAGAATGCACCCACAGAATGAATTTATCAGAAATAATTAGTGTTTTTATAGCTGATGCTGATTGCTGCAGCATCACATTCCTGTGCTGGTGTGTATAATTGCAAATCATTTCCTAGAGGTGTCACACAAAAGCAGAAGATGCCTTTTGGAGTAGTGTAGTGCCCATGGAATATAAGATTAACACTTGTATAGTACAAGAAGACATGTAAAGACTCACTATCTTTTTTTTTTTCCTTTCTAACCTTGTTGATGTCATGAATATCAATTTACATCTTTCTTTTTTTTGAGATAATTTAACACTCCATTTAGTCATCCTTGGTAATGCAAATCATATCAATTCTGCTGCCAGACTACAAGGTGATCTCCATTGTATCCCCTGGAAATGAGAGACCCATTTTTCTTCGTTTATTTTTATTAAAAGAAAAATCCTCCTTTTTAAGCCTTTTGATAAGAAACAATTGAGAATTCCAGGAATTTTAATCAGGGAGCAAAGTCGTAACCACCCAAAAGTATTACCCTTTCCTCCTCAGTTATTCTGTCTGCCTCCTCTCCCTCCTTCCCGCTCAGCCCATTTGCATAACGTGATTAAGAGAGCAGTAATAATTACAGCAGCACACGAGGGATGTACAGCCCTGCACGCTCCTTGCAGGAGGCAGCAGTGCTGCCCTGCACATTTCCCAACCATGTGAAAGAGCCCCGGGCTCCTGGATCTCTCCCAGCTCCACCTGCCAGGTCCTCTCCATGGAGATTGATGCCATCATGATTTTTTTTTGCCTTTTCTTTATACCTCTTTTGTATGCCTTTGTGGCCTTTTGTATTCTTGGTGTTTCTTTTAGCCTACATTCCCAGACTTGATGTTTTGTTGAGTGAGGAGACTGAACATCTTGGAGGCCTCAGACACCAAGGTCCTCTCTGAACACATTTTGTAAACTCAAAGATGGGTCTGGCCAGGGGAGGGTTCTGGGGGGAGGGAGGGGTTGACTTGGGCTATAATTCTATAGCCCATCTATCGGGGGTGTGCATTTTGGGTGTGCATTTTGGGGTGGGCATTTCGATGTGCATATTCAGAGTGTTCCACCTGCACAGAGTGCACCAGGGATCCTTGAAATAAATACCGAGGGAAAAACCCCTTTTTCCCTTCTGACCGTGCTGGGCTCTGATTTTAAGAACAGGGATAAGGCATCAGCTGGGGTCACTCGAGGTCCTCTCCACCCCCGTGGAGCTCCTGCTCTCTCAGATCATCCTGAGACCCCACAAAGATGCTGATCTCCTCCAAGGCTCCGTGGTCCCCTCGCTGTTTTGCCCTCCAGAACCACAGCCCCCGTTAGTACAAAGCCATAAGATCCAAACACAGCGAGGGAAACACTTTTCCATATGGAAATCCATGGGCAGAGGTTAAAAAGCTTTGTAGAACATTTTTTCTTCTAATTTGGTTGCTTTTGTGGTTGTTGTTACACCATAGCGTGAGTTGCAGACGTTTTGTGTGCTCGTGTGTGTTCTGTTCATGCCTTAGCTTTGCCCTGCCTTTAAAGGCTATCGGGGCAAACCTCATCTTAGAATGAGGAAATTCAATAGGGAATTTCAATATTGTGTTACAAATCTGTTAACCAGGACCAGCTCATTCAATAATCACCACTGCTCCAAGCCTCTGAGGTCCTTTCCAGCCTCACAGCATCTCCATGGAGGGGGAAGTGTCCAGGCAGGGATTGCTGATCAAAGCACCAGAATAAATTCCTCCTGCAGCAGGAGAGCAGCTCCTGCTGACTGGTGCCTTCCCATCCTGCTGGATATACACCTGTGTATGTTAAAGATGAAAATATGTATTTTCTCCTTTTTTTTAATTTTCATTGCACAAATGCGAAAATAAGAGCTGAACACATGCTGTAAAAGAGGAAAGACCTCAAGGACTTTACCTTTATGGCATAAATCAGATAAAAATATATTCAGTGTTTCAGAGGGGAGAGGAAATCATATCTATGAGAAAGTAGGGGTTTTCCTATTGTGTATGTCCAGGTGCAAAAAAGAACCAGAAAAGCATTTGACAGTGTCTTCAAGCCAAATATAGGTAATGTTGGGGGTTTTTTCTTCTAGAAAAGATTATCTGTTTTGGTTGCTCTAGGATGGGTTGCAGCCAGCTACAGATAAGGACTGACACTTACAGTGTCTGATAACATTGATATTTCTGCCTGGCACACAAAGCCTGTTGTTGCAAAGTGGAAAGGTGCTGCAGACACTCATGAAAATAAATACATAACACCCAGAAGGAAAGCAGAGCACATCAGAGCTGAGTAACAGATAAAAACCCTTCCCCATTTCTGTAGGAAAGCCCGGAGGAGATGGGCTCCCGGGGACCATCCGAAAACTCTCCCATCCTGCAGCTCCCAGTGATGCTGGGGTGGGGATGGGCTGAGACTTCCCGGGATCTTGAGCAACTCACCAGGGCTGGAGGGAGGAGGAGGAGGAAGAGGAGGAGGAAAGCAAGGCCAAAGATCTCTGGCATAAAACATAACAGCTTCTTGGTTTCTTATGGTGAATACTGGGGGTGCTTTTGATGCAAATAAGTCAACGATTTCTTTTTCAGTTTATTTTCTGGTAATTTTTTGGTTAATTCTTCAGAGCTTCACTGGTTGAGCACTATTTTGCATAAAGACAGGTCAGCTCAGACTGCTGAATGAAAGGCTTACAATGGAAACTGGATTTCCAGGAGGATGAATATCCCTTGATTCCTGTGGATCTTGCTGAGGAAGTCGTTGTGAGGAGCTGTACATCCAATTGTTTCCCTTTGCAGGGAGGGAAGTTTTTGGGGACAGACCTGGAAGCACAGATGGAGTGCACAGAGAGAGGGGGCAGCTGCCTGCCCCTGCTCCTGCAAGTCAGTGTTGGCTGTACAGAAAGGGGAACCCCTTCCCATGGCTTCACAGGCATCCACATAATTGATAATTAATTACAATTAACAAGCAATTAAAAATCTAATTGCATACTGAAATATTATTAAAAATCACTTTCTTGGGCCATTTCTTGGGGGTTAATTCAGAGACACCCGTGTGACAAATCTTCTGCAGAAAGCTTTTGCTTTTAAAATGTATTGGCACTGGTGATTTCTGATTTCACTCAGGAGGAAATGCCTGAGAAATTTTCACTCTAGAGGAAAATGCACCAAAAATATTCTTTTAAAGTTCTGGTTTCCATGGTTTAAAAGCTGTAATTATTTTAAATGCTTAATGGTAGCTCGGTATCTATACTGGCGACTCTTCACTTGTGTTTGCCCCGTAAATTTATCCTATTAGTACACGTGTGTGAGTGTGTGCATTTATGTATATTTAAAACACATATGGTATGGAAAAAAATATATATTTATCCATTAGAAGTTACTTGTTCTCCCATCTTTTCAAGTGTCTTGCTGCCAGCTGCCTGCATCAAAGCAAGTGAACAGCTGAAACATTACAGCACTCTAATTTTATGTCTATTGGGCACTGCTGCTTTGCTGTATATTTTCTAAAAGTTTATTGTCCACTAGGGCTCTTTTAAAGGGAGGCTTGGCTACCAGGGACCTTAAAAGTGATGAAACTTAAATGCAAATCCATTCACCTTTTCTTCCGTGCAGTAAATTCTACTACCTGCACTGTGAAATGCAGAAGATAACTGTTATGGTACCCTATTTCTTAATCTAATGTTGACTCTTTTGGGCTAATTTTCTTATATTTACTGTGTCCAAATGTGATGCAAATCTCAGAAATCACCAAAAGACGGTTGTCTGTTCCCGGTAGAGGAGGATTTAACATTCTTGGTCACTGCTGAGCTGGTAATACTGCTTTCATTGTGTCTTTGCTAGAGGGTTATTCCTGACTAATGGTGATGTCCCTGGATTTGAAAACGCAGCTACGGGAGAGGAGGTGCTGGTTAGGAAGAAGTGAGGATGGGTGTGAAATACTGAGGTGGAGAAAATATTTCTTCTTCAGATCAGCAGAGTAACAGATGTGTTTCTGCTCTGTCTTTTGACTCCTCATGACTCATCCCTACAGTGAGGAATCAACACTGCATCCTCAAGAAGAGATGGAGTCCTTGACTCCCAAGTTCCTGAAACAGCCTGTGCTCAGCTCTGAGCATGTGCTCAGCTCTTAGCTTGCCCTCACTGCTGCAGGGATGGCAGAAATAATCCTCTGCGATGCTCAGTTTTGTGGGGAAAGGCTTCCTTCCATCCCAGGGATTTACATAATCGATTCCTGGGGCCACATTTTCAGTTCTGACATTAGTTAGGGAAAGCTGCATCAACAGCAGAGCTCATCTGGGTTCATGGAGCTTGGAGGGACCAAACCCATCCAGGGTGGTCCTTAGGCTCAGGCAAGGTGAGCAGGCAGACAGCAACACCTGCTCAGCTCTTTTTAGGTGTGTTCTGCAAGTGGTTTTTCCTCTCTTGCATCACCTCAGTGATGCTTTTATTAACAATCCTCATCACGAGCAACCTTTTTGCACGGTCATGGGGATGTGCTGAGGCAAGCAAAACACCGTGTGTCGACACGAAGAGCTGCTCTTTTCATAACAGGGAGCTGCAAGTGGAGACTTGATGCTTCATAAAATTCTGACATCCTGGAAAGGGAGTCCTAGCTCTGTTTTATACGCTGTAGTAAAGGTGATCTTTGGAAATTGCTTGTTGAATAACTCCGCAGTCTGCTGTACATCATTTTTATTGATGATAAGGAAGATGTCATCACTAGGTTTGCCTTGGAGAGGAGGTGGTGAGGCATTGAGTTGGTTGAAAATACGATATTCCGTGTGAAAGACCTCGGTGCCTATTGTGGAAAGAAGATTTTCCCACTGGTACTCCTGGGTGTATTGGCTGCAAAGTTTATCAACATCTCCCAGTGGCACAGAACTCTGCAGCTTCCAGGAGGTTCTCTGCTGCTGTGTTAGGGATTCCTCTTTTTCAGTGCCATTTGGTGGCAGCTTGTGTGAATTACTGGCTTCTCTTCGCAGCCCAGCCATGGGGATGGACCTGTGCAGGTCTTTAACCTTCAAGTTCAGAATCACACCCCTGCCTGCTACATATGGTCAGGGTGGGTTTTACGGTGGCTGCAAATTGTAGACTATTAGGGAAGAATGATTGGTTTTATGAGTGGAGCAGGATCTCTCTCCTCTGCTGTGTGTGCTGGATCATAAAGGGGTCACCTCTCTCGTGGGGGATTTACATGGGCAACTGTTCACTGTGCTCCTGAGGGCAGGAAACCATTCCAGGGTATTATGAGAAGCAGTTTACAGATTAAATTTTAGAGCATGCACTGCTACAAGAGGACTTTGCAAATGGTCTCTCTCCTACATCAACTTGTGTCCATTGAAATCGCACAAAACAATTAAAAATGAATCATTGCTAAAGCAAGTGCTTGCTTTCCCCTTCAGATGGGCTCTTAAGCTTCTTTATAGAGCATTTTCTGCTAGAGTTTTCCACCTTAAGAAGTATTGTTTTAGCCCTGGGAATAAGGGACGTGCATACATACCAGATTTGTCATGTTTCTATAGATCTCTGGGGTTGCAGCCTCAGTACCAAGACTTGAACACAGCTGGTTTATGTTTGGGAAAGGAATTGTGAAGCAGCATCATCTGCAACTAGGAAAATAAGGACTTAATGACTCCACAGATCATCATTCTGCCTTATTATTTAGTACTTGGGCTCATGACTGCAATTCCTGTACATCCCAGACAGTCTTGTATTTTCTGTACTTTTAAATCCTGTACATTTTCTCCCTTTAGATAATATGTGATGGAGGCATCCCATAGACTGGAGCCTTTGAGAATCTCCTGTTAGAGGGCAGCTGCCAAAACTTTCCTTCTAAGACATTCAGCTGTTTTTCATCTTTTCCCTCAGGAACCTCTGGAAAGAGGGCACACTTGAATCCTGAGAACTCACAGCGTTTGCCGTACCCACGTTTCATTTCATAGCTAGCACTTTCTCAAGGCATTTGCTTTCAGAGGCATTTTCCTCCTATTTGTGGTTTTGATGGATTTTCAGCTTTTCCCATCCATTACTGAAAACAGGAATTAACCTTGAGTTTGAAGATTCATAGTCTGGTCATTACAATATCCACAGCTGAGAGATCAGCCTTGTGTGAGCAGGGGAACGCAGCTGTTTGCATCCCAAAATGTGGCAGGCTCCTCCTGTACCTGCTGCCACTGCCTGCCCAAACTGATGGATTGACGTGTGCCCCATATGCCTGCACCTTCCAGAAGAAGGAAAATATAGAAGGTAATGTTTAGGAGATTTGAGTTTTCTCAGTGCCATCTGCTTTGGGGTCTCTCAGTCTTTCCTTGGGTGGTGGCTGTCCCATGGCCATCAGTAAATAGCAAACCATGATTTGGCCACAGAGTCCCCTTCCAGACCTGCCCATAGAGTGGGCCACAGCACTGGACTAAATTATATCCTCTAGCTTTTCTCCTTAACACCCTGCTCTAAGGAATCTGGTGTTTCTTCCTGCTCACGTCCTGGCCACTGGTGCCCACCATGTCACCAGAGAAGATGAAAGAAATTCAAAATTTCATAGGATCATGGAATGGTTTGGGTTGGACAGGACCTTAAAGGTCACCTAGTCCAACCCCTCTGCCATGGATAGAGACACTTTCTCCTAAACCAGGTTGCTCCAAGCCCCACTGTCCCTGGCCTGGAATACTTCATGGATTGGACAGCCACAGCTTCTCTGGGCAACTCATCACCCTCCCACTGAAGAATTTCTTCCCAATATCCAATCTAACCCTGCCCTCCTTCAGTTTAAAGTGATTTCTAAAATCTGAAGAAGCAGCAATTACCACTTGGGTGGGACATGAAGGATTTGTTGAGAGCCAGCCTTGAGAACCCCAGCTGGGCAGCAGTCTCCAAAAACAGGAGTCATTCCCGGTGTTGGGAAGAGAGGATATCCCACGCCAGCACAGCAGGAGCCTCCTCTGAGCTGCTGGCAGAGCTGCTGCCTCTGAAGGGCTGGGCAGAGCTGCCACGGAGGCTGCACGCTGCTGTCAGCAGCCATTAGAAACATTCAAAAGGTGAAAACTTATGGCAGCACTTAGAAAGTCCCAGGTTATTTGCTCGGTGTGCGCGGAGACCCGCGTGTCACATTTTATATCGGGGCATGCACCAGAAGCACATCTCGTGTGCTGCACAGAAAGCTTATTAAACACTGCATTTAGTAAATGTGTCTGTGTGGGTATGGATGCTCAGCACTCGGCCGTGCAGGAGCAGCCCCTTTTTTTTGCAAATGAGGCCACCTGTTCCTCCTTCCCTGATTTGACAGGTTTTAGTCCCTCTCCTCTGCGAGTGGGCGGACAGTTGGATTTGATTTACTGGATACTCTCCTCTGGTGTGATGGCAGCATAATTATATCGATAATCAGCTCTGTTTGTGGTCAAAATGTTCTCCAACACACACACACACTGAAATCCCACATCGTACCGTGCCTGGAAAACCTGTCCCGCTTTCTGTTTCACAAAGGTTTGGTTACGTGATAAATATAGATTGATTTCTGAGGGCTCGTAGCTGTTACTCAATCGACCAAGGGTGTGTGGTACACAATAAAATTTACAGTTACGCTTTGTAGGTATTTCATCAGGTGAGACTGGTCCTTGTTAGAGGAGTGTAAAATATTGGAGAATCGATTCATTTTTTTTTCACTTATTTTGATGTGCGGGTTCACCTGGAAAATGGGAAAGAGACTAAAACTGTGGAAGGGGTGTTCATCTACACAGGAAAAATATATACATTTTTCCACCGAAAAGAATGATCAAAATCATTCTGGAGAACATAGAAGTATTCACTTATCTGAAAGTAAAAATTGTTCTATTTGTTTAGGCTTTGGCTGTTTTTGCTATTTTTGAGCTTCAAGAAAGTATAAAGGCAGATATAATTAGAAACATCCTTTCATTTTTAATACATGTCATTGAAAATACATTTTAAGGGTCGTGGCTTTTTTTAGATCCAGTTATTTTTCAGTTTTATTATTTTTAAATGGTTGCTACATTGGATGCACACTCATGGATTACCAATTGACCAAGTATTTTACCATGGGAAAAAGTTGTTCCAAGCACTTGGACTGGCTTTAAAGCACAAACAGCACTTTGCCATCAATGTCCATGCAATGAGTGTCTTGTAAATTACACTTAAATACAACCCAAGTGCTTAAATGCTTTGGAAGTGGAGATCTGGAATGGGTGTGTGCTGGACTGGTTAAACCCTTAGCCCAAGCCAAAAGCAGAGGCAGGAATGTGCTGGGATGGGAGCGGAGCAGCTGGAGAGGTGTGGAGTGGCACCACCACTCAGTGGCACCAGGAACTGGCATTTGGCAGGGTTTTCCTGCACTTCTGTCCTCATCCCTTCAGCTGCTCCAACACAGCACCCTGTGGATGAAGGTGAGGATGAGTGCTGGTTTCCAGAGAAGCTTCTAGGCAGGGGTAACCTGGCCTGAGCCCCACCAGAGTCATTCCTTGTCATCCTGCAGGCACAGCCAGACCTACCAGCATTTCCTGCCTTCTCCATGTGCTCGGCTTTGGGCTGCACCTTTGAACCTCCAGCAGTGCTTGCACAAAACTTTTCCGTTGAATTTTTTTCTTTTTAACCAACGAAGCCATTCCTGCTGAATGCTGAATACTGAAATCAAGGCACCCCCACTGCCCATTCTGGATAAACAGGCAGGGTCAGAACTCTAGGACTGGTGCAGGAAAGCAAATAAACTCTCTCCAACTTGTGCATGCAGTGTGACTTCAGCAGCCCTCGGTGGGTGATGCTGTCTCGGTCTATCCCACTGCTCCAAAAGCTCCTTGCGTGGTTTTAAGACAATCAGGCTGTGCAGAGCCAAGCGTGCAGGTGCCTGAGGTTACCCCACTCTCAGAGTGATTCACGCCAGTCTGCAAGACCACGACAGACAAGTGGTTGTTTCCTTTTTGACAGCAAAACAAAAGGGAATCACTAAACCTTAATTAATTGTTGTAGCAAAGGCTCCCTCTGCCTTCAGCTCCGCAGTTCTCTCAAGGAAATGCCAGGCAGCAGGGGAGGGGATGTTTTTCTCACCAGGAAATTCTTCATGGGGTTCCTTGGCTCACACTCACAGCCTGGCAGATCCAGAGCCAAGGGAAGCTACAATTGCCTTGACTTTGGGGGAGCTGAAATGAATGACTGGATGTAAAAACGAGCAGAAGGAAACACTGAATAATGTTACTGGGTTTAGTGGCTGGCCAAAGCCAGGCTAGCAGAAGATGCTCCAGAGAAAGTTGTGGCTTTGCCCTGTCCCCTGGCAAGGTGTGGTAAAGCAGTCCTGAGCAAACTCCTTGTGCAGTGCCTTGGATTTGAGAATATTTAATACAGAAAATCAGTGCTGGCTGGCTGGGCTTTCTACTGCCTTTCTACCCTGGTCCTTCCTGCTCTTTCTCCCCTCATCCTTCCTGCTTCACAGCTGACATCCCAAAAGCTCCCTGGGAGAGGTGGTGGCAGCGATGTCTGTGACTCCTCTGGGCCTTGCGACATCTCAGCACCACGAGAACATTTCCAGTAAATAAGGCAGGACTAAGGTGGTTTGCCAAAGTGGAAAATTTAATTTTATTGTTGACTACACTGAAACCTGGATGTTATAGAGCTCGAGTTTTGCCTTTGTGTTCTTCCTCTTGAAGGTAATTGTGTGTTGTGCATCACAGTCTACCTGCAGACACCACAAATAATAACAAACCTGACACCTGCAATTAAAGTCCTTCCTGGTACCGTCCTGTATGGGATCACACAATGGGCAGGACAGAGGAATAATTCATCAGAGCAGTGGGAAAAGCTAATTTCTTTATATACATGCTGGAGGGAAAAGGTAGAAAGGAAACTTGGCAGGGAGGAATATCTAGTACCTTGCTGCAAGTGATCTTAAAGATCTCATGTCTTTAATAATATAAAAACCCATTTCATATTGATTTTTTCGGCAGTTGTGTATTCTTAAATAGGCCAAGGAAAATTATAATATTTGTTTTGCTTTGTGAGCAGAAAAGTTAAATCATTTCAGCTCAAAAAAAAAAAA
>VZRO01006546.1:512977-597586 GCA_013397915.1 Daphoenositta chrysoptera
GCAACACACTCAGAAGAATTATTCCCCCAGCCACAAGGATGAAAATTTCTCAAGATCTTAAAAGCATCTTTAAATAAAATGCATCGAGAAAGACAGTAGTTCAAATAAGCTCAACCCTTTTTGCAGATAAAAAGCTAGAAACTGTTTGCAGAGACAGATTTGTCTGATTTGCTGTCACCATTTTAGTGGTGAGGGGACCAAAATTCATCTGAGTCTAGTTATGAGTCAAGTCTTCAATTAGTGTTTCGTTATCCTAAGAATAATGGAAAACTCTAGAAAGGTTGGAGACTATTCAGTGTCTGCATGCATGTGAGTGTGTTTATGGGAGTCTTTAATAGGGGTAGGTCTTTATCTTTAAAATTCCTATTTGAGTAGAAATTTAACCAGACCTTTGGCTTCTTCATGCTGTGAAAGTGGAACGTGTGAGCATTTTGCTGGTGAAACGTGTGCATTCAAAGCAGAACAAGGCCTTTAAAATCCCTTGGGAATCTTGTTTGATCATTTTCTCCCTGATAATGTTTGTGTTGCTCTTGCGTGGCTTTCTTCTTGTTCTTTCCTTACTTTGTGATTTTATCTGTTCACTAAACAAATTGTTTTACCTATTTTATGAACCTGTGCCAGAAAATTTATTTATTAAGATAATTGGCCCAGAGAAAGAAAGATCAGGAGATTTCCCCTCTAGACAATTGCACTTTAGTTAAGTGAAAATATGGAAAGGAACAAGATTCTTTGTGTCTCTTCTTCTGGGTGAAGTGGAGGTGGGCACCAATCCTTGCCCCCTCCAGCCTTGCTGCTGTGTCACCTTTCCTTGGAAAATCCAACTGCTGCACTGCAGGGTCCTCCTCTGGGAAGGAGTGTCTGGAGTGGGTGGATGGGGATGGTTGAACTGCAAGGGCAGAGCAGATCCACGGTGCACCCTGTTCCATTTGATCACAGCAGCAATAAATGAGTGGCTAAAAGCGTTTGCTTCACTCCTCATGAGGAAGGATAACTGCAGCTCATCCATCTCCAGCTACTGAGCTTCATCCATCACTGCTGACTTCTGCAGGATATGACTGACTCTATCCAAGTTTCAGGTGGTGAGGCCTTGGAGAGCTGCAATTTTTTAAAATGAGGGCAGATTCTTTCCGTTTTTTCTGTGTTGTCCTACTTGAAATACTATTTCTGCATCTGAGACTGCCTGGCGCTGATATCCACTAGACTTACTCCAGCCTGAGGGGAGAACTCAAGGCAAACCCTACTTGTAGCTCCAACACTCAGTTTCTATCTCTGAAGTACAACTGGGAGTACCTTTCAGTGCAACCCTCCCCTTCTCCTTCCTGTGGGTATTGTTGCTGTTACCATCCTCTCTAAGAAGGGTCTGCCTCACGTGCAGCACCACGTGAAGTCTAATATCTAAGCCCAGCAGAATCAGTGAAAACAAGGAGCTGCAGAGCTGAAATGTTTTCCTGTCCCTTGTTTCAGACTGCTCTGGTGTCACTGTTGTGCTGTGTGTAAAGAGAATCGAAAAAACAGACCGTGGGAAACTTTTCCTTGGTAGAGTTCCTCCAGCAGCAAACAAAACGCCAAAAGAAACATCCACGCTCTGAGCTTAATATTAAAGAGGAGGCTATTTTTAGAAGTTTTACCCAGAAAGCACAAACCTTCAGCAGCACAGTGGTGCTGACTGTGTGCTTTGGAAAGCCCTGCTCGTGGTGAGTGCAGACAAACGTGTCCTTGCTGAACCTCTGTGCTCAGCCAAAGCCTCTGCAGCTGGAGCCAGGCAGCAGTGAGCAGCTCCCTTCTGCCTGCAGACCGTGCAGGGTGCTAAAGAAACTGTGGACTTTCTGAAGAAAACATATGGGGATGTTCTCCTGTCTGGTGATCATGCTAATTTTTCCAATTACATTGTTTTTTTGACTCAGTGCTTGCCAGCATTCCCCCAGCAGCGGTGCCAGGCGCTGGCACGAGGCTGCTCCAGGGGCTGTGACACAGAGGGTGACAACAGGCTTCTCTCAGCACAGCCCAGATGGAGAAACTTGAGTTTTTTCCCAGCAAAACACAGCAGCAGTGCAGGGAAAACCCAGGCCACAGCACCTCGGTGTGAGCTCGGCTCTGGTTCTATTCAGAAGTCCAGAAATAAAAGGCATAAACCACCATTTGGGGTTCTGCAGCTGGGATGCAGATGGGGCAGGGAAGTTGGGATTTTGGGGAAAGCAATGGCAAGGAGGAGGTTGCAAAGCCTGCAATGCCCATCAGCAAACTGATGAAAACCAGAGAAAAAAGGAGAAAAACTAGAAACATCCAGGGGTGTGTGTGACCACACAGGATCCACTTTACCCCACCTTGGCATTTGGGGAAGTAGGAACCAATCCCTCTGTTCCTCTGGTGAAAACCAGCCTGGCATTTAGCAGATGCTGGGTTCAAGAAATCTAAGAGCTACAGACTACTTCAAAATTCAAGTTTGTCTTCAGATCCGTGTCTATGGAGCCAGTGCCGACCTAGAGTCTTCCCTAGCAAGAAATAGATTGTAATAAAAAAAACCCAAGTTCTTTACTGATAAATTAAACCAGATTTCAAAGTGATTTTAGCAAAAGATAGATGAGGATTTTTGTATATAGCTGTTATGTCAGTTGGAGAGTGTGATTTTTTTTTTTTCCTTTTTTTTTTCCACGTTCCTACGTGTCAGAGCTGGGCTAGCAAAAATTTAAATCTAGACCAAGTTTAACAATACAAGTTGTATTTTACTGTTTTACTCTCCTCAGGCTGGGAGGATGGCACATATAAGAGCGTTTCACTTCCATGAGTAGCAGATGAAATAAAACATCCCTTTCACACACAGAAATAGTAATAGTGGCTGGAGAAAGGAGATGACAATTTATTTTGAACACCAGTCATTGCAGGATGGTTATAGCAGAGTTAGGGCTGGTCTATGGCTGTGCTGCAGCCAGCAGGTTTGAGAGTGGTAATTTTGCCTGTCTGCTTGCCTAGGGATTTTCTGTAGATTTTTTGAAATGCATCTGTATCAAAAAATGATCTTGGAACAGTTTCTGGGACAGATCCTCCAGCCTGTAATACCTTCCCTCCAGCCTTCCAACAAACTGTGCTTTCCCATTTGCTAACTGGGACCAGTTCAGTGTTAAATTGTTCATCCTGACTGTCCATCAGGTTTCTCTCCTTTGTTTTCACAGGTTCTGATTCAGCAAGACATTAGCATATATATGAATTCAACTGTGTGACTATTTCCACTGAAATGTAATAATAGCAACTATAACAATGATAATAATTATAGTAATGAGATGATGATGATGATGATGGTGGTGGTGATGGTGATAGTAAATATAATAATCTTTCAGGCCTAAAAGTGAAGCGTATTGTCCCATCCAATCCTTGCCTGAAGGCTGGTGTCTGAGGCATAGAGCAAAAGGCTTTATTGGAGCCAAAAGCTCAATCTGAACTGTTCACCACTCTTAATGAGTCAGATGTTGAGTTTCTTGTTTAGCCTTGAGTCAGGCAAAGCTCTCCCTGAGCTCTGCAGAAGCTTTGTCAAATCTTCAGCCTCTTGCTCATACGGATTTTGCTTTTCTGTCCTTCTCACCATCTCGGCACGTTCACCACCCACCCCATCCTGACAATCCCTTCCCAGACCACTCTGCTGCTGGGAAGCTCAGTAGCTTTAGTTCCCCTCTTCAGACTGAGAGGGGGAAAGAGAGAGAAAAAGGAAAGGAGACAAGGCAGAGACATCTATCACATCAGCTCTGGGACGTTTTGCCCCTGGTTTGTGATGTTTCCTTGTGCTGAAGGCGCTTTGGGCAGGGGCTCTGGTCTCCCTCCCCGGTCCATCCCAGCAGGCACGCTCACAGCAAGGAGCAGTGCAAATTCCAGATGGCACCCTGCCTCCAGAGGGACTTCCAAGGCTTTTTTTGGTTGTTGCTAAACAAGCTGAAGCCTTAACCCCTAGCAAAGGGACTCGTTGCAAACAGAGAGAGGATTCGGAGCAATCCATCTTTAAACGGCAGCGCTGCTAAAGCAGCTGCTCGCACACCAACTCGTGTGCTCTAAAAATGCATCAAATAGGTAAAAAAATACACTTCAGTGGCTTCATGCTTTTGTCTGAGGGAAGGCAAGAGGGAATTAAAAATCGCTAAAAAGCAAAAACAAGTTCAGCTTAGAAAGATATAAACTGACCAAGAAGGAAAGGGGACAGAAGAGACGCTGAAGGGAAACTTTGTTCGAATATATCAGGAATCTGACCAGCAGGCCAGGTCCCCAGGCTGCCACAGAGACGTGGGTGACCTTGGCCAAGTCTCTTTGCTTTTGCTGGGCTTATGTTTTATCTGAACTGTCTTAGGTATTCAGGCTGCAAACTCTTCCCAGCTGGGACTGTCACTGCGGATTCACACGGTGCCAAGCAGGAAAGGTCCTGAGTGATTCTGCATTTCTGGGCACTGGGTAGAAAATAGCTAAAAAGGTCTGGGGTTAATGCATGAAGATCGGGCATTATGTGGATGTGGAAAGAGAATACAGCCTGCACCAAATTTTTCTCTCCAGAAGTCCTATTTATTTATTTTTTACATCTGCAAGGAGCCCTAACCACAGCTGAAAAGCAGTCACTTCTGTGCAAAAATGAAACAGCTATTTTTGCAGCACACAGTAGATCTGGACAGGATATGAAGAATATTACATCTGATTGAAAGTACAACACTTGCAGAGGTGGGCAGGATATAATTACCCAAATTGTGGTTTGGCCGGGACAGCAAAAATACCCAGTATGAAATGGCATGAGGTTGTCAATTCCTTTCAGTGTCCAGCACAAGTATCTCACAGGGCTTCCCGAGATGGCACCTCCCCCAACACCGATCATTCTCCAACCAAGGACAAGTGCAATCAACTCAATTGCTCAGCAACACTTTCTGTTTTGCTTAATAACTTCCTTTTCCCAAGCTGTGCAAAGCCAAACCTATTCGCTTGCAAAAGCTGCCCAAAACACTGTGGCTGCAGGGAGGGAGCCAGGACATCCTCAAAACCAGGGAACACGTGTGGGGTTTGAATGCACTCCTGCTCCTTGGGGTGGAAACAGGCTCTCTGGGTGGATTAGGCAGGAGAGGTGAGTGGTAGTGATGTGCTTAAATTAACTTTAAAAAGAGCCTCACGGGCAGTGCCTGGGTTTGCCTCTGTGCTGGGACAGAGGAACTCATCAGCTCTTTGGGGCTTAGTTAGGGGATCTTGCTTTAGTCAGAGAACCAGTCCTGAAGCCATGAACTGTAATAGGAGCAGGATGAGTGAAGGAAATCACCAAGGGGAAAAAAAAAAAAATTAAAAAAAAAGGAAGGTACTAGATGTCAGGTTTTCACACTCCTTTCATCATACAGAGCCTGCAAGGGTAACCAGGGAAGGGCCAAAGCCCTTCTCATCTCTCCCTGGGTTGCAGGGCATTGCTCCTTCTTTTCTCCCTCGGAGAATAGAAAGGCTCCTGCAATAAGAAATTATTCCTTGAACTTTGCAGGCTGGTTTTCCTACGTGAGCCTTTAGACAGCTCGTTCTCACTGATTCCTACTTCTGGCAGTACTATTCATGCAACCAGACTCTCTTTAGTAAAGAATTTGCAAGAGTAAGCTGACAAACCCTTTGGCAGTAGGGAGGGGGGAGAAAAAAAAAAAAGCTCTTTTGCTTTTTTTCCTCACTAGAAGTAATTTGTGGCTCTATATTTGAAAGCTGCTTTTACTGAATATAAAATTACTGTAATCCCAAAACCGTCTCCAAAGTGCCACAAAGTCGTATTTAAAATGTATGTTAATCTTTGCATCACAAACAGACTTCTCATTTCCCATTTTTACAATTCCTTTTGCTTCTAAGAATTGTTTTTATTTACATCTCTATGAAAACAGAATCAATTCCCTCATACACACAGTTGCATATTCTTTGGAGTGAATATATTGATTGAAAAACCTTCTACCAGTCTTAGTAATCTCAAGGAGTATTGACTAAGTACAGTTGTATGTATCAGTTGTACACGTGGAAAGCTCACAAAATAACAATATCAATAATGTTCTGCAACAGAAACAATCATTTTATAAATAATGAATGTGCCATATTGAATTTTACAGGTATTTGGGGCACTTTTTTACTTTTAAAGGCCCCGTGTCCAGCTTTGTTGACACCAATATAAATAAAAAATAAACCCGTTGCATTCAATGCAGTTACATTCGTGCAAGAGCCAATATAAGGGAGTCTTAGAGCAGTCGTTTGTCAAACCAGAAAGTAGGACATGGCATAAGTACCATCTGTGGAGAGTGATTCATAAGACAAGAATGCAGCATAATCAGTTAAATAAATACTACCCTTGTGTTTTGTAGTCTAAGTGGACCTTACTCCAGGCACAAATCACAGTGCAAAGCCAAAGCAACTGCAGGGACACGTGGAATTTGTTATTCCAATGCCTCGAGCTAAGAGGAATTAACTCCACTTTAAACTAGAGAAAAGCCAGATAACTGCAATTATTCTTCTCCCCGATGAGCAGGATCTGAATTTCTGCCTGGAGGGACATGGCACGAGAGGCTGGAGAAGGTCTTAACAAATAACTGACCCAAAGGCAGGAGTTTTTGAGAGAGGACATCTGACAGCCAGTGCTGATCCATATTTTGGCTGTGCTGGGCCACCACGGGTCCACGTGGGCACACGACCAGCAGGGAGAGGCTGGGGGGTCTCTCCTTTTCGGGGTGAAGCAGGCAGGCCCTGGGACATGGGATGGACAGTGCTGGTGCACAGAGGATTCCGTGGAAGCACAGCTTGAAACCAGACCCAGCTCCCAGGGCAGGGCAGGACTGGGAGATGAGGGGATCTGCTGGTGCTTTTAGGGAGCTGCAGGAGTGTCTGAGGTGTTGGAGACAGAGGTGAGGGGAGCTGCAGAATGAAGACACCTCTCAGGCTGGTTTCGCACCAGGATTTGACCAAAGAGTGCATGTCCAGTCAACGAGATGAGAGGCAGGCAAATATAAAACCAGTGTTCAAATGTCATCTGGAAAATAAATGGGGTGACTTGTGGGCGAAAGCATTTCATGCGCATTCTCCTATTTTTCTCTCAAGACTGGGTTTTGCGGGGAGTTTGCTTTGTGTGTGCCCTGCTTAGGAGGAGGAGCCTGTGCTTTTCAGAATTTTGACTCCATCAGAGTCACGATATCCTTCACAGCTAGAACAAAAATTGACATAATAAATACTTTAGCAATGAGTAAGACATTTAAAGTTACTTTAAAAGATACAAGATTGTTATGTTGAAAGACACCACACATCTTTTATTTTCTCCTCACTATACGATTACCACTTGAATCATCAGAGGTCCTAAAGGTCACTTCTACATTAAATGTTCAGTATCACCAAACTTGAGTGGAACAAAGCCCCTTCTCAAGAGGGATCTGAAATGCCAAGTGATCAGAACAAGAACAGAATTAGAAGGAAAAACACGACATGACTTGTCCCAGCAGGCAGCAAACCAAGGAACAGGCCTCAGGTCCTGTGGCTGTAATTTCTCTTCCAGCCTCCACGGCCTCCTGGTTATCTTTCCTATTCAGATCTGTTCCTTCACCCTTTAGCTATTGTCACACTCACTGTTCTGGACTGCAGTGGACTTGATCCAGGAGGAAAATGCCCTTTAGCTATCAAGGATCAGATGGATATCTGGAGATTGGGTGCTTTGATTTAGTACCCTCAAGCTCTAAATTCTAATTTCAGCAGTGCCGGGGCTTGGGTGTGCCACTGTGGACCAACTCCCTCATTTTGATCTGGTTAATCACAGCCACAGTGACTCAGGCCCATAGTGCAAGCAAGGCTGGGACCCAGGAGAATGTGTCTCCCTCTGTATTTGCAGAACTTTTTGTTCTTGCTTGTTCCAATAATAAAAAGGGAAAAGCCTTTCTTTGGTGGCATTTTGGCATTTCTGCTGCTGTGACTCATCAGAGGTATGTAACAACGAGAGGAAACTTTTTCAAACTTATTGGCACTGGAAGGAGGCAAAAGTTTATTTTAATCCAGTTGCTTACATTTTCCCTTTTCTTTTACAATTCCATTTGTAAAAGGGAATGCAAATTACTGACACAGTCTTAAACATGCAAAGAAGATGAGCATTTAGAAAACTGCATAGAATGTACAATTCTAAATCTCTACGAAAGTGCAAAACATTAAACTCCACCAAATTCTGGTATTTGGGCACTGTCTGAAGGACAAAGGATGCTGAAAACATTACAAATGCACTAGCTTAATTTTTCAGTTTGTGATGGATTAGCTTGAACATGCATTTTAATTTGTAGTTGGATTTTATCAGCTGTAGACAAAGTTTGATAATCTCTTCTTGTTTAATTAGCACAATCCTCTTAGGAAGGAGAAATGCACAGACAGTAGTAATTTATGTTCCCTGACAATTTCGTACTGACAACCTGAAATATCTTCTGTCTTTAAAACGTACCTACATGCGGTTCTTTCAAACATCTTTGTCCTACCTTCTCTTTCTGTAGTGCATGCACTTGGGAAAATAAAGAGAGGGAGCTTACACTATAAAATAATTCCTCTGCATAAAGAGCCAAGAGAACGTGTAAATAGACTGCATAAATAACAGCTGGCTCCTTAGAAACCAAGAGGAACACTCAGAGAGGCTCCTCCGTTACGCTGCTTGATCTGTGAATCCACTCATTAACACTGGGGCTTTACTCTGGCTGGGTTTTTGGGGTTTTCTCTGCATGGCTGGGGGCTGAATTCACCCCTTTGTTTCCATGTTTAACAAGCATTTGTTGTTCTGGAGTGTTGAATCCTTTATCTGGGGTGGGGGGCTGGTGTTTTCTTCTGGTATAAAGCGAAGAAAGTTTCTTGCTTCTGTTCAGGTTCCCGCCCATAAATCCAACCTTTCCACAGCGATGCTGCTCCAGTGTGACCTCTGTGGGCAGGGGCTGCTCGGGGAGCTCCATGGGACTGCCTTTGTCAGGAACAGGGACTTGGGACCTCTCCATCCCTTTTGGAGCCCGGCCTGTATCACCAGGTCCAGGAGGTCAGCACAGACCTCCGGGAAGGTGGGCTGTGGCAGGGGAAGGGGATGCACTGACCCCCCTGTCCCCAGAGGAGCTGGGGAGCAGCAGAGGCACCCTGAGCCCCCTGCTCCGTGCCAGTGAAGCCCTGCTGGGGCAGAGGGCAGTGACCTGTGGCTGCTCAGCTCACCCACACAGCCCTGCCCTTCCCCTGGGAAGAGCTCTTGGAGCTCCATGGCGTGTAGGACCAGCAGGAGCAAGGCTGGGCTTGCTCTCTATCACACACGTACATACGTATAACCATAGAAACCTGACATCAATTTTTTAGTGCCTATTTTACACTGCCAGGCTTTTTAGGTCAGACTTTAAAAGGACTGAATATATTTTTTTTTCACTCTTGCCTTCCTTTGACTCTGCTTTTAAAAATCAAAGTCTTCCCCTCTGATTCCAGCAAGCCCTAATAGTAAATTAATGCTGTTGTAATAACTTGGGTTGTGCCTTTGGAAGGCATCAGAAGACTCTTTTATAGCAGCTGCATCCAAAAAGCTCCATCCAGTGCCCAGCCCTCTGCGAGGCTGTTTTCCCATCCTTCCCTGCCAGTTTCCAAGCTGGAAAAGATGAGCATCACCCACGGATGGCTGGAACAGCACTGTCAGAGGTATCACTTTCAGCCTTGTGGTTTCAGTATGCTCTTCCTGACCTTTAGGGGAAGCAACAGTGCCCTGACATTTAGGCTGGTTTATATCCCCTGCAATCCCTTTTCAATTAAAACTCCTATCTACAGGGCTCCCTCTGAGCACCCCACAAACATTTATGATAAATCCCTGATGAACCAGCGCCGAGTGGGCTGGACTGTGCTTTCACCTGGCTTCCAGGCTGCTCTCAGCATCAGAAATCCTTGATGTGACCCTCTCTGGATGTATTATTTTGGTCATGAAAATCCCAGAGCTGCCTTCAAAAGCCGTGGTGTTTCAGATGAGGGCAGCTTGGGAATATTCCAGCCTCCAGTGGTGCAGAGCGGAGAGGAAGCTCTCATGCTGATGAGGCTGGTGGTGGTCCCGTGGGGAGTTTGTCTTTTAATGATGTGTAAGAGTGGCTGCTGGACCAGGGAGAGGCTGGGAGCAGCCAGCCACGGAGATAACTCCATCCCCTGCCTTCCAGAGGCTGCCCTGTGTGGTTGTGAGCTGCCACATCAGAAATACTCTGCAAAAACGCACTTAATGAATTAGCTGCTACGCCCTGCTTCCCCTGAATTATCTGGTTCACACCGATGTCTCTACCTTCTCATTTTGCCTTTGAAGTAGCTTCTTTGAAAGCTCATATTCTGTGTGCTCGGGCTCAGTGGACTGGGATCACACTCCTTAAAACTCCTCGCCTTCCCTGATTATGCTTTTCAGAATAAATATATGCAGATATTGTTGCATTTTCTTGCTTAATCTCAGCAGGCAACTTCACTTTAAAGTATCTTCAGGCAATTACTACTCAGCCCTTCCCACAGCAGCTTTTCTGACATGGGACACAGCTTTGGTGTGACAAGACCCAGATCAAAGGGTGCTCCAGAGTTGTTTTTGCTTTTGCACTAACACTGCATTGGGCCAACACGTGAGGGAAGATCTCACCCGTGTTTGGAGACCCCAAAGCAGAGCATAATTCAGCTTTTGAAGCAGTGATTTATCACTGACTCTGCGGCCAAGGGAAGGGTCTCAACAGGAATCTCAGCTGAAGGAACTGAAGCACTAAGGGAGGGTTGCTGTAAAATATAAATGACAGCAATTGTGCCCATTTTTATCTGGGGTAGAATAGAGTTTATTTACTTCTTGTGTATACCAAACAAAAGAGTTTGTCTCCTTTTTTTGTTCACTTCTATTCAGCTGCTTTCCTGGCTAGTGCAGGATGTTTGCAATATTGACTTGTTCAGACTCCCTGGGTTGTTTTTAGGATGTTTTCAGGCTGTTTTTCAAACAGGTTGTTGTTGTTGTTTTACGTGTTTTGCTGCTGGCCATAGTCAGCAACAGGAGTTAAGTGCATTATTCATGGAGGTGGTGTGAACCTGTGAACAAGCGAGATAGAAAACCCAAGATTTCTGCTACAGTAAATCACATCCTGCCTTTGCCTATCAGTAAATATTACCACAATTATTATTAAGATGTTAATACTATCAGCAGTGTTTTGCAGTGCAGGCATTAGGAGGCACAGCTGAGCTTGTCTGACCTGATCAGCTGAGGCAGTGCATGCATACTAATGAATTCATTGCCTTATTTGTCTCCTAATATGTTTTAAAAGGTAAATTAATGTTCTTCTACCTGGTCTTTAATGAATATCTTACATCCTGCATTAGGAACTCATTTACTTTCCATAACTATTGCCAGCACCAGTCACGAGGAACAGTTAGAAATCTGCTGGTGCAGGAAGCCGTAGTCTTCAGAGCTGCAGATTGCTTTGATAATGGGATTTTTTCCCTTTTCACACCTATGCTTGCAGCTAGGATAGTGTTTATATCCAGCTGATGAGCTGTATTTGAAAGATTACTGGAATAATTAAGATTTCAAACAGAAGCAGTTGCACATTCCCCTTTTCTTTTCCTATCAACACATACATAGGCGGCTGTGTCTTCTACTATTGTAAATAAAGAGAATTATTGATGCTCCCTTGACATTTAGGGGCTGTCTTAAACGCAGTGCAATCATTTCCTCAATATAGCAATTTTTCAGAGAGACTTTTTATTTTACACAACAAAAATGGGTTATTTCGCTTCGCCTTGTGCACCCTGACATCTCCACGGGCACTGTAACCACCCTCCCTCAGCAGCCACAGCTCTCAGACTGCTGGGATACACACTACTCACTGTATGTAGCTCATAATAAAGACTTTTCTTTTTGGGGATGATAAAATATGTGGAAACAGCACATGGGGAGAGCTTGAGGTCCATCGAATCTGCTCTGGCAGTGGCTATGAACAGATGAAGCCAGGAGCCCTCCAGATGTGTAGTGCATCTCCTCCCAGGACCTGTTTTTCCTGTCATTCTCAGGGCCTTGCCACAGTTATGATCTTTGTGAGCTGGTTCAAACCACGGGGGTTTGATTTAGGCTGTGGTTCCTGTGTCCCGTGCCAGGAGAGCAGAAATTCAGCAGGGAGGGCTGTGAGCAGGGCACCCTCCTCATCTGGAGCACTTTCCAGGCACCCTGGGCTGTCACATCACTGCCAGGGCCCAGATAAATATGGGATGCAGGCTTTCAGCTGAAAATCTCGCCCTTTCTGTCTCTGCCTTCACTCAGAAAGTGAAGATAAGGGTCCTCAGCTCCCCCCCGAGAGAACAGGGAGAGGTGTTGGTTTGTGTGTGTGACAACCAGAAACACAGAATTACAAATGTCTGTTTCATTGTTGCTCTGGGGGAAGGGAGTGGACTTGAGCAGGTGACAAGAGGGAAGTTTGGCTAATGAATGACAAAGTCCAGGTCCCTGTCAGCCACTGCTGGTCTGTGACAAGTTTTATCACTCTGGTATCATGTTCCAGTAATGTGAGCAAAGCAAGCACAGGGTGAGAGGAGGCCCATGGCTGAGAGAGCTTCAGTTTAACTGAGCAGAGATGAAAAAACAAGGAGAAAATGAAGGCCCAGAGCACAGGGTGAGGGGCCAAGCCCAGATCTCCCGGATTTTTCCCCACTGCTCTGTGTTGGACCAGGCTTTTCCCCAGACACACGTTGTGTGAATGAAGCAATGGCCCGAGTCACAAGGCATGGGATGTCCTTGTCACTGCACAGCTCTGGTGCCGCTGGACTTTGCATCACCAAAGCCCTTGGGTGCCAATGAGAGTTTTCACAGAGATAATAACTGGCACAATAACCAGCCCTGGCTGGATAATTTCTTTGACTGATTTAGTCATTAAACATTTTCAAATTAAATATAAATTAAAAAAAAAAAAAAAGGGAAGAAGAGGGAAAAATATGGTTGGTTGCCCACTACCCATTTTAGAGTGTAATATTTCTGACAGTATGTGTAAGTTTCTCCATGGACAAAAGATCTCATGATTTATTGAGCCATTTATTAATTAGACGATTACAGCATGACTGCTTCCCAGTAGCACCAAAAAAAAAATATAGACTTAGAGTTAATTATAAATGCTGTAAAAGGGTATAAGAAGATTCATAATCCAGCTTGCATGTTCTTCTTGCTTGAAGTTATCCATGAAAAGACTTAAAATATGTTCAATATTAAACCTGCTAAAATCCTCTTCAGCAAAAAGACCTTACATTTAGGTAGATGCTGTTATGCCCATTCTTAGACAGGTCAGGTCTAGAGGCATAAAATATGATTTAAGCATTAAAATCTCTCTGCATGCTGACCTGGGCTGTGCTCCTTGTGGAGGCTTCTGTGTTCCAGTGTCTGAAGAGGTTCTGTCCATTCCCTGTGACATTTCCTCCAAGCTTTTCATCCCTTTGCCCTTTGAGGATCAGCTCCCTGCCCTTAAAGCACTGCTAGAAACTGCAGCTCCTGACACCTGTCCCTCCAACATCTTCACTTTTGTGAAACAAGAAAATCTGATCCTTGTCTTTTGCTAAGAGTTTTGTTCCTATTTCCCACAGGATTTCTTTTTCTGTCAGTTTAATAGCCACAAGCTCTCTCTTTGCGCTTGATAATCCCTTTGATCTTCTTCACTCATTGCTCAGCACAGTGCCATAAGGATGTTACTACCTTTAATCTTTTTGCCATTGATCAGTAATATTCCTGTCTGCTGCTTCTCTGTGATTCCTTTGCTGAAATTGCCACTACATCCCCTCTGTGTTCCTGTGGAGGAAGTGTCACAACATGGGGAGCGCTGCAGGAGAAGATCATAGGTGCTGGAATGAGTTAAAGAGCTTGAGGAGAAGGGTTAGGACACTAAGAGCAAATTTACTGGATGTTTTACATATTTGCACTGTAATATTTTTTTCGAGATAAGGAAAAAATTGCATTTAATCAGTTCCTGATCTTTTGAGCTGTCTCTGCTTCCTTTCTCTTCAAGGCACGAAGAAGGAATTCTGTAAACTCTATGAGCTCCCATTTCTAGTGTGTCTCAATGGTTTGTGGGTGGAATGACATCCTTTTATAAGGCAAATAGGAGATTTCCAACTCAACTCGAGATCTGAGAATACCCAGCTTTCCTGTTGCTTCCTGAAGTAGGTCATTGCCAAGAGCAGATTAGCTGATGATGTTGCTGGTGATAACAGGGGATGCAAAGTAAAATCTAACCTTCTTTCCACAGCTATGTTGCCTAACAGCAATAGTAATAACTAAAAAAAATATACTGTGAGGAGAGTGAGGCCAGCATGACTCAGAGCCACACAAAAGGTAAGCACTGGATCAAGAAGAAATCTTTTGCATATGCTCATTATTCTGGGTATAATTACACTTCACTGCAAATGGGCTTCACCTGCCACATTTTGTATATAGGTTTTTAATTGTCTGAGTTGTGAGGCGGGGGAGGAAGGAGGCAGATTTGGTTGTGCCCGTTATATGTATGAAGAGCCTTTGCAAAACTGTAATTCAAATATGAGTCAGAATTTTGAGTGCACCGAGGAGCAAACCACAATTACCGACTTTTATGAAACTGAGATTGTAATGCATCAGTGGGACAAATAACGTTATGTTAATCTGTTAATCATCTAAAAAGGGCAGAGTCTGGGGTGTTAGATTCAGCTCATTTTGTTACACAGGTGAGATCTGCTCTGGCACAGGTATGGAGATGGAAAAGGGGTGTCTCCAAAATCCCATTTTTTAATAAACCCTTCCAGATGGAAGGTGGCTGTGTTGGCTGGGGGAGATCAGATGGGCTTTGTTGGATGCTTATTCCAGTAGTGCCATCTCTGCCTACTATGGTCGAGGTAGTGCCATCTCACCTGCTTTATCTCTTTTTCTTTTTTCTTTGTTGATTAAATAGAGAACTTCCTGCTTGTTTCAATTCTAAGCAAGCAAAAGATACTGCTGCTCCACTTACATGACTGAAAGTCTTACATTTCCAGAGGGATTCTCCTCCTCACAGCCCTGTGTTCAGATTTGCTTTTTAACCAGAAGTGAAGACAAGTTCCTCCATCAGACCACAGGCTGCTGGTGCTGAAGTGCTGGGGTTTATGATGTATGGCAGAGTGTCACCTGCTCAGAGAGGAATTATCCTCTCCACTCCCTCTGTATTTACACCTTGTATCTGTGACTTATCACATATTTTCCTGGCCAAGGTCTTGATTGCCTGAGAAGAGAATAATGGGCATAAGGGAAAATCCCTGTCTGGCTTCACCTTGGAATCTGGAGGGTGGTTATTTCCAAACAGCCACCCAGGCTGTGCTCAGAGGGCTGCACACAGGGCTCCATTCACCTCCTGATCCCATGGGGTGCACTTCTGCAAAGCTGTGGAGCCTCCTTGCATTTCTCAAATGTTCCTCAGTTTGGCGTTTGAAGGGAGTTGAGGAGCCCACCTGGGACCCAAAGACTGCAATCACATGTTCACAGGCTAAAGCCAGGCTGTCAGAGGGACTGGCTGTCACCTGCAGCCCCTTTTTGGTCACTGTGGGTCCCGTGGGGACCCCCAATGCTCCCAGCCCCAAATCCCACCCTGGCAGGTGTCCCCTCTGCAGGCCACAGCACTGCCAGCTGGTTGCAAAGCTGGAGGCTTCACTTTCAGCATCATTTTCTGTTTCTTGAATTATTTATTGCAGTTATGCTGGTGATCCTCACAAGTGCTGCTGCTGTGCGTTGTATCCAGATGTCTGCAAACACTCGCCCAGGGCCAGATCCTAATTTTAGCTGCCTCTGCAAAATATTCTCCTCTGGACTGAGGCCCTATTTGTGTTCCTGCTGAACTCTACAGCCAAGCAGATTGCTGGCTTAGGGAGCTAAGTACTGCTCCTCTGAAAGACAGGGATCAGGAAGGGCACAGATTGGAGCTGGGCAAGATGATTAAGTCAGGCTTCTTCTCCACAGGGAGACCTCTTTCATGGCCAAGAGGCAGAGAGTGGGGCCAGGCACCCCAGGGGGAAGATCAGCTGTTCTAAAGACACTGCAGAGGTGCAGCTCTACCCCATCCTTGCCCCGAGCGTGGCAGAGCCGCAGGGCTGCAGATCCTGATCAGGCTTTGGGAGCTGCAGATGAGGTCCTGGAGCTTTGGTGAAGTCAGGGCTGTGATATTCACACCACCTCAACCTGTCATCAGGAGATGCTGCCATCCAGGCCGCTGTTCCTCATCTGGATGAATTGCTAAGCATGCATAATAACACGCATCTGCTTAGCTACAAATACAGGTTGTTTATCAGGAGCTTGGTGTCAGGATGGGTTTTGCTTTGTTCTGTGACATGTGGGGCCGGCCTGGGAGATGGAGTTGTGTCCCATTACCTAAAAACTCCCCAGGGAAAATGGCCACACATCACATGCCAGAGTCAGGGGTTTATTTATTTGGGCAGTTCTGCGTTGTTCATATACTGTTTTGTTAAGATTTCTGAGCAGAAGTTTATTTCCCTGTTCTCTGATCAGTTGGCTCATAGGTCAGTTTGAACAGTGGGTAGGAAAGGAGTAAATATAGGAAAACCCACAAAATGTGTGAGATGGGGAGCCAGTCCTGTCTCTTCTCACAGTCCTCTTTGCTTACCAAATTAAGAAACTAATGTGTTACGAAGCTGAGTGTGCAGGAGCACACCAGGCTGCCCCAGCATGAGCGAGTTTTTGCTCTGGACTCACATCTCTATTTATTGCTGTCATTACTATTGACACTGGTGGTAATTTTGTGTGTACAACACCTCCAGGCTGAAGATTTGGGGCATGGCACAGATACAAGGAACTTACTTCAGAGTGATGCAGGTTATTGGACAACACAGGATTCAAATCCATGCTGCTTGTAAAAGGCATAATTTTTGTGTGGTGTGTTATAATTATTGTAGGGTGTGTTTATTAATAATAAAAGTCACGTTGGGAAGCTTTCTGGCTGAAGTGCTGTGAGAAATGAGATGCTTCCACCATCTCCCAGTGGGCCTCCCCATCCCAGACAGCAATACTCTAATTAACTTTTGTCAAGTGGCCCTTTGAAACCAGGAAAATGAAGTGATCTAGAGGTGCCTACAGATCTGTAGCTGCTATCTGAAAAATTGCTTTCTATTCTCCACCAGGAAAGAGGGGGAAAACCCACTTGGTAATGTTCAATTTTCTAAATGTGGTGTATCCTGGGACAGCAGATGCACATGAACTTGGGGAAAAGGAGCAAAACCCAAAACTGTCAAGCTTCATAAATGAAAGAACAAAAGGGGAGACAGGAAAAAAGGAAAATCTTCCAAAAATTGCATAGCTCTGTAAGGAACATTTATGCAAAAGGTGGTAACAGCATTTCTCTTAAAATGGAAAATTATGATGAACTACTGATACTGAAATATTTAGTGTCCATTTGAGGAAGAGTTAAAAATCAGCAGTACAGCTTTCCCCAAGTCTGCATACATATGTAAAATCAAAACCTCAAGTCATAAATTCCCATCTCACTCATCTTCCCTCTCTCCCAAATTCATAGATTTTAATACCAGAGGAGACTATTATGAAAATTTTTTCTGACTGCTGAAGGGACCTTATTTCCATACACGGGTCCTGCTGAGCCTTTCTCATCCCTACAAATCCCTCCCCACCCTTGGAGTTCACATTTCCCTGGGGTCCCACAGCCCTGGCAGCACCTCTGTGTTCCCACTGCCATCCCTGTGTACACAGGATTGCAGAATTGGCACCTTTGGTTGCAAGCTTGTCGGGACAGGAGGGACAGTGTCTGTTCCACGAACTGCCTGGCACATTTTTAGCACAGCAGTGATAATAATCACACTTCTGAAATGTGTTCTCTGGGCACAGAATGACTTTGGTGCCTAGCAAAGGTCTTGGCTGCTTCCATCAATACTTTAGACCTTGAAGACCCTACAAGGAGCAAAGGGTGTGGTTTTTAACCTGGAAATTCACAATATTTACCCAACACCAAACCCAGATCAGGAGCAAGGAACCTGGCATCTCTCAGCCCAGTAAATGTCCTCAGAGCCTCCCTCCCTTTTGGGTCCAAACACACCCCAGATCTCTTAGAGCTTTCCTTCACTGCATTTCTACTCGCTTTTCTCCAATACAGCATCTCTCCTGCATGAAGGAGGTAAGATTCTCACTCCCCTCTGTCCAAACCCCAAATCTTTTATTTTCCAGGGGAAAGTAGGGTCTTTGTCAATCCAGTTTCCTGCACACAAATACATTTTTTTTTTATTGGTAGACTTCCTGCTGTTTATACATGCCTGTGTATGTGTTCATTGCTTTTAAAAAATCAGCATTTCATTGTGTCTGTGCAATAGGAAATGGAGATTCATTTCAACCTCACTCTTGTTATTACTTCCACAAAATACACCCCTAATAACATACATAAAACTGCACAATTTTACAGCTCTGAATTGTTTTGACTTCATTTTAGCAAGGAATCTGGGCTACAATGGGGAAGTTCATGAGATCATAAATTCTAAAACTGTGCCAGACACTGAAACTACCAACTACTCCTTTCACACACATAAGTATTATAATTATGGAGTTTGCAAGGTAAATTTGAACACAAATGCTTGCTTTACAAACGTAAAGACACGGAAATGTTAATTATATAGTCTTTAAAGATAACCAATTAATTTCTTAAGTGATAGGTTTGGAAAGTCCCCCTTTGAAGGTTGCCTAACAATTTGAGCTGCTGTTGACAAAATGTATTTTTTGCTGCATATTGTATTTTCTGGTGATAACATAATAGGCATAAATTTGATACATGGTAAATGTAAGAATGAAGATGGAATTTGAAATTGTTGGCTGTTCAGGAGGCTGCACATGATATTTTAATATTGGACAGTATTTCACGTAAAGCTTAGAACAAGTCTTTTCGACTGTAGATGCTTCTTCTGTTTAATTTAAGTCTTTGAATAGTATTTTAAGAGTCATTGTCTAGTTTTCAACTTCTTGCCTTGTGGAATCACGATATTAATTTATACAAACTGTAAACCTGTGTCATTTCCAAATTTGCAATTCACCATTCCTCTCTGCTTGAATAAATCATGCCAGTTTTTAAATGTAAAAACACTTTTCCTGTCAGTGCTCCATTGCAGCTTTTTGTTTAACCCAGTTATTTCGCAGGGTGAATTTTTGCTCCTGATATAATTATTTCTAATTTAATGTGATTAGCTGCCCCTCAGTTTTGCACAGGAGTGGCTCAGATGTAGCAAGGTGACTGTCCCTAAAGCACAGCCCATGGTCTTACCCACCCCTGGGGTCAGACCCATGAGCTGGGAATGCTCTTGCCTTTGGAAGTTGTGATCTCCCTGCTCTTCTTTGTGCATATTTCATGTATTTGTGGGAGTTGGACAGAGTTTCTTGCCACAAACTAATGATTTCCTGGTTTCTCCAAGCTTTCTTCAGATGATCTCAAAGCAGTTTGGATGCCCTCAAGCGTGCAGGAATTAACACACCACATGGCAAAGTGGGGCTTTCCATTCCAGGTCAGCCAAATCACACCCATCTGACACCACGGAGTCTGACCCAAGGAGGAACAAAGGCTCTGAAGGTGTGTGCTGGTTTGGCCAAAATTTAAAGGAGAGTATCCTCCGAGGGAAAGGCAGGATACCCCCCCCCCTTCCTCCACCACCAGGTTCGGGGGAAAAAAAAAAATTCCTCGAATTCCTTTTCGAAGGAAAGTGAAAGAGATAANTAAAAAAACCCAAAGTGCCAAGAAAACTCTCTCTGGAGAGAAAGAGCTGGAAGCTGGCTGGAAAGCAAGGCCGCCTCTCCCCTCTCCTGCCGCTGAGCCCAGAGCAGAGCTGTGTGTCCTTGAGCAATTGTTTGGAAAAGTTCGCTCAGTTTTCTCTCGCACCCAGGCTTAAAGGCACAGAATTCACCTTCTGGGCATGGAGTGGTGATGGGGGATACACATCATAAAGTCACCCCAAGACAAGGTGCTTGTCCAGACCCAGCTTCCTCCCCGTGGACAGGGATGCAGCACCTCGTGTGGATAAGCTGCTGCTCTGCTCTGCTGGGTGTTGGCTCTGTGATATCCCAGCACAATGCCAGGTTTAGCAGAGGAAAATTAATTAATTAATTAATTCTGCATTATTAAAGCAGACTGCTGGCTTTGCTCTTCTCCCTGTTTTGGACTGCTGGGTCTCCTGGGATGTGACCCCGCTGGAGAGTCACACACCTCGGAGCTCCCTGCCAGCCCTGCAGCATCCCTGGAGAAAGGAGGCTTTGACCCACTCAGGTTCCAAAATACCTTCATCTTTTGCTTCATGGGATGCTCACATGCTAATATTTTGGAGAGCTGGTGCATTATCCTTGTGCTGCCTCCGTGCCTGCTGTAGGGAAATTCATCTTCTCCAGAACTGTTTCTGTGTGAAGTTGTGGTTCAGGCCTATTATCATTATTTAAAGTCACTTTTGTAGCAGCGTAATAGTAAAGCTTTTTATAAAATATATTATCGTGCTGAACTTTGTTGTTAGCAAGAGAAAGCAGGAATAACAGTATGCTGTGTTCAGCCATCAATATAGAGGGTGTATCATCAGTCAAATCCATAAAGCTTTTAAGCTGTCTCGTTTTAAATTAAGGTTTACAATGCATTACAATGGGATATTTAAAACTGTGTACGCGTTTTATCAGGTCCTCGTGACTCTGTAAATACTCTCTGATTAGCAGGTCTGAACAGAGCAGACTTGATCCAAAGCTGACTTTTATAATTAAACCCATTTACTTTGAAGGATGTTACCTGTATTTTATGGGGGGGACTGAAGACTCTGTTCTCATTTCTTAACAAAGGCAAAATTAAATTGGAACCGACTTTGACATTCACCAAAATCTAACAAGACTTGCTAAAACTGTTGAATCAGAAGATTGGCATTACATGGAGACTTTGGGCAGGATGCTACAGTGTGGTAGTGAAGGGGAAATATGCAAAAAAGGGCAATATTTCTAACTCTGGTGCATACGCCATCCTTTAAAACAGCACTTCCATGTCTCAAACAGTGTCAGGGCTGCACAGTGCTGATGCCCTTTGGGTACCTCAGGGTGACATTAACGTGCTGTAAAGATCTCACATTCATTCAGGCACCACAGAAAGGATGGAAAGGGGAACAGATGTGAAATGTCTGCAGTCAGAGACCATCCGGCAGGAGAACTGTGATTACAACCAAGGCTCCTCATTTGCAGTCTGCTGCTCTGAATTCAACCAGGCTAAATCCACGTTCTGTTCCCGGGCATAACTGCACATCCTGGCTGGCAGCTGTGTAGGAGAAGCCCTGCTTAATTTCTAAGGGTAGATGCATCATTTTCAGTGGCAGAAGGTCTCATTTAAATCTCCTCCCACACTGCCAAGCATCTGCTCTGGATCCAGGTGCTCAACACGGGATGGAAGAGGTTTGTTAGGTAAGGATAGTTTGGTTTCCAGACCAAGGCTTCCCCAGCAAACCTGCCAAAGTTGCCTTCCACCTGAAAAATTTGGTGATTCATGGAAAGACAAAGAGTGGGGAGATGAGTTGGATACAGAGGCTGTGGATGCAAACATAGGTGGCGGGAAAATTTAATTTGGTGCTGGAAAATAGCTTTCTTCTTCCCTTTTCCATTTAGAAATATGTCACCCCGTTGGCGAGAATCCTTGGGGTTGAGGAGAAGGTCTGCAGACAAACAGGAGTGGAGGAGTAAAGAAGAATACACAGAGAGATGGTGATGGAAAAAGGTCTCTGTGGGGAAAAGTTGGGTGTGCACAGACCTGTGAGGTGAGCAAAGTCCTGATGGCAGTGGAAGAGATGAGGAGTTTCAGGTTGAATCATAATTGTATTTCCAAGTGTGACTGCTCTCTGAAATATTGGCTGGCACTGTTAGGCTAGAAAGAATAAGCTTCTAAGTTTCACATTCAGCCCACATTATATTAATGGTATTTGAGTCATGCCTACAACTGGTGCAAAGGCGGGAGAGATCAGAGGCAGAGATCAAAAGCTCAAATCAAACATAAATATTCTCTTCACAGCCTTACTAAAGGTTGTGGTCAAGGCAAGAGTTGGCATTTAACTTTGACTATACAAGAGTGACAACTAAATGAAGGGGAAATCAAAAGCCAGTTTAATTGTTGCCTGTTGTTATTGCCAAAATGACCGGCTAATTAAATATTTATTGTTTACTGGTTTCAAGCATACATTTGGCATGTTGGGACGCTGTGTAATCAGTAGATCATACATTTCCCCAGAACGAAATTGTGGCCTCACAAAAGCCTGTTGTGAGGATTAGCTGGCTAATGGGCTTGACTCAGCCCCTGAGCACCGAGGGTGCGATTTGCAATTCTCCCAGCTGGAAGTTCTTCATGCTCCCGTTCCACCTCCCAGCAGGGGGATGCAGCTCTTTGCCTCCAGCCTGGGCTCTCTCCAGCCCTTCCAGCAGAAGCTGCCCACCAGAAGCAGTGATTTAGCACAGCTGGCTCCATCCTCTGCTCCCTTCCCTGCCTTTCCCTCCTGTCTGGCCAAGTCCAACTCCCGCGCTTAGCAGCTCATTGACTGCCCTGAGGAATGAGGTTGTGTTCCACTTCCCTTCCTAAAGAGAAGCTTCCCAGAAAGTGGGGATGTCTGAGACTCCAGAAACCTGGACGCTTTTTTTGGGCTGCAAACCGTTGGCTGTTTCCACCAGCAGGGAAAAGAGGATCCCACAGGATCCTACAGGATCCCACACTCCTGCAAGCCTTAGATGGACAGTGGTCCTTTGGGGCACAGCAGTGACGTGTGAGAAAGGGGGATAACGCAGACCTGTGGAGATGAACAAAGTCTTAAGATGGGCAATGAAAGGTAAGAAGGGCAGCAAAGCTGGGGAAGGGTCTGGAGAGCAAATCCTGTGAGGAGCAGCTGAGGGAGCTGGGGCTTTACTCAGCTTGGAGTAAAGGAGGCTCAGGAGAGCCCTTATTGCTCTCTACAATGACCTGAAAGGAGGTTGTAGCAAAATAGGGGCCAGCATCTTCAAAGTAATAAGCCACAGACCGAGAGCAAATGGCCTCAAGATGCACCAGGGGAGGTTAAATTGGATATTAGCAAAAATTTCTTCACTGAAAGGGTGATCAAGCACGGCACAGGCTGCCCAGGAGAGTGGTGGAGTCAACACCCTGGAGGGATTTAAGACTTGTAGATGTGGCACCTGGGGACGTGGGTTTGGCAGTGCTGGGTTAACGTTTGGAATTGATGATCTTGGAGGTCTTTTCCAACCTAAATGACCCTGAGTTCCTTTGTGCTCCCAGCTGAAACTGCAGCTTCTCAGGGGTATTTTGGTGCGGGGGAGAAACACCTGCACCACACCATGGCTGGAACGGCTGGCAACACCTGGGAGTCAGAGCTGAGAGATGCTCCTTGAGCCCCCGATGGATGCAGTGCCAGCTGCTCTGGGGACAGGAACCACACGCAGATTGCACAGCACAAAAACACTTCGTGCCTCCAAGGAGCCTTTTTTCTGATTTCCATCCCTGAGTAGCACAGTGGGGTCTCAGCAGACTGTCAGCCTCCCTTTTTCCTGCCTAGCAGCGAGGAGGGCAGGGGCAGCAGGGCACGGGGGGTGCCAGAGCAGCCACTCAGCTGCAGACACTGCAGGGGCACAGAGCCAAGCTGCGAGTGAGCAAGGCTTGGGAACGCTCATGGGCATGGAGGCAGCCTCCCTGGGAAGGAGGAGGAGAATCCAGGCAAGCCAAGCCAGAAGGAAGGTGGGAAAGTCTGCAGAAATGAGAGTGGGCTCGTTGCAGGGAGCTTCAATCAGAGCTATCCCCACTAACAACCCAGCCTTCTTACTAACAAAAAATTTTTAAAAAAACAAACCAAAAAACCATACAAACAGCAAAAGCTGGTATTTCCAATTCCTCAATTAAAATGTAATTTGCACCCTGCGCTCTCCCTCAGATAAAAGCATGCTTTGTTCACTCAAGTGTGAAACAATATTTACAGAAACATTTTGGGGCTTAATTCTCTGCTCCGACGGAGGAGCCGTCTGTGCACACAGGGACCACCCCAAAGGCAGCTCCCATTCCAGGGCTGCAGGGCTGGGGGCTGGGGAGCACTGGGAACAGGGCTCGGGGCACCATTAGGAGCAGAATTTCTCCAGAGCTCCATTTGTGGCCATGGCATAAAACCATTCTGCAGCCCATCACAGCCTGTGCTAGCTGGGCAGGCTGGGACCTTCCTACAGCAGCTCCTGAGCCTCAGCAGAGGGTGTTTACACCTGCCAGAACCTGATTTTGGGGGTGTTTTTCACCTTTGAGCTCACCAGGGAGCTCTGAGCATGAAATGAGGTTTAAGTGGGCTGGGAGGGCTGAATAGGGCTGGGAGCAGGGATGTTCTTGTAGTTAGAGCTGCCTGTGTTAAGTAGGAGTTGAAGTGCTGAAGGATGCTTTCCCCTCCAGCAGCTACTCAAAGATGACAAAAGATGTGTGGAGAAAGGGTTGTACTTTGCTACCTCATTTGTGACCCTTTTGACTGGCCTGTGAGGACGATCACCTTCCAGGTCTGTCAATCCCAGACTGAAGAGCTTCTGGCATAAATAGGATTGGAAAAGCTTTCTGGTACTTACCTGTTTGGTATGAGGACTTGGCACGAGGTCTTTCAATGCAAGGATTTCATCTCCTTGAATCACACGTTCCTTTCAATACCTTCATTAGAAAATTCTGGTTACTTCAACCATCTTATTATTTTTCCAACTTACCTAAATGCATTCAAGGGCAATGAATATGCAGTTTGTGTTTAGGAAAAAAATCTGCATGAAAGTTAATGGAAATCTGCTAACAAGCACCCCACTTCCATTAATTGATTCCCTAATCCAGTGAAGCATTAGTCATATAATTAATTTCAAGCATTCGATCTCTACAATCAAAATTGCTGGCTCTGATCCGAAGCCAATCAAACCACCAGCAGCCTTGCCATTGATTTCCATGGATGAGATCCAAAGGAACTATGCACACGTTAAAATTAAACACATCCTTAATTGACTTGCTGGGGGCCATATTTAGATCTCCTTAAATTACCTGTGCCAATCAGGGCCCTACAAATGCTTGGAAGTGAGAACAAAAATGTAGCTACCTCCCAAAAAATGGTGCCTGTCCCCGAGTGTACAAACTTACCCAGTGTGCTGCTGTGTTTTCCTGGGGTTTGGCTCCTGTCCCTAATCCACTTGCTAAATTAGAAAACTCGAGCCACTGTGACACAGGCTGTCTGAGACTGAGAAATATTTGGGACCAAAACCTCCCTTAGCACCTGACCCGGTCAGGGGGGTCAAGCACCTCTCCTTAGCTCTGTGACAGCATGACTGCACGTCTGCAAAAGCAGCCACAAAAGAGTGGCACTGCAGTCCCTGGGGGACCTGGGGGGCTTTTTGTAGGGCAGAGCCTGCTGGAACAATGCTTCTGTCCTAAATTTACCATCAGAACCCAGAGCACAACCCTGTGCTGATCCCATCTCTTCTTATTTTGGATCAGTTCGCTCGTACTCAGTGCAAGACCTTTGCTAGGAGCACACGAGTCCATCTTCGTCCGGGTCTAGGGGACAGCAGGGCTTCTCCAGGGAATTGGGAATTGCATCAGGGAATTCAGTCCTGACCTGAATATCTCCCCCTCCTCAAGAGACCAGTGTTGCAACAGCTGCCTAAAAAATTACTCCAGACTAGAAAAACTCTCCAATTAGGCAATTAAACTGACAAAATACCTCCAGTTGTGAAGAAATCTAATAATTTGTGGGTTGAGGGCTTTTTGTGCTTCTTTCCCCCTACTATTTTTTTAAATTATTATTATTATTGCTAGAATGGACTAGCTCTACACACTCCTATCTTATTTGCAAGCCAAAGAATTATAGATAGTAATTGGATAATCTCTCAATTATCCCCAGTGACTTAATTATCATCATTAACTGTATTTATTTCACTAATGTGGTGGATTTCTTTTGGGGGTTTCATTCTCCAGGCCTATTAGTTTGACTGATAATGGGGTATACTGAAAATAGCAAGGCAGAATTATAGAGGGGTTTTTGCAAAATGATGGGTCATACCTTCCAAAACACAAGAAAAAAAGAAAAACCTTTTCTATTTCAGGGATATGTCTAAACCCAGAACTTTCAGCTCAGCAGTTGATTATGTAAATTATGGAATTTCATCTAAGTTGCTCTGAGTTTCTGAATATACAGTGAAATTTGTTGTGTTGTGCTACAACGAGAAATGGCTACTGTAAATTGAAAGTCAATGCAGACAGCAAACACAATGCCTTAAGGAGAGAGTGCCACAACCTGAAATTTCAGCAGGCAATGCAACTTCTTTGTCTGACTGGTGCACTTGTGTTTGAGCGTAATTAAAAAGCCCTGGAAGTGAAACTAATTCCTGCAGCTTTCTACCAGGAGATGGATTGCCTGACTAATGAGAAAGATCTCATCCACACAGCCTCCAACATGACGTCCAGGGCAGGGGGGCTCTGAGCCCCATCTTGCTGCTGCTGAATCCCAGAGGTGGTGCTGGCTATCCTATTATCCATATTATTATCCCAATAATTAGGAACACACACCAAAGCTGGTCCAGCACCAACAGGCGACAGGTGACAATTCTTATTCCTCTCCATGCCAATTTTCTACGTGGGTTTGTTTGTCTGTTTAAGAGCCCGAAGCAGAAAAATGGAACTGTTGGAAATTGCTTTACATTAGTTGATTATCTCTGGCTAAGTTGAGAGCATTTGGCCTTGCTTATTTGGAATAATTTAACGTGAGAACCCCACAGAGGGTGGTAATTTACAGGGTATGGTCTCCACTGTGGGATGTTCACATTCCGAGGCAAAGGGCGGGGGAACCACCAAACATATTTAGATAAATCTTTGAGCTCCTGCTTATCATTCCAGGCCTTATCTTGTTTCAGTAGACCAAGTGCTGTTAAAATCACTGACGTGCTCATATTAGAAGCAAAATCATTTGATGTTCTTTGTCTTTCAGAGCCATAAAGCCTAAATTTCCAATGTAACCCATTTAAATGGGCACACATATGTTTGAATAGATTGTGTGAGGAGCTCTGTTGTAGGTAGAGGATTATTTGGGTTTTTTTCTCCCCAAATTCTCTGCCTCATGCCCCTTTAGGCCAAAGAGCCCCATCAGCCATCACACTGCCACCTCCCACCTTTGGCAGTCAGAGCTTTGTCACTGCCTGTGCTGGGGACCAGCCAGCAAGGGCATGGCTCAGTACCAGCACCTGCTGCTGATCCAGCTTTTGATTACCTGAAGGATTATCTTGAATTGTGATTGTTATTTTTTTAATTACAATGGGTGAATTGCAATCCTGTCTCAGTAACCAGATTTCCATTTTATACATAAATATTGGCTTTTCAGTCTGGTGCAGCGGGAGGATACTCACACCTCTGCCAATAGCTTCCTCCTATGTAAGTAATTGGTTTTCTCAAGGTTATTTATTTAGATGATTATTTGATAGCAGACTGCAATTTTGTTGTCTTCAATACACGAAAAGCTAATTTTTTTCTCTATTAATTTGTCCTCTGAACTTTATTCCTTCACTCAAGCTAGAGCCAAAAGACCAAGCCCAGTCATAGATCAAATGCCAATATCTGCTGTAAATCCATGTAAACCAATGGATTAAACAAGCAGAGATTCTGGGCCCATATATATTAGAGAAAGAGAGAAATAAATCTCACCTGCACTGAGAGACTGCATTAGCTCATTGTGCTTGTAAGACTTTGAAAAACCTAATATAGATTCCTGTAGTGGATGAGCACGGGGAGCTCCATCATTTCCTACAACAGCTACAACGTCGAGCTGCTTTGTGCTTTTATTTTTGAACCTTGTTAGGACGAGGCAGGGAGATAGCTCAGGTGGGAAAGTGAACCAGCTAAACCAGATTTCATCTCGCAGCAAAAGGAGCTCAGGTGAACACAGCCCCACATCAAGGTGGAGCAGAGATGTTAAAATCTAATGTGCTTTAGCCAGGGCACTTTTAAATCACATCTCTGCTTAACCCAAGGCCTTTCCTGAGTGTCCCCTGCGTGGCTACAGCACAAATTTAGCCAAGATTTGCTTTATTTTCATGGAGTGTAGGAGAGGAGGTGGAATTTAGGCTGGGGGCACCGGGATGGTGCCCACCCATGCAGGATCTCATCCCTTTGGCTCGTGCCAGTGTTTCCAGAACAAATTTTTCCCCAAAGGCAGAGCTGGAGATCTGTGTGCTGATTCTCTTGACGCCTGGTTTCTCTCTCAGACCTGGAGCAGTTTGATAAGGTGAGAAGCTCAGCTCCCAGCTAAGACACCTTGAGCTTTCCTCATTGCAGAGAAAAGCCCGAAGGCATGAAATGGGGATATCTGGAAGGCTCAAAAGCTGGATAGCAAAATAAACCTCTTGCCTCAGATATTAACACTTCAAGCCTTTTCTCACGATCCTGAGGAATGAGGGCAGTGTCAAAATTTTGGGGAGACCTGAGCACTTGTGCTTAACCATGCTGCTCATCCTTAGAGAAGGAGCTGCTAAATCCCATGAGGTTTAGTAGCCTTAGTGGGAAATGAGAGGTACAAATGAGCAGGAACAAGGCCAGCATATCCTATCCATTTCCTTGGTGCTGCTGTTACATGGGCTGACAGCACAGAAGGATTGTATTTAAATCCCCAAAAAGGTTTTTAATTTAAAAAAAAAAATAATTCAGGTTTTGTAAAGTTCACCTTTCAGTGTAATCTTCCAGTGATTTAGAAATGTAATTATAAAGCAAATTGACAGTGCCCTTTAAAATATGTCATGTAGGGAAATTAATTTTAGGATTTCTTTCCTTTTTTTTGTCTTTTTCTTTTTTTCTTCACTGTCATATTTTGCACAAGAGAAAAGCATCTGAAAGTCCAGTGAACCTTCCTTGCAGGAATGGGGAATAGAGGGGCAGTGTTAGGCAATCCCATCACATTCCTCTTTCTTGCACCTCACTTTAACATTTTCCTGTGGCACCAGCCAGATGCTCTTTCTCCTCAGGCCTTTCAGCCAGCATTGAACTGTGAGTTCCATGCAGTGGGACTAACCTGCTTAATTTCTCAAGCACCTTGGGCAGTGTCCAGGTGACAGCACATAAGCACTTTGGGATGAAAGTCTGCTCACAGGAGGAGCAGCAGGGTGCAGGGGTGTCGCCCTGACTTCTGCAGTCTTTCTATGTGTTCATTCTTTGATAAAGTTTCTCACACTCTTTCTGAAAACATAGTCATGTTTTGTTAACTGTACTCTATTGTTTTTCATTCCTTCTCCGGGGTGGAGAATGTTTGATGGACTGTTCTGTTAACCAGTGTGGATGGAAGAGGTGGCAACCTCATCCTCCAATCCATGGTCATTCCTAGAAACATAGATATATGAAAAGAATAAACAGCCAGCTCTCTCTTCCTGGCCTGGCAGTGATGTGAAGAGAATTGGAGTTGGAGTGCTTCTTTTCGTGTCCTAGAGTGACACAGGGGGAAGCTCAGCCCTCCCACGCTCCTCTCCCTGCGTGGCCTCCTCAGCCTCTCCCGGGCTTCCCAAGCAAAACCTGAATTAAGTTGCTGCAATGCAACTTGCATAACTACAGGCTAATATAATTTGTCACAATTAGGGCTTGATTGGATGTTTTCATTCAGGTTGATCCAGGCCAAACTGTTACAAATGACCTCTTAGGCTGAGAGCGTGAATCAGATTTGCCAAACCGAGGGTGAGACTGGAATTAGGGCGTGAGGAGCAGCCGTCTGCCGTGCCCATCACCTCAGCTGTCCCAGTGCCATCCGAGCTGGAAGCACTTGAAAGCAGGGAAACTATGCAGGGAACACCGTTTAGGAACATTCCTAACTTAAGAGGAGTATTTTAATCTCTCTGAGTATTTTCATCTCCGCGAAAGTGCAATAGCTTCGTGCCTGGCATCCGTTTCCATTTGGATGGAAAGATGGGAAGGGAGGGCAAATGGGAATTTTTCCTGCAGCCCCTCCAGGTCTGCAGGGAGATCAGGAGCAGCAGCCTGTGTGTGTGGGGCAGAGGGGGCCCTGCTGAAAGGTGAGGCAGTCACTGACAGCCTGTGGGAGCTGCCCAGTTTGGAGCTCGGGCAGAAAAAGGCGCTCCAGGCTGAGCCTCTCCCAGGAAATCATTCCACTTTTCAGGGAACGCTGCTTAAATATGAAAAAATGCTCCCCAGGCATGGATGGGAATTGTCCTCTCCACCCTGGTGAGTGCCCTGACCCCCTTCACCCCTTCAAAGCTCCCACAGCAGAAGCCAGAGCCCAGCCCTTTGTTTCCAGCTGGGAAGCTGGTGGAAGAGCTGCCAATCCCAAACACACGTGGCCAGCTGCAACCAGCATCTGAGGCCTCCAAAGGCCACAGAGGACAGCTGGAGGCAGGGGCAGGTGCTTGTGAAAATAAAGAGAAGTTTGGGGCTCTCAGCTTGGCTTGTTTTTTCGGTGTCCAGGGCACAAAGCATCCGCTTCACCTTGGCACTGCTTCGCTCCCGAAATAAGCGCTGATAATGATGGGATGACCACTCTGCTCTCTTCCTCTTGGTGGTAATGATGCTCGTTATGCATTCAATAGGCTATTTTACAATATGAATTCATTTAGAAAAGGATAATTAGTCCACAGCTTGCTTTACATTTTATTTAATTTTCTTTACTTCTGTTTGGGGAAAAAAAAAAAGAAAAAGAAGTGTGTAGGAATTGTGTTATTTTTGCAGCAAGGAAAATGGAGCTCTTTGATTATCCTCACTCACAAGAGATATCACGAAAATGGTGCCCTGGTTTTTTGCTGAATAATTTCTTGCCATTGAGCATCCAAAAGAGCATTTTAATCTCAATGTACGCTCTGCTATTGTATCAAATTAAGAAGAGCAGGCACGGGAGGCTGCTCAGTGAAGAATCCTCTTTTCCATTAATTTGGATGTGTTAAGTGCACTTTCAGAAGCCAAAAATATTCTTGTAAAAACACGATTGCACAATGGGATTTCTTTCTAGGGCTTCAGTCAACTACCAGCATTCATCATTGCTAAAATTGAAGCGGGAGTGAGAGAGTAACATCTCCAATTAACAGAGGCACATCGCCGAGCTGTTTGTTTTGGTTGGGTCTGTTAGTGAGCTCCTGTGGGGAAGGCTTCCCACAGACCTACCAGAGCAGAGGATTTGGGGCTCTGAATCCTTCCTTGCACTTCCAAATCCCTTTTGCTTTTCTCACAACAGCCCAAAACAAAGCAGTCCCTGCTCAGAAGGCATTCAGGCGCAAGCTGACTTTTCAGCCTGTGAAATGGCAATCGTTATGCTGCAGGATGATATAAATATATTAATTTCTGTATTGGCAGCTGCAGAGCAATGAATTGATACCTCGGGGGAGGTTCCCAATGGTTTCCAGAAGGTGAGGAATAAACTTGGTACCAGTCCCTTCATTGCTTCAAGCAGGGAAGGGTGTTGTGCTGTCCCTGGAGATGTCTCTGCTCCCTGCACGGCTCCAGCCCCCATTCCAGAGCCAGAGATCCCCTGGCTCAGGCCCCTGACACAGCTGAGTTAAAGTCTGGTTAAGGGGAGCTCCCTCACCCCGTTTTTGAGTGATGCACTGCACATGCAGGCAGCAGGAAACTGAGGTCAGGAGGTTTTTCTCTTTCTGTCAAAGGGAAATGGAATCCATATGTTTGGGGGGAAATACCTGGAACTGCGCTGGTGCGTGGCAGCACTTCCTGGTGACCGACCTGTTTCTTGAGAGCTCAAGTACAATTTTCCTAAATAGCCCCTGGAGTCCCTGGCCAACCCCTGTTCCAGGAATTTCCTAAAGGTGCTGTGTCCTGTGCAGCTAGAGTCAATAAGGCATGAAAGAAATGAGATCTGAAACAGTGTAATGTATGAAATATGAATTGCACAGCAGCCTTGGATTACAGCAAGCCTAACTGCAATGCCTGGTGCTCCCCTTTACTTTTATTTCTATTAATATTCCTCAAGCAACAGCAAAGATCGATTTGAAGTCAAGAGCACAGAGAGTCATGGGAGTTTCATTAGCATGCAAATCTGAGTGAATTCATTAGCCCTGCAACTGATGCTGATGCTCCTGGAAACTAGTAAAAGAGTAAAGTCTGCAGAAGTAAATCAGGCCGTGCTAATGAGCCTGTTAATAAAGCTTTTGTAAGCCTTTTCCAGAGCCAAAGTGACAAAGCACATTGTCAACGTTAAACCTCTGGTACCAAGCCTTAGATGGGGGACTCATATTTATTTTATTTTATTTGGTGCTGGGGAAGAAAGCAGAGAATTGTAGAGAAGGTAGAGAATGAGACAAAGGCAGTTACAGAATTTTCTCATCAGAGATAAAAGTATTGTGTGGCTGCAGAAAAGAGATGGAGTGACAATTGCAACTGTGCAAATAAGATCCATTTGACTGAAATTATATTTTAAAGAAAAACAAGAGACCAAATTTGTTATAATGGGCCTTTCACCTTCTGGCTGTATGTTCTCATTTTCCCTTCGCTTTATTAGGCATCATTTCAGGATTGTGTTTTGTTTCATCTTCTTCTGAACTTGCAGAAATGCTCGGGGCACTGATGCAGGGCCCGGCTCGCTGGGGCCACCACAGCCCCTGCACCTCCTCACTGAGTGGGGTGGTTCCAGGGGAACCTGGACACCCCTGGGACTCCAACCCCTTCGTGAGAGGGGCTGGAAAGACCTGAACCAGGGCAGCCTCTGCTCCTGGCCCCTCACCTGTGGGGCATGGAGGCAAATCTGGTGGGCTCTGACAGACTCAGCCCCCCAGATGAGGAGCTCTGGGGGGCAGGGAAGGGCTCTGCTGGTGAGAAGGGAAGGGGAGCTGGGAACACTCCTGGTGGCAGCAGCAAGAGGGCTCGGAGGTTGCTCTGGTTCTGCTGGCAGAGACAAAGCTGAGGAGAGGAGCACATGGTATTTAACAGATTGAAACCTGCATTTCAGTCCATACCACGTTGGAGTGGAAGCTTGCTCTGCACACATGCCAGCATTTTTCAGCCTTGTGGTTACAGGTAGCAGGGTGGGAACATAAGGACTGGGTGATGTTTAATCCAAAGCTCAAAGCTTACTTTTAGCACTGCAGCGTTTCTCCCTTTACCTTCCATTTCAGGTGTTGCAGAGTTAGAGATCTCCTCTCCCCGCTATTGCACCAAGGCTTTAAATTTTCCAGGTGGGAAATAAATTGCAGGGCCCAATGCACAGTCTCAGCCGTGACCTGCACCACCGAGCTGGGATGAGGCTCATGCCCTGGACCTTGTGTGTGCTTTGCATGGCAGCAGCAGCCACAGCAAGCCAAAAGGCTGTGGGTTCACCAGGCTTCGAGGCAGAGATAAGGGGGAGGCCAGGTAGAAATCTATTTGGTTTCTTTTTGCAGCAACCTCTTTGTGTAAAAGAGCTCGATGCAGGGGGAACCTGATTACTGCTTTCTCATCAAGTGGAAATAGAAGTGCTTTATACACAGGCTGATGGAAAACTACTGGAATGCTTTTCAGTTCCCCTCTCTAACCCTTAGTGCTTTCTGGTGCCTTTAAGGGAACAAAAATCTGGGCTGGAAAACGGGGGGAAATATATCAAAATATATTTGGAGATAATGGCAAGTAATATAATAGACAATGCAGCTGGGCAATAAAAGAGAGGCAAAGGGAAGGCATCAAAAATGCCATCAGAGAGTGGAAGGAAAGAAAGAAGAGAGAAAAGGTAAAAGCAAAGGAATGAAGAAAAAAAAGGCCACTTGTACATGGGGTGGCAAAGGACAAGGAGGAGATGAGGGAAGGCAGGGAGAGAACAGTGCAAGGGAAATGAAGAAGAGGCCCTGGGTGAGTGATGGAGTGGAGTCATGGGCAGGCACGAGCAGGGAGGAGAAATGGAGTGTTTTTTTTGCAAAGGGAAGTGTGGAATGGCTGTGATGGTGCTGATCTGTTCCTCCTATAGCTGCAGAGTGATGGCAACATCAGTGATAACACCAGTGATAACATCAGTGATAACACCAGTGATAACATCAGTGATAACACCAGTGATAACATCAGTGATAACATCAACGCCTGGTTATGGGAGGGGAGAGGGAGCCGTGGCTGGCAGGGGCACCGCTCCTTCAGTGCTGTGGACTGGGAGATGCTGGGCCTTTTCCACAGCCCCCTGGGGCTAAGAGGGGATGAAAAGCACCAAGAGGTAGATGATGCCAAGTTCTAGGCCAAGACCCGTTGGTCTGCCGATGCACTTGTACCCTGAACTTTTCTCCAGTGCTGGTAACCTGCTCAACAGCTCTGGAGAGCTGAACTGAATTTGGTAAAATATCAGAAACCCTCCTGCCCTGTTGTCACACACAAGTTCACCCAAGGAGTCCTTCCTGCCTGTAGCCTCACAGTGCCAGTGCCACAACGCTGTGCTCAGTTGTGTTTCTCATCACCTGCTGCACACTGGGCACTCAACAGGCCACACCTGAGGTGCAACTGCACTGCCACCTTCCACACCAACTGCACCATCTGCTTTGATTCCTCTTTCTTTTGTATTATATCACAGTTTTGGGGTTGTATTTTTTGGTTTTGGTTTTTTTTTTTTTTTTTTGCTGCAGCTGCAAAAGCTTTGGGAACATTCCTATAATAACTCCCATACAGCTTGGTCTAGCAGATATTTGGGCTCTTTCATTCTTCGCTGCTGAATTACATTTGGTTATCAACACGCATTATATCTGCTGTCAATTAGCTGTTATCTAACACCGTGAAATGACTTAACTCCTTCAGCCTGCTCGAAGATCTGTCCCCTACCAGCACAAGGCACAGCTTGTATCAGCTTGCAAAGATCCAGGCAATTTTGTCACTTTTTTTTATACTGGTGCTCATTACAGCTAAAGGTCAGTTGTGTTTCCATTGTAAGCCTAGGGATAATGGCATGATCCAGCAAACTCTTTCTTGTGTAAAGTTAACAGGACGATTTGCATAAAAATCCTTACTAGGGGAGTAATTTGCAGGATTGCACCTTTAAAACCTTCGCCTCAGGAGCAAGGCAAAAGCTGGAACCTGGAACAGCAATCTTCCAGAGCCATATTTTATCAGAGGAAACGATCAAAATTTAATGAGGAGAAAAAGGTACTTAATGGCTGTAGATAGTGTAATTTCAGCCATAAAACTGGGATCATCTTGTGAGGCATCTTGCTGCAGCCCTTCCAATCAATGGCACGGCTGGCAGCAGCCTCGGCCCTCACAGGGTGAAACCTTCCAAGGTATTGGGCAAAAAGTCCCAACCCACTGCAAAATGCACGTGATGGAGCAGTGAATGGGCCTTTTCCTCCATGAAATCTGTGCTCGGCTGCAAAGTCGTGGCATGGCACAGTTTGTAATCAAGCCCAGTGGAAAGTGAGGCAGGATGGCCTTGCAGGCGTGGCTGGTGCTGCTGGCATCTCAGGAGAGTTTTCCTCTGCTCTCCCAGCAAACATTTCAAGGGTTTCACCAGCTCGGTTGTTTATCACACTGGAGACTCCCCGAGGCTCAGTGCTAGCCTTGAAAATCTATTTACGTTTTTAAATATATGCCAAAATGTAAGCCCTGGGACAGTTCGGAGAAGTTGGGTACGCAAAGCAACCAAAATAGAATAAAAAAAAATTCCCCTAGCAAGCCTTGGGTGAGTATTTCTGCATATTTCCTTGAACAGCCCAAATGTCAAATGCTAGCCTACATATCCCAGGTCACAGCTAAGAAAAGCAACGGATGAATTTGGCCATTGGTGAGCAAATATTAGTCCTGGACAAAGGCACTGCTTTATTTTCCAAGTGTACCAAAATTAGAGAACCCCCTAGTGCTGAATAATTTTGTTCTGGCTTACTGTGAAAATTCCCGGTGTTCAATAGCCCTCCACAAGTTCTCATTTGATCCCTGTAGTGCAGTGCTCCCGTGGCTATATGTCAGCTGCAGTGGTGGTAAACATGTACACACTACTCATTTAAGGGCTTTTAAAAGGCTTCTCACTGTGCCCAGAAATTACACCTGTGCTTTCTTTCTTACCCATGCTGCTGTCTTTGTTTCTCAGGCTATATTAAGCCCTGTTTTTTTTTTTCCTTTCCCATTGAAAGAGTGGTAATGTAGAAGCACCTTTAAGTCCTATTTTCTCTCTGGCAAGCAAGTTGTGCAGAGGGACAGAGACAGTTAATCTGAACAGAGAGAAAAAACATGGGGATGGCAGCAGATGTCTGCCCCTCCTGAAGACACTTGACTTTTCAGGAGCTCAGTGGTGTTAGCTGAAATCCCTGGCAGCTGCAGTGCCTGGTTTCCCGGAGACGGGGACCTGTGATATCCTGACTGTATTTTCTCTATCCAGAAATGATGAAGGGAGACAGAGGATGTGGAAGCCTGAGGAGCTGCATCAGAGGAGGGGAAAGGTGGGCACAAGGGTGCCACGAGGCACTGGCCCCTGATAAACTTTTGCATTGTAGGAGAATCTTTCAATATTGAAGATGGTTTGATAGAAACAAGAGCAAGAGAAGATGAGGCAAGGAACGTAAAATACCATGTCTAAAAGGGACTTTGATCTGTTTGCACTACACACTAAAAAGGGGAATTCAAGTAGAGGTCCTGCTAATGTCAGTGGTCAGATTCTACATTGATCTCATTTGTACATTTATGGGGGAACAGTCACTCAAGAGAAAGACAAAGAAATCAAAGAAACAAAAAAAGGAATCACCTTCAACTGCTTGAACATCTCTGATAGCACAACGGTACTTTGGATGGTGTGAAGTCGGTCAGTGAAGCTCTCTGATGAGGAACATGACTAAGAAAATTACTCAAAGACTTTTGAAGTGAAGTGCTGGTGTGGGACATGTTTGGCACCTCCTCTCTGGCAGTGGTAAGTGCCAACAGTGGCCCTGCACTGCATTTTTGTGATCCAGCCCAGCCCAGTGACTCTCCTGCAAGAGTCATGCTCGTGGCAGGGGTGCTGCAGTCGGGTCCACACCCCAGGCCCAGCAGGCTGCAGTCTTCTACAGCTCTTTATCTGCTTTTTTTCTACAGGACCAGACCCAACTTTTTTTTTCCAGCACATGCCCAATTTGCAACGTCAACACTGTGGTTTGCTGTTAAATATCTGCTGATGCAACTCTGCCGAGAACTTAGCCTTCAAGTTTTACCCAATTCATTTAAAAATAATAAAGCTCTTGCTCTGCATTTCCCAAAAGTGAGAACTGAGCCTCGGAGGCATTTGCATTAATTATGTTTCAATCTTAAGAAATGCCTTCTGAGCTTCCCCCTCCATTCATTGCAGTTCTTGAACCTCTGACTGATCACACTGGTGTTAAAAACGAAATCAAGTCACCTGCTAAATTTAAAGGTTTTTAATAAAGAAGAACAATAAGGGACAAAAGATAGAGTAAAAGGATTACAGCATCCAGGTGATGCTGGGTACCCTTGGCACAGAGCCAAGAGCACAACTACCTTAGTGAGACACTCTTTTTATATACATTTCTATTGCATCAGTCTGTTACATAGTCNTCCTCTCGAGCTCGGATCCTGCCTCTCCATTCTGCAAGTGGAATTATCTCCCTCTGTCTGCACCCATAAAGCCAAGTGCACTTGTGCTTCCAACTTCCGCAGAGTGCCAGGCAGCTCTCTGTGCTGTGGTTCCCATTAACGCCTGCAATTAGCACTGACAAAAGTGCTGTTCCCCGCTCTCCTCCCCCAAACCGCGCTGCCTTGATTGGTTTTTAAGAAAATCCCAGGGCACTGTAATACCTCCCTGGTAGTCATGTTTCAACAGAACAGCAAAGTTAGTGAGGCGTGACAGTGCTCTTTTTTCTAAACCTATACTGAACATCCTTAATCAAGCTTTGCTTTTTTAAAAATAATGGGCCTAATTCTCTTTTGCCTTACAGTATATTCATGCTTGTGTGATTCCATCAGGGCGTATCCTCCGCTCTGCAAACCGGCAGAGCTCTTCCAACTTCATTTAAACCCCAGGAAGACTGGTAATAGCTGAAGATTTGGACTGCTGATTTCCAAGCTATTCCTGATTTATGCCAGTTCTAAAGGATAGTGGGTTCAAAGGGGTTTTTTACTTTGGTTTTTTTTTTTTGCCATTAGGTACCCACTCTTTACCTCATTTATGTCAAATGATACACAAAGTATATCCAAGCAACTTCTTTTTCCTGTCCTCGTGAACCCTCTCCATTCCTGCTGACCCTTTTATAAAGCTTGCACACCCAAAAAGCATCCACCAATCTCCCCAAAGGCCCTCAGGAGGATCAGGCCAGACCATCAGGGAAAGTTGCCTCATACCACTACACACACTGCATTTTTTGTGCTCTCTAAATTAGATGTGTTTTTCCCATATGCAGACACACAATGACGTTCTGCCATGGCCAGACTGTGCTGTCTCCAGAGATCTCCCAGGAGGAAAGTTTATGGATGCTCCAGCACATCTCTGCCACAGCCCAGCAGCGACAACAAATCCTCAGCCTTTGCTCTGAGTGGTTCAAGCTGATTTAGTTCTTCCCCCTCTCTCCTTCCATCCCAAGTTCCACACTCGTGTCTGAGCAGCACCCACAGCTCTGGGAGGAGCAGCAGGCAGGCAGGGAAAGTGGAGAGGAGAGACACAGCATGTTTCCTCTCAGCAGTGTCAAATTTGTCTTTGGAAAGGTCCCGGCCAATTTGAAATGCAAGGAAGATGTGAACCGAGACAGAAATGTGTTGAAGGGCTGCTGGGTTTCAGTCTGTTCCCATGATCAGAGAGCACACGTTTATAGGGGCAGTGCTGGGGCTGGCAGATATTAGACTGACGTTTAAATTAGGTACAGGCTCAGTGATAACTCTGATTGCACCTGGGACCTCTGAGTGCAGCACAGGGCAAATAAATAATGATGTCTGTAGCAGGAGATAGAGATGCTGTTACTAACTTTGATACAGCAGTGTGAAACACTGGGTGAAACATCACACAGGCTGACAGATTAGAGATTTCATAGGCTTCAGGTACAAGAATAAAGAAAATAAAACTTGAAATGAACTTTCTGTGATAAAAGTGGCCGTGGGAGAGACTTTTACACCTGTAAAAGCTACAATGTGGTTCCCACTACTGTCTGCACCCAATATTCAATGTAGAAATATGAACTGTAGCAATTGAGCTGTAGTTCTGCTATAAAATTTTTATAAACTTGGGGTTTTATGGATCTGGAACACTACAGAATAGAGAGCATGAAAGCTGTTTCAGAGGGAAAAGGCCTAATTGTGGGTTTTGCACTGACTCACTGCATTCAGAGACATAACTTGGGATCTGTATTGTACTACACTGACCACACGTACCTGCAAAAATATTCAGACTTGTTCATTCAGTTCTGACCTATCAATTATTCCACTGTTTCTCATTCCCTCCCCAAGGAGCAAGGACAGAAGGAAGAGAGACACCAGGCAAGTACCTGAAAACCAGAGGAGTTGTTGCATAAGTTTTCCTGACATATTACACTCTATAAAATAACGAGACACCTGTCAATACATTTTTGGGACTCCCACACAGGTTTCCCTCATGGAGGGAACCCCTTCAGCGCTCTGGGCACTCTCACAGTCAAGTCACTTGCCCACAAAATGCTTCTCTGCCCCCAGTCGAGCTGTGATGTCTCCATGGCTCCGAGCCTCCAGGACTGGGACGTGTCTCCCACATGAAATCAAAATGCACTCAGCTTTCCAAAATGCTTCATTTCTCTTTTGTGTTTGGAGCTTGGCTGCACAAGTCAGAAGAATTTGGTGTCATCTGTTTTGGAGGACAAGCCCTGGCACTTTGAATGTTTCCCTTCCTGCAGGATTATTGTCACCATTTATCATCCTGAATACGTCTTGCTCCTTGCTCCTCAGCCCACCAGTGGCATCAACAGAGAGAACACCACGCAATTTCGTGCAATTGTTTCCTCTCAGCTCTTTTAATAGGGACTTGGATGAGCAAATCAGGACAATTTTATGGTGTTCTGCCAGTTGTGACTCACTGGTTTTTCCAGCACTGAAGACACCAATGTTTGTGTCCTGCAGAGAGAAACCTTTCCAGGCATTACTCCAGCCCTGAGAGAGCTGCTGAGTCCCTGCTGACACTGAGCAAGGCTGCCCACACCTCCACGACTGCCACCAGAGAGGGAAGGCATTGTGTAAGGGCTCCAACCAACATTTATTGATAGTAATAATTATTAAAAATTAATGCAGTGTCCTTTCTCCATCATCTCCCCAAATCTTTGGTTGCCCCAAGATGTTAGGGAGGTGGATTCAATGTCACTCTTGATTTTTATGAGTTTTCTAACCTATAGAAGAGCAGGACTTACTATCATGAACACTTTTTTTTAGCTTCAGCCTGATTCAGAGACCACATCCTGAGATGTAAATCAGAGCTCTGATACACTGGCACAAAACTGGTTTATGTTAGAGGGGGAAAACAGGCTCAGTTTGGCCTAAATTACCCTCTTGCTTGGTGAAGGAGCACATCACACTCCTCCCCAGGAAGGCAGGGGTTCTCCAGGACATTTCTGTTGTGGATAAAATATATTTGCTGAAATCTCCTGCATGTTAGGAGGCCTCTTTCACGATGATGTTTCATGAAATCAAGTGTAGGACAGTGCCCTCCCTCTGCCCACAGTACATTAGGGTTGAACTCGTGGAAATAAAACAGTTCTTGAAAAACACTTGGTGAATCTACATAATTAAAAATCTTTCCTGCTGGGGGTTAATGATTTGGGGAGATTAACTTGATAATGTAATGTAAAATGTCGAAATCAAAGTGTGCATCCAGAAACACTGGTGCAGCTCTGCAATGGGAGACAATTTTAAGTAAACAACCAGAGATAGTATTTTGCAATTAAATTAAAGATGTTTCCAAACTACTGTACTTTGCTATAAAAAAGCATCATCTTGAAAAGTCAAGTTTCATTTATTTTAATTAGTGCTGTCATGAAGTATTCCATTCGGCAAGCACTGACTAACAAGCCCTTTTCCAGACACCGATTTGAAACCTAATAATAATAAAAAAAAAATCACCACAGACCCTTCTCACGGTGTCTTCTAGCCCAGTTCTGAGGCAGTCGAGATCAGCCTCACTCCAGCTAAGTCAGGCTGGCACCCTGATTTACAGCAGGTGAAAACAGAGGCTGTGCCCTCCCTGATCTGCCCTTTGGGAGGTGATGTGAAGCCTACTGACATCAGCTGCTTTCAGAAAAACTCCAGTTCAAAGCTGTGTGTGCTGGGATGCATCCCTGGTCCCTTTCCCTCTCCTCACACTCGAGTTATTTAACTGGAGAGGCGTCAGTATCAAATTGATGGAAAGCCAAAGTGATCTTGATCCTCCTTTGAGACTTATTGTTGAATTGCATTATATATAAGCAGAGAAGCTTTTTTATTATTAATGGGATAGAAAATCAGAACCATCAAGGAAAATGATATAATTCCTATTAAGATGGATGAGTCGAAGTTAAGGCTGTGTACTCCTAACAAGATTGTTCTCTGCGACTCCTGCAAAAGCGTATTGCCCTCCCCAGGGAAAACCTCACCCTGGTGGGGAAATGCTGGGGGAAATGCCATGAGCTCCTCCTGGGCAGCTGCCCAGCCTGGCAGGCGGCCGTGCCCACACGTGTCCAGGCACGAGGCTGCGAGGGGTCTGCTCCAGGCTGGTAAATCTGGGGCTGCCACCCCAGGAGCTGACCTTCCTTGGGATCTCTTGTTTAAATCCTTTTCTCTGTCATGCAGTTTGTTTTCACATCTGCCAAGTGTTGCGGCTCCTTCTGCATGTCCAATGAGGGGATTATTTCGCAGGCTTAAATCTCACTCCTAAAAAAAGAAAGTTACACTGATAAATACTTGTTGTCTACACTGGGAGGCTGGTGAGGAATAAATGGGAGTGAGTGCGAAGGGCACTGTCAATTCTGCAGAAATGCCTCTTATTTCACATGGCTCCATCACTTCCAGAGGGCTCAAAGCACTCTTTGTGCAGCACAAAGTGCCCTCCCGGGAGTGAGTGAGGAGCAGCTGTTCTGAGCAGCTCCCTCACTTAGGTAAACCCCTGTATATAAAATCTAAATAACCCCTTTTGATCTCATCCTGTTTCCCATAGCTAAAACCCCCTGTTCCACCTTAATTCATCCCTTCCCTCTGCTAACGCCCTTCAAATACTCACAGACTCTTGCCTCTTCCTCGCCATTTAGCCGTGCATTAATCTCAGCTCTTTATTCATTCATCACAAATCAATCTCTCCTGCCCCTAATCAGGGCAGTGCAGCAGCTCCCTCCCGTCCCTGTGCCACTAATGAGCAGCACCAAGTGCCGGAGCCTGGCAGGTGCTGCAGCCTCCTGCTCCGAGGGATGCTCAGCACCAGCCCCAGGGTGTCCTGTTTCCCACGTGCTGCCCCCACCGACACCTCCTAATGCAAAATCAAAGCCTGTTTTCCTCCTGCTGGCAGCCCTCATCCCCGTTAGTGTCATTTGGTGAAGAATGGCTTTGTACAGATAATAATAATTTTCATTTTCCCATTCAGAATCTCCTCTTCTACCTGTGGGTAACTGATTGAGTGCTGAGAACACTCCCTCTTTGCTTCTTACCTTATAATAATCACCAGCACATCTCTGCCAGTGTTGAACTCAGCAAGTGTGCTCTCTGCACCTTCGAGTGGATCCTAATCCAAACATTATATGACTGAAAGAATTTCAGTGCTTAAAGGATTCACAGCTTTTCCCTCTGTTCCCAAGGGTATTACACACTAACCAGCCTGGCAGCAGGTCCCTCCCCAAACCTCTGCAGCAGCAGCAAGACCCTGAATAGTCTCCATCCATGCAGACTCTTGTATCTGATTTCCTCTCCACTATTAATCTGCCACCTTCATCAAAATTGCTACTCTTAGGTTGTCTTTCACTGCATTTTCCCCATTCTGTGAAACCTTCATTTGAAGAATATCTTTGTCTTTCTCAGTCTTGCAGTCAGTATAGGTCATGGTGAGCTGGTCCCTGTCTGTGTGTCTTTGGGCACCCAGGAGCAAGCTGAGTGCTGGGTTTGGAGCCAAGGGGGGAGCTGTCCCAGACACCAGGGATTTTGCTCTGGTTTATTTTCTTGCCTACTCCTCATGGAAACAGAGCAATCTCTTTCTGCTGTTGAATGCATCCAGCCAAGGGATGCTTCCTGCTCTGCCTGGGTACTTCACAGTTGTGGGGTTTTGCCTCTCACTGAAAGTCTGCATGTGTTGGATGCTGTTGGATGCTGCTCACAGCTGCAGGTACAGGGTAGATGTTACACAGACTCCTCTGAGCCAAAATTGAGCTCACATCTTCTGCAGTGGTGGCAAGCACTGGATGGATGATTGCTCTGATCACTCCTACTCTGGCATATCTACCCTTCCTCAGTTTGATTTCCTTGTGTTTCACCACCACGGGGCTGATTTAGATATTTCCCTTTCTGTTTCTGGTTCCCACGACACTCCTTTTGTCTTCTTTTATTATTATCTCCATATGGGGGGACCTGGCCTTTCCCTTGAACACCTCCTGTGAGTGACCACTCCTTTCTCATCACGATGCAGCTTCCAGTTACTGACAAACACAAAACACTCCTGTTCCCCATCTCCTCTTCTTCTCTTGGGGAGCTTTGGCACCTTTGCTTAGCGTGTGCTCCTGCTCGTTTACCAGGAAATTTGTGTCTCCAGGTGTCTCCCAAGCAAGCTGCCAGCTTTCCCACCTCCTCCCACTTTTCAAGGCAGTGCCATCAAGCCAGCTCCCTCCCCAGTTCACCTCACATTCAGTGTGGTTTAACAGGGTGAAATTCCCCAGTTTCTCACACAGATCTGGAAAACGTTCTGTATCAGATATTCATCCCTACCCTTAAAATGAACCATTTCTCGCTACTTTAGTAACTGCTGCTCTCAATGCCCAAATAGCATGAAATGACTATTTTTTCCCTCAGCATGATGGACTGAACTATCTACGGCAATGTCAGAGATCAGAGGGAGAAGGAGAAGGCTGAAACCAGCAGAGCTGAGCCAGGGCCATTGGGAGGAAGCTCGGTGATAAAAGAAATTGGTGAGATGACAGCGAGATGAGCTGCAATCTGAGCCCTCCTCATACCTCGTGTTTTTAAACATACACTCAAAACATTTCAGGGCTCGAGATTGTTTTCTCCTTTCTGGAGAATTATTTTGTCCTTCCTTTAGCTGACAGCCATTGGGGAGAATGAAACACTTTGGTTGGCCTCAAACACCTCGCTGAGCATTCCGCGGGTTGAGGCACAGCGATGTTTTATCGCGGCTGACACCAATCAAGGCAAATGGACAAAAGTGACATTTTTGATTTTGGATCCGTGAAATGAAGGGAAGGAGTAAAGTGAATTTGGACTCACAGTTCAAAGGAAGGGGTAAGTAAGTCCCAGGAAAAGGTTTATCTTATCAATACCTTGAGCTTTGGGAGGAATGGGCTGTTTTACAGGGAACTCTGCCAGCTGCTCTGGCAGGATGAGTGCTTGGTACCATCCCCATCCTTGGGATTTCATGGCATGGCCAAGGTCATGGGAAACTGGTGTTGGGTGGGGGGGGAAAGAAAAAGAAACCATGACCTTGTCCATCATAAAAGATTGAGCACTTGTGAGTCTGGTCCCAAAACCTCCCCTGGGCTGTTCTCAGAGGGAACAGCACAAAAACCAGACCCACAGGACTGATGGGGACTTAGAATGGCCTGAAGCAAACATCTACCCTGACCTCCTCATATGAAAAAAGGTGACGAATTTCTGCAATGAAATGTGGAACTGTTTGAAATTCACAGTTTGTCACAGCCCATTGTGAATTCAAGAACAGTCCTTTCAAAGGAAATTTCTGTGATGGAGTATTAAGAAAAAACAGGCTACTTTCTAGTAAAAATGGCCATCAAGCAGGCCTGCTCCTGAGAGAGGCTTTGATAATATGAGCCCATTTTCCATGGCTTTGGCATTAAAAATACAGACAAGGGCACTCTGTCCACCATTTGTACAGAAAACAGACATGTTGTCATATCTGGGAATGAAGGGAAACAGGAGACACCTGGAGAAAGGCATTTCTAGACTCCTTTAGGAGGACACTACCTAAGCATCCACTGAACTCCTCTCCTATGAGGAAAGGCTGAGAGAACGGGGATTGTTCAGCCTGGAGAAGAGGAGGCTTCAGGGTGATCTAATTGTGGCCTTTCAGTACCTGAAGGGGCCTGCAGAAGAGCTGGAGAGGGATTTTACAAGGGCCTGAAGTGACAGGACAAGGGGGAATGGCTTCACTCTGACAGAAAGCAGGTTTGGATCGTCTGTGAGGAAGAAATTGCTCCCTGGGAGGGTGGGCAGGCCCTGGCACAGGGTATCCAGAGCAGCTGAGGCTACCCCTGGATCCCTGGAAGTGTCCAAGGCCAGGCTGGACAGGGCTTGGAGCAGCCTGGGACAGTGGAAGGTGTCCCTGCCATGGCAGGGGGATTGGAACTAGATGAGCTTTAAGGTCCCCTTTCAACTCAAATAATTCTATAGCTCTGTGATTCTATGATTCTAATATTGAGCACGTGTTTAGATATAGAAGGAATTTATCCTCATATCCACGTGCTGGAAGAAAAGTCCTGAGGACTACACCCAGGTCGCAGCAGGATTCATTGCTCGGATTTAATAACAAGCCTGTTTGTTTGTGCCAGTGAATTACATCACTTTTTCACTCCTGCAGCAAAAATAGCAGGAAAACCAAGCTGCCTACAAATCCCCACACCTTGAATATCCAAACAAACCCAGGTCCCAGGCAGCGCTCAGCTAACGCTGCTTTGGGTATGGAAATTTGTTTGAAAGGAAGGAAAGATCTCATGAAAGGAAAGCCAGATCTCATTTTGTTTTCTTGCTGTCTTAAGTTTCACCCTGTCTCCGAACAGCTTTGCCTCAGCACTTTGAACTTTGCATAACTCTTAAAAATAATGGGAAACCACCAAAAGCGCGGTTTCCTTTTCCGCAGCCCAGGGCGGTCCAGCCCTGGGAAGGAGGGAGCGCCGGGCACCGGGGGCATCGCTCGGGGTGCCCGGGGTGCTTCTGCGACTTAACAGTGACATCCAGCGGTCACCCGGGTCCCTCTGACACCGGCCTGACCGGGAGACCTCGCCAAGTCCCTTTTCTTATGTAAAAGTCGGGATATTTGTGCATCAGCAGGCGCTGAGCCAGGAGCGAGCTCTTTCCTCCTGCTCGGGATGTTCTAACTCAGCTGCTCAGCTACTTTAATCTGTGCCTTCGGCTTTTGGTTTAAACCTCAGAGTATCAAATAATCTTAAAATCACCCTGGTTTGCCTCACTTTTATAACCCCCATGTGTTTGCAGCATCATGAATATTATTCGTAATTAAGCTGCTATGAATGTAAAAATCAAAACCCTATGAAACATCAGACAACAGAAACTTTTCCTTCTACTAGTTATCGCACTAAACACAAAAATAAGCAGTTTTCATCTCAAGTTTACCACTACAGGCATATTTTTACATGATAATTTGGTTTTCAAAAAAAGTCTAACTGTGAAGTTTAATGATACCAAATGAAGCAGCTTGTCAGTTCATATTTATATTCAATTCTGAGCCTTCACAGTTCCCAGTGTGTTTCTTTAGTATTTTGTTGAAGATATCCTGACAGTCTCTCTCAAAACTGTCTCTAGGAAAAGCAGCATGAAAACCTGCAAAGAAACAAAAATCTTCCTACGCTCCTGGCTTGGGGTTTGGTTGGTTGAGGAGGAGCCCTTCATTTCCTACAGGCTCATGAGGCTGATGCTCAAAGGCTCCAATGTTTGGTATTTGCTGCTCCTACAAGCCACGAGTGGTTGCACCAAAGCCCTGGAGGAGTGACCAGAGGTTAAAAATACAGAAACCTGAAGCATGGAAAGCTTGCAGAAGCTTTGGAAGCATGGAAATGCAGCAGAGCATTGCTGAATGCACAGGTGGAGGTCAGGTAGCAGGTTTGGGTCTCCCCTCTCCCCTTTTTGTCCCCTTTTCCTGGCTGCACACGCAGGAGATGAGGGGTTTGGTGTTGGTTTCCGAGTGCTGCTCTCAGTGCCAGGATGGATGCAGCCTGCCAAGGCTTCGACCTCCTGGGTCACAGCACCTGCCTTGCCACAGGTAGCAACACCCGAGCCATTATCCATCATCTGGTGCCACAAAGTGACAAATAAGGGGCACTTCCCTGCTGACAGGGGCTGGCAGGGGAAGGTCTTACTCCTGCTCTCATCCTAGGTGGGAACACATCATGGAGCCCCACCTGGCTGCTTTATTTAAAGCAAGATTTCCTCCGTGGTTCCCACAAAAGCCATGTGCACTCTGAATGAGCCTGCTGTTGCTCCCCAAATCCCTTCTCCCCCTCAGCAGGATGGAAAGGAAGGATGTGCCCAAAAGCACAGGCACTCCCAACACACAGCTGTGCAAGATGCTCACTGAGGGTGGGGAAGGAAAAACCTGGGGATGAACCCTGCCTCTCCTCAGTAGACCCTCCCACTGCTTTGCATTTCAAATTCTGTGCAAAACCCTCATCCTGTTGGAGAGCTCAAAACCTCCTCAACCTGCCCCACTCTCAGAGAAGGTGACTTCATGTCACAGGCAGTGCAAGCAACAGCCCCGTGTCAGGAGCCAGAAGATGTATTTCTTCTAAACACAAGACATGGTGGGTCTAAAATGACTGCAATTGTCACCACACTAAAAAATATGTCTGCAGCCTTTAGGGCTTTGATGTGAGGTGTTCCTTTCAGTCTCTCCTTAGCTGACAGCTGCATTTCATGGCCTCATGTCCACTCCAGAAACAAAAGCAACTTTTTCATCTCAACAGCCAAGAGTGGATGACCTCCCTGGAAGCACCTCCTGATTCACGAGCGTTCATTTGTCCTGGCTTGCCTCCCGTCCCTCTGTCCCCCTGCAGGAGCCAGGACACAAGGGACCAGGACACAAGGGACCAGGGCACAAGGGACCAGGACAGAAGGTGGCTGGAGCTTGGTGACACACACATCCCTCTGGGTGACCTTGGCTGAGGCACTTTGCTCCCTCCCGTGCTCGGCTGTGCAGTGCTGGGCTGGGGACTGCAGAGGTGGCAGAGGTGAAACGACTGGAACTGTGAGTGGGGGTCTGAGCTGTGAGTGGGGGTCTCAGCAGGGACTGGCACTGTGAGTGGGGGTCTCAGCAGTGGTCCCTGTCCCCTCGTGTGGCCAGCACTGGCCACCTCTGGGCTGCAGGAGCAGAACCAGCACCTCCAGCAGTTCCGACCGCAGGAAGCTCGTGCTAATTCCTGATGGGCTTTTAATGATCCCAAACCCCGCTACTGACTCAGGCGACAGCTAAATTTATCCCAAGGTTAGGGTGACTCTGCTGTACTGAAATCTATTTAAAGTCAAAGCAAGCACTTCAGAATAACAAGTTGTTATACAACTCCCGAGACCAGGCAGCTCCCCGTCCTCTTTTTTTCATGCAAAAGATAACACATTTCCGTATTTTGTACGTGCTAATTGTTGGGAACACTGTCAGATGGTTCAGCAAATTGGAAATGACAACATCAACCTGTTCAATCCATTAAAATCTCTCCAGGATCGTAAGGGACATTGTCAGCCAAGTGATGCTGGCACCCCTGTGGTAAAGCCATCTTGATTCTTATTAATGACTGGCTGTACAAATGAGCAGATTTCCTCAGCATGCCCTGCTCCATCACATTATCCAGGAGGGGCACGGGCACAGCGAAAGGAAACCCAGAGGTAAAAGAGAAGACTCTCACCCCAATGTAGACTTAATGAAAAGAACAGATGAGTAAAATTTAAATAGGTCCCAGGCCACACGGCCAAGATAAAAGGCTGGGAATAGCTTTCTCCTTGTCCAAGGACCACTGCAGGAGTTCAGAGGGAATGCAGTGCAGATTCTGGACCAGGTTTTTATAAGAAAGAAGTGGTACCTTTTGGAAAAACTCTTGAGTCCCATCTTCAGGAGGAGCTAAGGAAAACAACGACCCCAAGTCCCCAAACCAAAGCAGCTGTAATTCAGCTCTGGGTAGTCATTTGGGGGAGTCAGTGTTTAATACCTTGACCTGGACCTTAGCTCCTTTGTGCAGAAACACAAGCCAGCTCCAGTCCAAAAAGCTGTAGAGATAAGTTAGTGCCGTGCTATGCCCAAGCCAATATATTGCAGTATTTATTTCCACCAGTATTTATTACCTTGGCTGTGGTATTTCCCAAAAGCAGAAAGCAGCTGTGTCTAACTTCCACACCAGAATTTTCAACTAGCCAGGACCAAAGGCAGAAAAAACTTGCGTCTGTTTTCATCCATCCTGATAGACACATCCAAAATCACTTTGCTTTTGACAATGCTGTCATAAAGCTGTTAGTTCATCCTGTCTGTGAGACCTTCAGCCCATCCAAAAGCTGAAAGTGAAGATCCCAAATCTCACCCAGCTCATCGTGAGCAGGGCCCACTCCTCCTCAAAGTACAGTAGAACTGTCATAAAAACCCCCATATCTCATTGTCCTAATATTGATGGTTCTCGAATACAAAAATAATAATAATTTTTTCACTTCCCTATTATTTCTGCACTCTCCTTGTCTCTGCAATGTTACAGTGGGTATAAAAGCCTATCGGGATGGATCACAGATAGAGACAGCATTAATTTAAAAGAGTGATGGAATAATGGCTATGACACAGGGGAGAAACACAAGGCTGTTATTTAAGAGCAAAATTCCCACTGTTTTGTGTTTTAGGACTGTGCAACATGTCCCAGGAATGGCACATTTTCTCCTTTGATATCCCCAGCTGCTCCACGTTAGTGTCTCATGAGCCAAGCTGTTGCAGACTGTTAGTATTCCTTTATCTTTCATTTATGCCATCTTGTTTGCTCTCCTGGGCTGCTCCAAGGCAGGCTGACATTGCCAGGGAGATTTACTGCGTGTACTTTGTATACACTTTAATTAGGTCTCTATTCATGCCTCTCACCTGACACTTACATAAGAAATCACTCATAAAGTGCTCGCACAGCACGCAGATCAATACATGTCTTAACTGCACGGTGACTTTCAGGCTGAAATTAAGTGCCTGCACTTCCTCGGGCTGTGTCCACCTCTGCTTTATGGGCTTGGAGACACTCGGGTTTGTTCACGGGGATTTTTGCAGCCGGGCTCAGCATCCTCAGGTCACGCAGAGGCAGCAGCTGCCCCAAGCACGGGGGTCTCAGCACATCTGGGATGGGCCATTCCCTCCCCCCTCTCATTTTGACACCCAGCACCAGCAGCCAAGCAGGGGTGCAGAAATTAAGGCTTTAAACAAGGAATCGCTTCTTTTTGTCACTTCAGTTTCATTTTATTAGAGTTCTTGACACCTTTAAGCTATAAACATAGCTGGTAAGAGTAGCTAAAACATAGTACTATTATAATATTGTCACTTCAATTTTTGCTGTGTTTCTAATAGAAACCTAAATGATTAGGTGTTTAACTTTCATGCTCCATCAATGTGAGGCAGAAAAAAATACAGCTGCCTATATTAAGGCCTGGCACTCTGGAAATGGGGATTGTCTCTCAGCTGTCGGGTTAAATGACTTTTCCTCACCCCATTCACTGGGCAGATCCTCTCCAGAGCAGGAAGGATGGATAATTATTCTGTTTTGGGGTCAATGTTCAGCTTGTGGCAGCTCTGTGCCCTTGGGCAGCCCAGCCCAGCCCACTGCTGTCAGCAAGGCTGAGCTGTGAGCTTCCCTCTGAGTGAGTTTACACCTAATGCCTGTCCTGCTTCCCTTCTTGCAGCCTTGGGAGTACAGAATCTATGAGGAGAGGGCCTCCCTAAACTTTAACTCCCAAGTTACGTGGAGGAGAGCCCAGTGCAGTGTTTATTTCCAGGCAGAGGGAGGTGAGAACCTGCAGGAACCGTGAGACACACAGGTATCTACAGAGAAAAACAGCATCTCAGGTGTTATCCCCTCCAGAAAAATAATTTCTTCCATATGAAGTTTATACAGAAAAATTTTAATCCTGAAAAGAGACATGGCCTATCTAAACACAGACTTGCAAAAATACAGGAATATACTTGACAGCTGCAGGGTTTTTTTGTTTTTCAATAAACAAATGCATAGTAGAGCTCAATTTATATTTTTTGTTTGTTTTTTTAAAAGAAGATACCTGGGTGCATGCATTCAAACGTGCTCAGGAGATATCAGTCATTTCCTGAGTTTTCCTTCATACTCCTAATTTCATTTTCACGTGTCCTTTTCCTCTCAGCTGTGACATTCACCTCCAGAGCTCCTTCTCCTGCTTCCTGGCCCCTTGAGAGCCACTTGCACTTCAAGAGTCTTCTTTTGAGAAGGGAGAAACTTCATCAAAGGAAACAATTTTGCCAAATGTGGACTGCACTGAGGGGGGTGACTAAATGGAGGTGGGAAGCCTAACCTTTCACTCCCATTTGGACTCCCTTTTCTTGGTCTAAAAACCAAACTCTTTTTTGGCCTCAATGAATGGTCCTCACAGGCCGTTTTCCCCTTCTCAGAGTCACTCGTCGATAAATCCTTTCCACCCAGCAGCATTATTAAAATTTAATCTGAAATCATGACACTGTAATCTACAAGATCGCTTCCATGTGATACAAACAGCAGCACTGTTTTAAACAGCAGCAATGAAAGATTACATTTCCTCTATCTGGACACTCAAAATCTACATTTGAAGTCTCAACATCAGGAGTCGATTTTGGAATCTTCAAATCCAGAGAAGCTTGGGGGGATTCCCGTTCTTACAGTTCAAAGGAAAGACATCCCTCAGCACACGAGCACATCCAGTAGATAATCTCAAACTGGAAATTAATTTGTAAGCAGTATAATAGTTCCATTAATAAGATTAATGCAAGGTACAGCTCTATAGATTATTGAAAAGACAAAGTGGCCTGATCCATGCAGTTAGAACGAGGTACCTGCATTAATTAGGATACTCACCTGACAGTAATGGTTACATCAAACAGATCAAGGAACTCAATCTGCTCTCATCTCATCTTTCTCTCTGGTTTGTGCTGTCAATAGCTTTATCAGTTTTCTTCTGTCATACATATTCAGGAACAATAATATTGTTGTTCTGACACACAGTGTAAAATCCCTTCTTCCTCCATCTTGGTTCTGATCTAAGTGATATCAGCATCCGTTTTTTGTGTTGAATTATTCGAACTAGGGAAAAATCTGGAGGTTTGATGGGTGGGAAATAGGGCAGCACTGGCTCCCCTTGTTTGAGCACTGGACACTTTCCCCCTTCAGACAGAAGCAGAATCCACCACTGCAGTTTTCATCGTGGTGTCTGCAGATTGCCCTCCATTAAGTCAATAGAGGAGGTCAAATAACAACCCAGGCAGGAGATAACATACTCCCATAACCCAGAAATCCTCCTAAATGTCTAAAACAAACCCAAACAACGCACTCAAGCAGAGGAGGCAGCTCAGGCCCGTGGTGTGCTGGTGCTCTGCCCTGCAGTGGGGCACCTCTGTGTGTGCCCTGCCTTGGGGCCAGCCCTGTGCCAGCCCCCGGGTGCTGCAGAGCCCAGCACAGGAGATGGATGAGGCCACTGCACCTGGCCAGAGTCCCCTTGCTCAGGTGCCCCCGGGACAGCTCCCTGTTTTCAGCCACACACGAGCCTGCTCTGCTCTGCAGCACTGCTGGGAGGGTTTCTGCGTGCACTGAGTCAAGCACCAGAGTGCCACATCACCCTAACAACCATCCTTGGGGAAGGAAATCACTCTGTTCTGCTCTGTTGTACTCATTCCCAATTACGAGCCGAGCATCTCAGTCATGAATGTCAAAACAGATAGTATCTGGTTAAATGATACCAGATAGGAGCAGTTAAGCCATAAGCTGTCATGCACCCCGAAGTGATTGACAGGGAAGCTGTCTCCTGATGGTTCCTGGGAATTAACAGAATGCTTAAGGTGAAGTTATGTCTGCTTAGCAGAGCCCCTGTTGTTCCACATTAGATGTAATTCTGGCAGTGGTGCTGTTACAACACACTATTTTATTTTTTTTAAAGATTACCACGCTTTTGTATCTTTCTAAAAACCTGTTGGGCCCTCTAACCCGCTGTGATTAATTTTCAAAAACCAAAGCTACAATTTAGACGAAAGAAAGGCTCCATTTTTAATCTCTGCACCCCGTGAACCACATTGTGCTGAGAAGCACTGCTCCCCTCGGAGGGAGGGTACCCCGGGCTCCCCTGAACGGTGAGCCCAATAAACGGTGCCTCTCTCCTTTGATTCCTGCCTGCACAGAGTTCTGGCCGCTGCTAGTGACGCCCAGCTGTGAGATTAACGTGTCATTCTTGTTCTGTCAGAATTACTGGCGTGCTGTTCTGTCGTTCTGCTGAGCTGCAGGAGCTGCTGGGCAGCTCTGGATTCTCTCCAGTGGGGATGAAAGGCAGGATCAGGCGAGCTACAACTGGGGAATCTGTGCTTGAGATTCACCTCTCGAGCTCTCAGAGTCGCTGCTGTGTTTTGACGGGTGCTAAAATAATTTCTGCCTCCTCCATTATTGTGAGGGTGTTTGCTGAGAGCTTACAGATGGGAAGGGATGGCCAGGTCAGCCAAAACCAGTTTAGCTACACGGCCACCCCAAGCCCTGACCTGTCCTAACTCACTGCTGGACCCATCTTCTTCCCTGCACCCACCAAACCATTGAGCAGGAGGTGGCTGAGCGCTGGCCCAGGTCTGTGCTCAGAGTGATGCCTTAGATTTTGACTTTGATATTTTTCAGAATCCTGTACTGCTTAGTGTGTAGCTCTGAGGTTTCTTGTAGCCTGTTAATTTCTGTTCTCTCGTGCTGAGTAGTCATAACAAAGCCTCTCTGGGCCTGCTCTTCAAGGACACCTAGACTGTCCTAGGCCCAAAAAGTGTAAACTAAAAGCCTCTGAAAGGGGGGCAAGCTGAGGGGAATTACATCATTAAACCGAAGCTTTAATTGGAGAGTTAACCCTGGCTATGCAAATGAACCAAACCTATAAAGGTGTAAAGAACTCGTGACCTGTTGTCCATCTTGGGGTCCAGCTTGGCAATGGCCTCTGGCTCCCGGGGTGTACCTTGACGGCCCTGCAAATAAATACCCCCCTTTATTCCCTTACTCCTGTCTGGGCTCTGTTTATAGGTGGCCTCTTAAGGCATCAAGAGCAAGGGGCTCCATCCACACCCTGGGTGGGAGTTACAGATTCACAGAATATCCTGAGCTGCAAGGGACCCATAGAGACCAAAGCCCAGCTCCTGGCCCTGTGCAGGACACCCCAACACCCCCACCCTGTGCCTGAGAGCGTTGTCCAAACGCTCCTGGAGCTCTGTCAGGTTTGGGGCTGTGACCACTGCCCGGGGAGCCTGTGCCAGTGCTCAGCCATCCCCTGGGAGAAGAACCTTTTCCTAATATCCAGCCTAAACCTCCCCATGATGCCAGGAGCAGGTGGCTCAGAAGAAGATGGGTGCAACAGCACAGGAGCACGAGGACGGGATAAGGGAATGTGAATTTCCACTGTTATAATGACTTCTAGAACAATAGTAGAATAAATAACCAAAAATACCCAAAACATGGTAGCTGAATGTTGAGTCTTTCCTTCAGCTCTGGAATTTCCACAATCAGCTATGCTGAGAATTGTCCCACTTGCAGCCCGTGTACCTGTCAATTGTATTGCCCCATGGAAATTCAGACTTTTTTCTGAGTGGAGGGGAAGTTGTAAGGATCTTTGGATGTTTTTCTGCCTAATTATAAAGAAAAGAAATCTTACAAAACAATCAGGAGAGCTGTCAGTAGTTTTACAAACCTGAACTGTAATTTGTGGTTTTATGCCCAATCATTTGCAGCATGTTGGAGACAAACACCTGAAACCCCTGCTTATCCACTGCACAATTGGCCAGCGAGGCTGGGATATCAGCTCTGATCACAGACACATTCAGTTTTATAGAAGAGTTGCTCTACCACAGCTTTATGAGAACTAAATCCCATTCTGAATATTTCCAGAGCAGCAACCATTTGGGGTCAATTTACACCTTTCAGACTGAAAGCGAAATTTGGCATTTTTGCTGAGAGCGCTTTCCTTCGGGCACACAGGTGACCCCAGAGAGTCCCCCAGCAAAAGGGGGGTGCTGGAAGGAGGCTGAGCTTCTTTATCCTGCTCTTCAACCACATTTCCATGGTACTTGGACACCCTGAGCAGTTTCAGGAGCTTCCCACCAGTTCTGGGTGCTCCAGGGACCCTCCATACAAGCTCTGGTGTCTGGTGCTCCCTCACACTTCTCAGTTTCTCCAAGACATATTTGAGCTCTGCCCATGGTGTTTGTCGAACAGGCAGGTATTTGGATAGCATTCGAGTTCGCCGCGTTTGAAATGTTCTGGCTCTGCATAAATTTGTCAGGACTGAAGATTTTATTAACCATAAACTCGCAGAGGGAAATCTCCCAGCCATGCACACTCCAATGGACTTGCTAAGTGCTCAGGCCAGCAACCCTTTCAGTCCAAGTTCATGATTCACTGAACCAGCCCTGAAATGCAATTTCAACCCTGAAAGTGAGATATGCTCTCATTTCACTCCCAGATCTGCAGAGCTTGCTTTTTTTTTTAATCCTTTTTAAACTTTTTCTGCCCTGGTGTTTATGCCCGGATTGGGCTTGTTCTCCATTGCAAAGAGTTCTATACTTGAGAAAAGAACATTGGGGGCAGCCTGGAAGGTATCTTAGGAGATCTGGAACATTACCAGAAGGCCTAAGGAAGAACAATTTAGCTGGCAGATAAATCACTCTAACAAGTGACCTGACATTTCCTTCGTGTTTGACCATATTGCACAGTGAAAACTGACAAAATCCTGTTCCACTTGAAAATATTTTCTCCTGGTTATGTAGCTGGTTAATCCCTAAAAACACCCAGCTTTTCCATCCCATCACAGGGGAGCTCAGCTGTAGCTGTGTGCTCATTATTCCCAGCTGGCTGGAGTTATTATTCAGCTTTTCTCATTCCCAGCTATTGTTCTAGTTCACCTTAAGCCCATTACACTAAAAACATCTCCGAGAATGGCAGTGGCACCATTTTCTGGGCAGTTGAGGACTTGAAAGCATGAAAGCCAAACAGGCAGCTGGAGTCAATCTGCAAAAGTCAGCTCAAAATCAATAAGATGATACATTTCAGGTGAGAGGATGCTGAATACTTATTTTAAAATGCCTTGGGATTAGACAAAATGCACTTCCCATCCCATTCATCTATAATAAGTTGTTGGCAATTTCTGCATGATTGAATTTCATTTCATATCCAGGTTGTATATTAAGGTTCACCTGCACATGTATTTTTCTTTTTAGTCCACAGATTATTTTGAAATGTTTGGGTTGTTTTTTTTATTTTAATAAAATAGTATCACCCAGAGGACAACTGGAGCAAATAGTTCTCTGGGATGTGCCTCCTGTTGAAGAGCTTTGCTTGTAAATAAAATTGTCCTTTTGGGGTTGATGGATGAAACCCACTATGTGAGAGGGAAGCCAGGGGAGTTTGCTGTGGGATGTGAGAGTTTGCAATCCTGGCAGCTTCCCTGAGGGCTCAGGAGCAAACCCCAGTTAGTGCTAGCTCTGGGTACCCCAGAAATGTGTGGGCACCTGCACAAAACAGCACTGCCTGCGGGCGTGGGGGGAATAATAAGAGCTCACTCCCACAGTAATTTAGTTAGCTCCATGATTAATGATTAATGAAGAAAAGGTTAGCAAGCTCAGTAAAGAGAAAATGCAGGGGCTGCTTCATTTAATTTCCCTCCGGTCGGTTTGGGCAGTATGTGCACACTGGAGGCGAGCTGACTGAACTCAAGGGATTTTTTCCTGTGTCTTTGCAAAACTTTAACTGAGCCTGGAGTGTTCAGGATCTCCTCAAAGAGCTCAGTGCTGTGAATGGGAAGGGCTGCCAGGCTTGGAGGGCTCAGAGCTGGTGCATCAGGAGGATGTGAAAGGTTTCCTCTCCTCCAGAAAGGGCACGGACCAGGCACGGGGTCCTGGTGGGTTCCACCGTGGGTGTTCTAGGAGAGCAGGCCTGAAGGCCTACAAAAGCATCTTCCCTAGGCCCGGGGGTAACCATGGAAACACTTCCAGGGCACCTGAGATGGGCTGGAAAAGAGGACCATGGGTCAGTGACCTTCTTGAGCAATGGCCCGGGAAGATTGTGGTCAGTGGCCTTATCTGGGATTATTTACACCTTCCCATAACAGGTGATATCTAGGGAATACTGCAGGTGACTGGGTGAAATCCTGGGATTTGCTCTCCCTGTTTCTATGAGGTTCTATCCTGTTTGTGCTCTGGTATTTGGGTACCCTGAGCTGTGCAATGAACGTCTTTGCACTTCTCCATCTGCCATGCAAAGCCCTTGCCCGCTGTGATTGCTGCAGGGTCCCTGCAGCTTCCAGCCTGGTCCTGCCCACCCCCTGCTCTTCCCTGGGTCACAACTGGGGTCACAACTCCTGCACACTTGTGATCCACACACCATCACATTTTCCAAACTCTCTGGCATGCAAACCTGATTTCCTTGTTTACCATCAGCTTCTGAGTTTCCCACAACAAAAGTCAGCCCATGTTGGGAAAAGCCCCACCACCTGCGTGTCTGTCAGTCCCACGCCTTTCCAGGGTCAGCCTCTGCTGCAAACAAATCTGTCAGTCTCTGGGGTTACTGAGCACTTCAGTGCATGATCAGTATAATGAGGGGGGAAAAAAAAAAGTAGCATAAAGATATACATTTTGCCTCCAGTAATTCCTCCATCTGTTGATAGGCCTAGCAGGGTGTGATGCTCAGCCTCTACAGATTTCAAATTAAAGGTTTGCCAAGACACTTAACTGAGTTAAAGGCAAATCAAATGCAGCAGCTTCAGAAAATTACAACCACCCCATTGTTTGATTTTCACAGTCTCTATTTCAAGCCACTTGATTCTTAAACAAAGCAAGATTCAGCTTAGTATTTTAATACTATGAGATTCAGAGCATTAATTAGGGGTGGGACAACTGGTCTTTTGTGGTCAGAGGGACCACACTGAAACTCATGGACACCCAGCATCCCCTCACATAATGAGTCTGGTGTGTCCATGTACTTTTTAACCAGCACTTGTGTACCAGTTTTGGAAATCATGTAGAGATATTTTTTAAATCTTCCAGCTGATATGAATAAAGAGTAATAATGTATTTTATACATTAATGGTTATGGGGGGGTATAATTTGTCCAAGAGTGATAAAGTAATGGCTTTTCCTGCATAATTAATGACTTAAGAAGTGGCATATGGACGAATTAGCACTCACAAACATGCAGGTAGGTGAGCAATTTCCTAAGTGCAATATTGATTTTAAAGATTAACAACATTTTCAGAACCTGTGCACTGCCAAGCGTTTTTGCCAGATGTCCAAATACCTAGCTGTGTAGCTAGAATGAAGACTTAAATAAGTATCTGAGTTGAAATAAATGTCCTATTTCCTGCTCTCTAATCTTGTTTGAAGCTCTGGGAGTCCCGCCGTTCTCAACATCAGTTGGAAGTCAACAAGCAAATAAAGCCTATGTTGGATTAGTGGATTTTGTTCCCCCCTTAGGACCTGAACATTTTTTCTTTTCTTTAATGTTCAGACTGAAACACTTGCTGCATAATAACAACAACCTGAGTCAGATGCAAGATGCATAACTGTGAAAAATATGCTCACTGCTTTCCTTGCAGCCTGCCAGTTTGGGAAAGAGAGAGTCTGGCTCAGGTTCAAGCTTTGGGGATTGTATCATAATTTTGAATAGAGCCCAGGATGCACCTGAAACAGGAAAGTCAAAGAGCCAGGGGGTTTTATAATCTTAAAAGCACTACTGGAAATGTATGAAATGGTCAAAGAAAAAAAACCAATCAGATGACAGCAGTAATTAGTCTGTGGGAGCTCCTTGCAGGAAGGCCCAGGCTGGACACTTGGTGTGCACAGCATGAGCTGGTGCCAGACCTTATCCCTCTCCTCGTGCTGCCTCGCTCTACAGCCCACAGAGAGGATGGCAGGGGCCAGAATCCCTTCTCTAGAGCAGCAGAATTGGTGAAATCAAGCCTGTGCACCAACCCCTTGCTTTAATCTCCTCTCTGCTGAATGCCAGACCCCCAGCTTGGATCAGCACGTCCAAAGATGTACTGCTGGTTTTACTCAGGAGACAGCTGACAGGAGAAAACATTTCTGGGCTGTGTGGGTGGTTCCAGCCAAGCTCATCTTGATGGCAATGTGCAGTTCTGGGAGAAATGTCCCTTCATTCATTTATATAGAAATAATTATAGATGTACACAACCATATAATGGAGACATGCAGAGATCAGCACAAATTAATGCAAACTGTGTTTATTCTGATACAGGAGAAAAGTTCATCTAAGCTCCACTTCCCCTGTGATATTGATTCTAGCTGTGCCCAAAAGCACGTGTCCTGGACAGGGTGCACATGGGCAGAATTGCTGATATTTTCCATCTGTCAAGTCCCAATTCCCAGCAGTCTGTCCTCACGTTTGGTGATGGAGCCAACACAGGCTCCCAACCAAAAGCCTGGCAAGCCCAGAATCTTCCCCTACACGACTCTTTCTGTGGGTCTTGCTACTGATTGAACAGTCTGTGGATTTTTCCATGTATTTTCTTGATGAGAAAAGACCTTCAGTGACTTTTCCTGCTGATTGTGGAAAGCCAAAATTCAGCTGTTCGTGCTGACATGGCATCACAGCTTCTTTTAAAACTGTCATCCTAGCAAGTCTTGACACTGGCTTTGGTGGGATCAAGGAAATAAAAATAGAATGAGCTCTCAACAGGTAATTCTGTGGGAATGCATTCCCCCCTCTGGCTGTGGCCATGACCTTACAGCACTGCAGACTTCCATTCAGGCAGAATCATCTCTCTCCTCACACCACACACGAATCTCACATTCTGCTTGACTCTTCCGAGAGAGCTGAAGCTCAGTTTATTGTCGAGGAGCTGGTGTGTGACCCTGCACAGACACCTCAGCAGCACCCCTGCCTGTTCCAGCATTATGTAACTGGCAGGTGCCACCCTCCCCCGTGACATGTCACCCAGGTGCCACCACCAGGGCTGCAGGGACAGCAACAGCACCACTCGTGGTTCTGTACCATGAGCCAAAGTCCTGCTGCTAAAGGAGAAAGGATTTCCTTCAGCGGTGTTTGAGCAGAGAAATGAAACCTGAGCCCTGCCTGTTCTCTGCCCAGGCTCTGGTCAGAGGTTCAGATCTTCAGTGTGGCTTTCACTCACTGACCCTGTTGCAAATTTTGTGCTGCTTTGTTCCTCCAGTTCCCTGCTAGATATTGAGACCATTTATGGCAGAAGACAGGAAAAATTGGCACAATAATCTACCTATTTTTAATTTCTCTCAAGACAACTAACCCTATTCCATATGCACAGCCTGCTGACATCTCCTGCCTCTCCCTCTTCATTAAACCATCTTGAAGAGCAGATCTCATTCCAAAAAAGCTGTGAAGCAGCTTCTTCCCTGGGTAACACTTCTTTGTTCTGGCTCAACTTCTAGAAGTTATTTTGATATCCTGCATGCGTTAATTCTCTGCTCAGAGGAAAGGACTCTGAGAAATGAAAAGTTTCAGCTCACATATTTGACCTTACACACACAGTAGCCAAAGAGTGTGGCTGGCTCAGCTTTTCCTGCTGGTGCACTGTAACAACTTGTTGAGCCATGGTAAATAAATTGTGCTTCCAACCTCTCACTCTGATGCTTCAACTGCCTTTGAAGGTGTCATCTTCCTTCTTTTCACAGCCTTGCAGCTTGATCGTTTAATTAATGTAGAACTTCACTTTTCCTGAGGGCTTTCAGCTCTCCACATGAAAACTGAGAATCTCAAAAGGTCCAGTGAAACAGCATTGCATAGAGGAGATGCCCAATCAGTCACGGTCAGACCCTTTCCCACATTTTAGAGATGATGAAATGCACACATCTCTCTAATCTGGTTCATAAAAGAGCTTTTCTGCATCTTTTCTTCTTCAAAAAGAGGGGCTGAGTTTGGTATCACACAGCAGTCTATTCACCTACTCCAATGTCTACATGGAGAAAATGGTCAAAAGGGGGAAAAGGTAGGAAAGGAAACCCACGGAGGAATTCCTGCTGGGCAGGAATATGGGCAGTGGAACAGCCCACAGGGACAACAAGGAACAGATTCACTCCTAGTCTTTATCACTAGCAGGACAGGATGCAGAATGTTTCCCAAATCTTTTATACAGGGCTGTTTTGAGAGTCCCTGCCTTGGGGCCACCAAAGGAACAACGCCAGGAGCACAGGTGAGAGAGTTCCCAACTTTCTGCAGGGCTGCACGTGTTCCACAGGGAGCCTTGTGTTTGATTCCTGGTCTGAAATTCGAAATTCTGCAGATACACTAGCTGAGGTATTGGAAATACCCTCCAGTTTCCTCCCTCTGTGCTGTCACTCGGGGATTGTCTGAATGCCATCCAAACCCACGCAAGTGCAGCTGGGTCACCTGAGCAGTGGGGCTGCAGTGCTCCTGGTGGCCAGGAAATGGTTGTTCATTTACCTGCCTGTTACATTCTCTACAGGACTGCTTTATTTGATCTCGGTTCTTCCAGCTGCGCAAATTTTCCCCCATTATGTCCCTTTTCCTCCTGGCTGTTGATGGGTCAGCAGCACTTCACCGTGGTGCTGCTGGCAGGTCAGTGAGTTCACAAAGTGCTTCAGTCAGCTGCTTCTGACTCCAGCAGAAACCTCTGCTGCTCCCCACCGAGCAGCACCGCCCCAAAGCTCCATCCAGCCTCTGAACACCAGAGAGATCAGCATCCTAAGGCTGGATGTTAGCCCAAGTTCCCTCAATAATAACCCAGCGTGAGCCCAGATGAGCTGTCAAGCTGGCTGATGATGCTGTTTTAAATTCACGATAATATATTTTTCTAATTTGATCTCTAAAATGGAAATGCACATTTCAGCTCATGATTTCCAACTTATCTCCTATTTCCTTTCAGCTTTTCAATGTTGCTGAAATGCCTTGTGCTACAGGCAAAACACACTGATTATGATGGGGCTTTTCTTCCAGCAGCTGCCACTGAGCAATGTCACACGCGGAGAAAATGGGAGGTTGACTCTGCCCAGTTGTGTTAAACATTTGAAAAGAAGAGAGGAAAAGGAACTCGTGGTAAAACACAAGTGGTAACCTGTTGTATCCTGCTTTAAGGAAGAGTACAGGAGAGTTTTTTAAAGGAATTTAGACATGGTAAAGCTCCATGAGGTGAGTAATCTGATAAAAATCAGCCCATCAAAAATGCATTATTTGTTAGGCACAGTGATTAACTGAGCTCTGGCTTTACAGCATCAAGACAAATGCATCTGTGTATCTTTGAAAAGGAAGGGAAGATAGGAAACTAATAATTTCTATAATGTGACTAAAAAAAGTGTGGCCAAAACCTTGCTCATACCGATGTAGCAAAGTCTACCCCTACCACAACAGGGACAATTTCTTTCTGGTCCAAGGGGTGAGTGACACACTGAAATTTCAATTCTGAAATGAAAATGAGTACATGTACCCCCTGCACATTGTAGCCTTGGTAAAATACCAGTGATTCCCATCACTCACACCCAGAGACAACTGCAATTCGAGTGAGAGCTGGGGGGCTTCCTGATGATCTGAGGCACATCGTGCAGCACTGTGGCATCCAAGGGTTTCTGCCCAGGGGTGTCCTCTGCCTCCAGACACAGATGAAACCCTGCTTGGATCCAAACTGGGAAAAACACAGCAAGACACGCAGTTACTTGTTGCCTTCAAATAACAGCTGTCCTGAAGCAGCACATCTCTGCCTTTTTGCTGTCAAGAGATTCTGCACTCTGCAAGGGCAACCTCAATTAGAAGCTTCTTGTTGTGACAGCCTGGGGAGAAGGCTTTGTGGGATCAAAAACTCCCTCTTTGTCTTTGGAGAAGAAGGTTCTCCCTCTCTATTCCAAGGTAACCTCCTCTGAACCAGCACTCGGTGCTCTCACCTCAGTTTTGGATAAATCTGTTCCCCCTCCGTGAGAGGCTGAGCCCAGCAGGGGAACAGCCAGGTACGAGGGACTCATCAAAACCAGCAGCTGTGCGTGACTTTCCTCATGCAACAGCGATTTTGCAGCTGATAGGGGACATTGATTTTCAGTAGATTCAGTACCCTCAGCCCATTTGGGAGTGGGGAGCTGGAATTTCTTAGTCTAATTATATGGCCAGAACATTGCCATTTCTTTGCTGTGATGGAGGGGGCAGGGAGTATCTTGTAAGAAAAAGCTGCCGGAGGAAGCAAAGCCGGGAAGAAACTCTAAACCCAGATTGTCCCTGGGGATGGTGTTTGAGCTGGGTCACCACACCCACCCCTGATGGCACCGAACCGAGGGTGAGGGCTGCAGGCTCTGCTCCTGGCAGGGAGGGAGGGAGCCAGGCTGGCACATCTGCAAACAGAGCCTGCATAAGAGGCATCCTGGCAAGCCCTGCCCTGCTGAACCGGTGGCTTTCCAGCTCGCTCCTGGCCTCCACACAGGCACCCACCGCCTGGCAAGGCCGGGACACAGCTGCTTTTTGCAGCCATGTCTCTATCTCTTGGCTGCTGCTCTCCAGAGCCAAGGCAGCCCTGCCTCTTCTGTCCTTTGAGCCCATAAATGTTGCTGGCTCGAAGGCAGGAGCACCGAGAGGCCGCTCCCAGCCCTGCACAGCTGCACGCTTTGCCTACGCCACGCATTTCGGAGGGGCGAGAGCCAGCGTGTGCTCCCAAACTGTCACATCGCACAATTCCTCCTTTTCCCCTGTAGCCCTCTTCCCAACAGCTTGGGTGTTTCAGCTGGGGGATTGGGGAAAAGCGTTCCCCAAGGTGGGAGTGGGAGGACAGATCCCACGGGACAGGCATCGCATCAGAGCCGAGCTGTGCTCGTCGCGCCGGGGCTCGGTGGGAATTAAGCCCAGGGGACCCCATCTCCTCTCCTTTGCTTTAACCGCTGGGGGAGCCGAAGTTCAAATCTGTGCCACGCACTTCGAAAACGTGAGGGATTAATTTAGTCCCTGGAAATATTCCTGCCTGCCAAAGTACACGGAGCGAGCGTGGCTCTCATTTAGAGCTGGCGCTCGGGGAAGAGGCTGTCATCCTCGCTGCGGGCAGGCAGGGATGGTTTCCAGTCAGAGCAAGCAAGAAAGGTGCATCTGATGTAGAGCAGACAAAAGATGCCATGAAGATGTAGTGCTGGGGAGGGAGGGGGATGGAGAAGCACTCGTGGCGTGGCTTTCAATTAGGTGCCCTATTTTGTTCGCAGGGGTGGGGAGGCGTTTTAATCTGTTCTGTAGGCAGACTGTGATTGCTCGGGACCAGTGCCCTCTGTGAGGATGCTCTTATCTCCATACTAAAGCGAAAGAGAGAGGGACTATCAAACAAATGTTAAAACATGAAAGCAGCCACACAAGCCTATTAAAGTCTAAGGGAGCGCTGTCGTGTCTGCTTTCCCGACCAACAGCTGCACTTTCAACTTCATTTCACAATTCGGGAGATGTTCATCGCTCAGCCTCTCCCCCCGACTCCTCTTGCATTAGCAACACCCAGATCCAAGGCTTGTTTGCCATTAGCACGTAGATACCAGAGATCTGGAGTGGATTTGGCCTAGAAGGTGGGATTTAAGAGTTGGCTGTGACAAACGTGGTGGAAATTCTAACAGCACGTTCCCTCATAGACTTCATGTGTTTCATGAGTTGTTAAACACAGTTCTTGAGATCTGCAAATAAATTCATTGCATGCTTCTATTCACAGCTTCTTTAACGCCGTGTTTCTCTGGATTAAATTTCCACCCTGGACAGAATGGTTGAACGTGGCTTTGTCACCCACATGGCTTTGGCAGGGCAGCTCCTTCCGATTGCAGAGGTCTAACAAGGCAAGTTGCCCCCACCAGATGCCAGGGGGAAAGCTGGGCGATGAGGAGCTGTTAAAAGCAGCTATTTGAGCTGGTCCCAGGCTGCAGCCCAGCAGGGCAGCAGGTCAGGCAGCTGCTGCACGGAGCTGGACGAGCTGCTGGGCGAGAGGCACTGGAAAGTGGCCATTCAGCAAAACCAAGCTCCAGTCGCTGCACCCAGCACCGTGCCAGGGGCAGGGCAGTGCTCTCTGCCTGCTGCTGTCTCAGATTCCTTTCTCTTTCTGGAGAAAATGGTGTGTCTTGAAGGAAGTCACGTCAGCTCTGCCTTTAGGCCTTCTCTGGTGGTGAGAATCCAATGATGCTGTGCAAGAAAACAGAAATTCCAAGAGGTTCATAACCTCAAATGATGAGAAGCAACCGAAAATATACAAAAGTTTCAGGATTTGCAAGGATTTGTTGTCTGAAGTGATGCTGCAGGTATCCTGGTATGTTACCCAGTTTTTGTGCTTTCTCATAAGATAAATTTTAGCACTAATTCACCCTGTGAATTTAACTTGTCCGACATTTCTCTTTGCTTGAGGTTCCTGGCTGTAAAAGGTTATGCATTAGGAAATGTAATTATAAGGATAATTCATGAAATTCATGATTGAGGACAGGTGGGGAACCTCCACCTCTGAGGGGGTGAGGAACAAATGGTCTAATGAGGAAGGTTTGTGGCACTTCTGATCCTGCCCTGGTGCACAGGGGTGGAGGATCATCCCTCTGAATTCTCATTCTACCTTATTTTCTCTCAGTGGCCAACCACACACCAGCCTGAGAGGAATAGGTAATATGTATTTAAGGAGCACCAGGAGATCCTCAGTATTCAAAGAGAATATGTGCCAGAAACTGTAATTTTTGCTCTCAGCCAGTTCTTGGATTTGATTTACTGCATATCACTGGAGCAGGTTCTTTCCTTGCAGGCAGCAGAGGACGAGGCAGAGGGAGCAGGAGCAGGCAGGGATCCACTGAAGGCCACACTCCTCTGGCAGAGCCCTCAGCTTCTCATTCCTGACATTTATATTGGCTCCACTGCAACACCACACTGAGCATGGGATTCACCCTGCCTGACTTTAAATGCCTACAATGATTCTTCTCTTCCCAAACTTGCTCAGATGAATTATACCTTGGAAGAAAACCTTTCTCCCTGTTTACCCTGGAGGGAATAGAGCCAAGGGCTGCACAGCACAGCACTGGAAGACACACTAAGGCTGGCAGGATGGGTCCCTGCTGCCCAGTTCTGCCTGGGAACACTGTCTGTACTGTAATCCATGGAATAAAATTAGGTTTCCATAAGGCATAGCCTCGTGGCAAAAGCATCTAACTTAAAGGATGCACAAATCACTTTGGAGCGGCAGAATCCATAAAAACTCGTTACCAGTGTCATGTTGTCTGGAAATTGAGCTCTGGCGTGAGTTTTCTGATGCCTAATGAGAGCTAAACTAACACTTCAAAGGATTTGCCAGCAAGCTGGTGTAAAAACTGCAGAAACTAAATGTATCTAAGAGTGTCCCCCTCAGCCAAATTTGACCCAAGTCAGCCCCTGGGTTCAAAACGCTCACAAGCACACAAAGCACTGTGGTGTTGGTTTGATTTCCACTAAACCCAAATGGAAATGAGATTCTGACTCTGCTGAAGTCAATCACATCTCTGTGCCCAGGAGTTTCCTCAGAGCAAACCTGAAATTATTTTTTTCCACAACAAGAGGATGTTGCCAACTGAGCTCTTTGGAATTGTAAACGCTTCCCCATCATGGTTTATTTTCCTATTATCTTGAGTGCTCATAAACCTATTGCCTTAATTTTAATAAGATTACATACAGTTTGGTATAAATGCCTTCTATCCATCACTATATTAGAGAAAAGAGAAACAATAATAACTTAATTATCTCTTATGCAGAAACTAATTATAATTCTCTGGATTCATAATCAATACTTTAAAGCTGTTCTATCTCAGAGAACAGTTTGTCAATACTTTATATACTGTTAATAATTCATGGGTTTATTCCACAATCAAACAGGAATCCAACTGCAGAAGGTCTCAGCACAAGAGGAAACAGCAGAGGGAAGGATGAAATGGAAGAATGCAGAACCTTCAGGGCACGAGGTGAGAGGGAGGTGGACAGCTGCTCATACACCCACCACACCACCAGCTCGCTCCACCTCTGATCTGCGAGGGTAAGGCTGTGTTTGTATGACAGAAGGGTTGGTTAAACGAAAGAAATACACCAAAAATCCCCACTGAAAGGACGAGTTAGAAGGGAAAATAGCATTTTTCAAGTGCAATGTCAAAAATTAATATTTCCACTGGGAGTGTGCATTTGGGAGTGTACGAGAGAGGGGATGAGGGGTGCCCCATTTGAGAGACATTTGATTGTCCTGGCTCAGCTGTACCATCAGCTCTGTCCTAAAACATGCAGAGACATAAATCACAGCCTCCTTTCTTAATATTCTCCTGTCTTGATGCAAACGCTTGTCCAACCCTTGTCCTTTGTTACTGCAGTGCTGGAAATGTTGACTCTGCTGTCCAAATGCCTGAGCCCAAATCACCCAGGATGACGCAGTCTCTCAGAAACCCCTGCAGGGATCATCTCAGGAGGCACAAAAGCTGCCTAAAACCAGAGACACGTGCAAGCACAGTCTCTGTGATGTGAGAAAAACAAAGCGAAATATTAATTATGATGATCTAATTGGCATTTGAAAGAACTCATCACCACCTTTTGAAAAGGAGAGAACCCAAAAACTGTAGGAAAAAAGAGCTCCTCGGGTCAGCCTGAACATTTGCTGTCCCATGCGTGGGAAAACACTCTCACTGAAAATACGATGTTACAGTCATGAGGACTTGGAAGCAAAATGGGGAAAGTGTTGGCGGTGATCCTGAGCAGTCAGGGACAGCTGCCTGTGCTAACGTGTGCTGTGGGAGAAGGCAGAGCCTGCTGCAGAGCCAGCTCTGGAATCTGCACAGAGAGGGGATCAAAGAGGACTTCTGCCTCCCAAAGTCTAAGCTGGTGCAGCAGTGGAATCCAGACTTCCTTACTGTTATAAATACATATTCTAGTGTTGGCTTTTCGCAAATAATGAATGCTATGTGTATAATATTAACCCTTATGTTGTAGAAATGTAACCATTATTAAATGCTTTTTCTTTTGTTCTACCCTAGAGATAGTTGAAAAACAACTAACCAAAGATATGTTGAAATGCAACTAACAAACTAGAAGCTTAACTAGATAAGCACAGATGTGATGACTGCAGCCCCAGGAAGTAATAACTCCAGCCCCAAGGACAATCTCAGATAAACACAGAGGTGATAACTTCAGCCCCAGGACAATCTCAGATGAGCACGATATGACAGACTCCTGTTACCAGACATCTCTATCCACAAATTTTCCAAGAATCAACATACGGAGGAATTCTTCACATACCTTAAAGGCCATGTGTTTTTCGGGAAGAAGTATGAATATACATATTTGCCTATGACTATGTAACAGGCTGATGCAATAAAAATGTATATAAAGAGAATGTCTCAGTAGGGCAGTTGTGCTCTTGGCTCTGTGCCAAGGGTACCCAGCATCACCTGGATGCTGTAATCCTTTTACTCTATCTTTTGTCCCTTATTGTTATTCTTTATTAAAAACCTTTAAATTTAGCAAGTGACTGGATTTCATTTTTAACATTACCAAAGGGAAGCCCAGCAGTGGAGCAGCAACGCCCTTGTTGGGCTGAGAGTGTGACTGTCCTCCTCCGAGTGCTGCTGCAGCGTCCAGCACACAAAACCTTCCTCTCCATCCGTTTTATAGGTTTGTAAGTTTTAATGATTGCAGCACTGGGTTTCCACAGCAAGGTTCTGGTAGCAGGGGGTGCTGCAGGGGTGACTCCTGGGAGGAGCTGCCAGAAGCTCCCCGTGTCCCACAGAGCCAATGCCAGCCAGGACGGACCCTCAGCCGAGGGATGACTGGCAGCACCTCCGGGATAACAGATTTAAACAGGGGAAAAAGCTGCTGTGCAACAGCAGCTGAAGAAAGGAGTGAGAATTTGTGAGTGAAACAGCCCTGCAGACACTGAGATCGGTGAAGAAGGAGGAGGAAAAGGTGCTCCAGCCACCGGAGCAGATTCCCCTGCAGGCTGTGGTGCAGCCCTTCCTGGAGGTCCATGGTGGAGCAGAAATCCCCCTGCAGACCCTGGAGAACCCACACCAGAGCAGGTGGATGCCTGAAGGAGGCTGTGACCCACCACAGTGGGAGTGCTCTCTATTTCTTCTCTCTCTTAGCATTTGTATTGCTCTTCACGAGGAGCAGTTTTGGTAGGTCTGTAGTTCAGGCTGGGACAGGGTAGTTCTCACTGCACACTGACATTTTTGTTTTGATTACATTTTTCTTTTCATATCATTATCAACTTTTTGTAAGTGTCTATAAAATAGTTGCAGGATAGTAAAAGTCTTCAGAGTAAGTAAATGGACATTGTGCTAAATGAGTTCTGCCTTTGATGCTATTATCTCTAAATCAGCATAGATTATTCAGGCTAGGGGCTTTTAGAATCATAAGTGGCTGAGATCATTTCTCAGTTCATCATCCTATTACCCATAATGAGAAAATACTTCTAAATATGAAGATTACTCTTCCAAAAGATCCCTTGTGAACAATTCCCCAGGCGCTGACAGTATTTATTAACTCTTTTCTTTCTGCATGGAAGGGACTGGGAGAAACTCGAAATCCTCAAGGATTATCCTTCAACATTCAGCAACTCTGAATTTGCTATCACTCTCCTGGGACCCCTTTGGCTCTGCACTCCCATCTCTAACAGCACTTGTTTAGCTCCCACCTCTGCGGCTTCTTCTCTGCAGTTATGTAAATCCAGCTGCTGGGGCTGAACCTGGAGTGCGATAAAGCCTTTTAAAACTTCATTTCATTATTTTTGAGTGGCTCTGTTTATGCTGGTATTAAGTTTCCATTTCATCAGGCATAAGTTTTGTTGTCTCTCCAGCCAATGATTTCTACTTGCAAGCTTGAAAAAATGACAGCTCCCTTCCCTGCCCAAATTGGGAACACCCTCAGTGTAACAGTGATGAAGCTTCCCTGTCATTCCTTCATTTTTCCACACCTTTACCGACTCGTTTCCTCATTGTACAGGCAGAATTACTGTGTTTATTTATTGGGCTGCCCATTTCTAAGAACCTATTTAATGCACGGTTTCATTGCACAGTTTTCATGGAATATAAACTTCATATTCCAGCTCTCGAGTAACAGATTCCTTTTGCCTTGCACTAACACACAGTATCTTCTATTTCTGCTGGGCAAGGTGAGATTTCAGCATGCCACACCTACGAGCTAACCCCATCTGGGAAGGCTGCTGCTCTTGCTGAGTTTGGTCCCATTGTATTTCCATGGGAGAAGCTCAGGTCTGTGATTAAGGAGCTGATTAAGTGTCAAAAGCCTCCACACAGCCGCGAATGTCCCGTGCAACACCATTTTACACCAGCTTCTGCTAACTGCGTTATAGAATTCCTCTCTAATGTCCATTTACTCAGGCAGTAAAAATCAAACCAGCTGCAGAAGGTCAAGGCCTGGCTGAGCTATGAGTGATTGGGCATCTCAGAGGAGGTTTCACAAAATCTGCTGCATTTCACTGCAAAAATTACCATGCTCAGGTTGGCCAAATCAGCGCCATATTTTCATTTGTGTAAACCACACTTCTGTAAATCACAGATACAGTGTCTTTTCCTTTTACAACAGCTCAGGAAGCAAATGCAAATGAGGGTTTTTTCCTCCAGGTGAACTGGGATATTTTGCATGTTATATAAAGAGCAACTGCTACCTCCAACTTCTGCCCTGCTTTGCTACTGTTTTCTTAACCTCTTTTCATTGAAAATTACTTGTGCTGATCTAATTATTTATTACAATTTGCGTGGTAGTCAGGAATTGTCAGAGATCTGCATCTGCAAATAGCACATGATGTTTGCAAATGTTTTATTTCAGAATTGTTTGAACGATTTTACAGGCAAACACCAGCCTGGGTGTTAACAAGCAGCTCTTTGATGGCAGTTTATGACAGACTTTTCTTGTATCATTACAAAAGTTGAAAGAGTCTCCTGTTAGCACCATGTCATACCAGAAGCCTGAGGTTTACTTGCTGAAATCATTTAGTGGTATTAAAAAAGGGTAGCAAGAGTTTACAGAAAAAGGAAGACTGAAAGCTGGTGTGACGGGTGAATCATTTTACAATTGCTTCCTGTGTGATCTTTACACTTTCATCCACAGTGTTTTCTGTCAGCTGCTGGCAGAGACAACACAGTGGGCTAGAAGGACCCTCATCCAAGCCAGTCTGACAGCCCCATTCATCAAAAACAGATACTGGTTATTTGTCCAGTCTTTCACTCTTTCACCACGAGATAATTTTCCAGTAGTCTCTCCATGCAGCTCCATAACTACAGCTAAAATACACTGCAAAAATGTCAACATTTAGAAAAACATCCCTGGAACTATCAGTGTCTCCCAAATCTGTTCCCCCACAGTTTTGCACACATATGTACATGTGATGATGAGAGGTTTATGCATTATGAAATTCAGTTTTTAAATTAGATGTGGGGGTTTTAACATAGCTGTTTTGCTTCATGCTGTCCTGTCATACAAAGTCTTTGAAATTCTGTGCCATTCTGGGAAGATTTTTTTGGTGAAATTTATTTTCTTTGCTTAGGCAGGGATGGATAAATCAACAGGACCACATATCTTGGCTTCCTTGACAGAGGGTCAGAGCTCAGGCCATGCTTGTGACACTGCCAGTGCTGTTGTCAACCACTGTGGGGACAAAACCAACCACCCTGACCGTGCATTAGTCAGAACTAAGGGGCACTGCTGTGCTGTGAGACACTAATTTAAATAGCTGAGGCCACGGCATGGGCCTTATCCCCATGGCATTAAGCAGCTGAAAGCTCTTGGTGAGCCCCACAGCTGATGGGGTTCTGACCAAACTGCTCTTCTTTTCAGGGTCTTTAAAACCAGCGCTGAGCCTGGATTTGGGGAGGTGCAGGAAGGTGGGAAGGTCGGAGGTGTGGGGTGTTTGGGGGAAAAGGTGTGGCCAGGTAGAGCCAGGACAAACCTTGCAGCTTTGCTGGGATGTGTTTGCTCAGCCAGCAGCACCCATGGAAGCTCCAGAGAGGCCTGGAGTGCCAGGGAAGACCCAAAACCAACCGTGCCACTGCAGGAACACTTCTCTGTAAGTGCTGTACATTGCACTGGGTGCCAGAGCTTGGGTTTTGCTTTCTTCTTGTGTAAAAAAACCTCCAAAATAGTAAAAGTCCATTTATTTACACTTTCCTGGCATTGAAGATGACAGATGTCCCAGAGATTGCAGGGTGTGACTGGACAGAATACAGTCCTGGTGCATCCCTGCAAAGAATCCTCACATTAACCTGAGATTACTTTTTTTCTGATACATGTTATTGTCGCTTTCTGAATTTAGGGTTATATATAAATCAGCCAATTTCAGCTGCATTTAAAATCCAGTGCCATTTCACTTTTCTGTGTCTTGAAACCTCCCACAAAGCACATTAATTATTCTGAAAATAACAACAATAATAAAATAAGTAGCCTATGTATTTTGCCAAACAAATGTTTTTTATAATTTCAGAATGTCTTGTTTAATGACCATGATCCAGCCATCTAAAATAACATCTTTTAGGAATGATGTCTTCATCCTAAAGAATATTTTAAATTGATTTTTCTATTTACATTAACATTCACCTCAAGAAAAGCAAAGACTGCTTTTCAGTATAGACAGGCTCCCAACATGTGCTGCCAAAATCTGTGCTTGTCAGTTTTTTGGTGGAAATAGCTATTTTAGCACTGTTTATATATTATCAAAATTAGGTTCCAAAATGAGCTGCAGTATCTATTAAAAAAGGGGATAATATTATTTTAGAGAAACTAATTGGAAACTTGTTTTTAGCTAAAGTCGTTATTATTTCCATTATGACAAGCTGCAAGCAGATGAAATTCACCTTTATCTTCTCCAGCCTGGTGTCTCACACTATTTATTCAAACTGAAATTAAAACCTGACAAAATCCCAGCGAGACATTTTGCACCAGTTAAAGATTATTCTTCTGGAAAAGAACTTTTGTTCAACAATTTCATTATGTTGTTACAAACATATTTATTATAAAGGGGGGATACATCAATTAAGGTATATCTGGCCTTGCATATCTCCCCCTACCCTTAATAAAGAAATAGGTTAAGATTGTACTTTTCTACAGAAACTGAATTTTTAAGGGGAAATGGCCAGAATGAAGGAGGGGTGGTGCAGCACAAGGAAAACCCATGGGAACACAGATGCTCTGCCAGCTTTGGGAACCAACTGGGCCCTCACAGCGCTGTGTAAGGGCAGAGCCCAGCCAGCACATGCAAGAGAAAGGCAGAAAATCAGGCAGAAAATTCTGTTCGCATCAGGCTGCCTTTACCCTGCCCTGCCAACCTGTAGCTCTGTGCCCAGGGGAAAAAAGAACATCCTGCTTGGACCTGCACGGGAGAAAAAGGACAACGTTGATCCTGCACTTTGCACAATTAAAAATAACACAAAGCAGCTGCATGTAAGCCTTGCCAAGGCTGCACACACAGGTTTTGTCCTTGGGTGGATTTAGAGCTCTGAGTTTTGTCCCCAAGTGAGGAGTGTCCCACACAAAGCCATGGGATCCATGGAATGCATGGCCCAGCAGTGGTGCTGGGGAAGCAGCACCTGCACGTGGAAGCAGCGGGGTGAGAAATTGTTTTCTACTCTACTAACTAAAGGATATTAAAAAGGATAAGGTCACAGGGGTGCAGGCTACTTTTCATATTCGGAAGAAATTTTCTCCGCAAGTGTAAAATGATAATTGCATGAGGAAAGGGTGGTTAATAATTTTCCCTATTAATTCAGACGCACAAAAGTTAATTGCGGTTTGGCAGTCTGAGATATACAAATTAGGAGAGTTTAATTCTGCTAATCCTCAGTTTAAGTTGCAGGGTATTGAATATAAATATGATTGTCTCACAAAGGGATGAATCCTGCCTCCACCAAAGCCAGCAGGAGCTTTCCCACTGGCTTCAGACGGAGCTGGGTTCAGTCCCACGTGTCTGGGTTAGCTGTGCATGGATGAGAGAACTGGCTCAGGGAAAGGGAGACTAACATGATTTTTCTCTCAGAATATGGGCCAAAAATTCCTTGGAGATCCTGAAAAACTTTGGAAAACTTCCCCAGCCCCGCTATTCAATTCATGCAGCTATTTTTGGCTACTCACATGCACTGTGGATGAAGCTGAGCTCTCTCTGGTTTTCCATTTCCCACTTCATTGTGGGACTGATCAAAGAGCCAATGCCAAAAATCCCTGAAATTCAAGGGCTGTAACACAACCTGTGCCATTTCACATTCAACAGCCTGCAACAGTCCATGCTCTTGACCAAATGCTTCTCCTTCCCTGAGTGCTCCTGCCACCACTTGTTTTATACATCTCATTTGAGGACATGTCAGACTTTAGCCCCTTCCTCCTGTAAGTAAACCCAGGGAGAGCAGAAGAAAGCCAAGCAAATTTACTGGCAGAGGCTGGATGTTCTTGGTGAAAATGTTGCTGTTGGCTTCAGTGGATGTAGGATGAGGAATGATGCAGTTCAGGCCTCTGCCCCTGAGCTAGTGTGTGTTTTGGGGACAATTCTTGCCTTTGAACACCTCTAAAATGACAATAAAGCTCTTTATCCATCTTTGTAAAGTATTTGCATACCTGTGTAGCTGAGAAGTGTAATTTAAGGTTGAGCAAGTAAAAGGATTTAATTTCTTACAATGTGATATATCTGGGCCAAGCACCCTGCCATTATTTAATTTCAATTCATGTGCACAAATGATGTGACATAAATAATACAATGATCAGTCCAGTCAGAAATGTATATTGCTTGAAAATACCCATTTGGCTTGAAATATTGCTAGAAAATCAATCCAGGATCTCAACAGACTTCAATAAGAACCCAAATTACCAAATACACCTGATGTGAGCCAAACCCCCTCATTTTGAGTTCAGTTATTGCTGACCTTTCAGCCATTATTCATCACTTTAAGGGGAAAAGCTGAACCCAGAGTGTTTTCAAAACCTGTATACTATTTCCAAACACTTCTCCTGCCTTCCTGGTGTTGATTATTATATGCTGTTCTAATTAAACACCTTAATTTGCATCTCCCATTGTGAGAGGGTATGAGCACCAGAGCAGATTTATCTCTCTGGATTACTCCCCTCAGTCACTGTGAGGCTGCAACAGTATTTTCCCCTTGGACCTTCAAAAATGCAGAAACAGAGATGCTCTGTGATTCTGAGTGAAATAATTTTGATGTCACAAGAAATGTCATTAAAACCACTGCAGTCTTTTAATAAGCTCCTTCTTGGGAGAATGGATTTTCAGCCTCTTCGCATCAGCGCTCGGCAGAGTAACTACAGGGAAGCTTTGTGCCCATGTCCCTGTTACAAAATCAGTTTCTCAAGGGTTTATAATTACAACATGCCTTTAAAATTTACTTTAGTCTCGAGCTCAGAATATAGTTTCTCAGATGGGGAGGAAATATTGCTGGCTGAACTTGGTTTAAATCAATTTTGAGCCTCAAGAATACAAAAATAATAAGGTTTGTGGGTTTTATATGCTTTTTCCATGGTTCTATAATTCAGAAAGAAATCACTTTGTAGAATAAAGTGTCATGTTTGTTTATAAAGCAGAGCGGGAGAAAAAAAATAACACAGATAAAACTTTTTATAGTGGCTAGTGAAAACCCTAAGAAATTCATTTTCTCAAGGAATTTCCCTATAGTGTCCTCAGACCAAAGCCCTGCCCTGAATAGATATGATAATGCATTTTGCAGGAACTCAGTGGGCTGTGCAGAGCTCTTTTAAGCAGCTGGAGAAATAAGGGATGGTGGTTCCTATATCAGATGAAGATTAGTCCATTTTGTTCCCATATCTGGACAGCAGAAGAGTCATGGACGGGCAAAGGTGCAAAAGGCACTGCTGAGACACCTTGGCCCTGTGCTGGGCCCAGGAGAGCTGAGTTCCCTCAAATCTGCCTTGTGCTGAGCTAATTCCAGCAGGCATTTTCCTCATTTCCACACTACAGCACTGAGAAGGAAAGCAGAATGTGCCCTTATAAAGATTGCTAATAAAAACATCAATAACTGGGCTGCACACAACTGAGAGTTCCCATTTATACTGGCATTGCCAAATGTCTGGCAATATTTAGCCTTTGGCTTTTATCGATAAAGAATGGAATGGTGCTGCTAAACTGAAATATTGGCGACACGAGCAAAGCCCAGCAAACATTGACAGAAAAAAAAAAAAAGCAGAAAACAAACCCTATAAATCTTAGTGTAATATTTTTAATTTTGTTTGGAATTCACAATCAAGTCACTTTTATCCAATTAAATGTTATTCAGTCTGTCTTTGTCAGCTCTTCCCCGAAAGACAAAATGTTCCACTTCTCAATATTCTGCTTTCTGTGTCAAATTGACAGGGTCATTTTTCACATGGCAAGCTGAGATTAAAGCGATATTAAACCACTTTGCATACAACAACCAAAAGCATGCTGCAACAAAAAAAAACTAGCTGTTTTCTTCTGATGGTGTCATTAAGGATGCCCTTCCTAGCTAATCTGCTGGGTTCCTGAATATCTACAGCTTTCCTTGCCCCAGGGAATACTGATCTGATATTGCAGGTTTGGAAATTGTGTTTGGGCCCCTAATCATAACACTCTCTTTTTCCCATTAGCAGCTTTCAGCATAAAGCAGCAAGATACAGCCAGTCCTAGGTAACCTCAGAGCCCACTAACAGGCACTGCAGGGGCACCCCAAGATATTTCAAAATATACACATTTGCCAAAGGTGAGCTTTTTCCTTACATTTCAAGGGAAGGAAAAGGAGTGTTTTTAACTAGTTCAGTTAAATTATAAATTTTAAGCCTAGCACTAGGACTTCTTTAAAGTCAATCTGTATGAGGAGAATTACCTCTGTGTGTGTTATTTCCATCTTGCAATGGATCAAGTATGTCACTCCCACAAAATGATTGAATAAATCATTTTTAAAGAAAAAAAAACCTTTTTAAGGAACACAGCTATAAATGTATTTGTCCTTTCTTCAACTTCAGGCTTTGGGTATTACTGATTCAGATTCCATATGTAAAGGAATATATTGAGTATGTGCGTGGGGATAAGAGGAAGTATGTATGTACTTCCTGGCTGAAATCCAAATGTGCTCCTAAATCCCAAAGAAACTCTGCCCATCTGACATCCTGGTAGTGTAACTGTGGGGGAAAGGGTGGGCTCTAAGGAGCAGACAGTGCTGAGCAGAGAGATGCAGGGATAAACTCGATGAGGATGGTTTATTCCAACATCAAGGCTGTCCAGGAGTTGAAAAGCTCAATTTCTGTAGCAGATCTGGAAATCCTAGCTGGACATAAGACAGATCTTTGAGTAATCCAGTCTCAGCTTTCTGCTGTTGCACTACGTTTGGTTTTCCTATCGCATCCTCTCCGTTCAGTCACAGCTCCAGGAAGAGGTGTTCTCTGGTGCTAAAAGGCATCAGAGATCAGATTTGTCTGTAAATTTGGACTGAAACAATCAGGACTTGGCTGTGCAACCACAGTTCCTGCAACAACACAAGAAAAAAAAGGAGACAAGAGCATCGTCACAAAACTAATCACTTGCTGTAGTCCCATGGCATGAAACAATCAATATGCCACGAAACTTCACTGTTTGTCTACCATCTCTTTTCAATATTTTCTTTTTAAATGTCAGGGAAAGCTAAGCAGTCTGATTTTTCTGAGTGAGCCTTTAAAAATGCATTTTTCTTCCTTAATAGGAAATTTTTCACGATCACTCCTGTGCTTCCTTTCTTCTGCAGTTGGCAAAATGAAAGCAATAATAACCCATATGAAAGCAGTGCTATGCAATGGCCCATTGCAGGAGAATTAAGGAACAAAAATTAAAAAATAACCTGTAAGAAGGGTGGCCAGACAACAGATACACTTCCCAAATTAGGAAAAATGAGATCCTCACTGGCCTTTTTCCCAGGGCAGGCCTAAGCCAGTAGCTTTTCCCATTCTTTTACAATATTACTCCACTGCTTTTATTCCCCTTTTAGACCCTGCAGTTTCTTAGCCAGTATTGCATAAGGTCAGGGAGGTTCATCAGTACAGCTCTTCTCTGCTGTACAAAACTTTCAGACAGTGGGTTTTTTTCCTTTCTCATACTCAGGTAACTTCGTAACAAAACGTTAACTTGGAACCCATAAATCCAGTTACTTTCAAATAAGTTTCAGATGGGCATCAGGACTTGAAGGGACATATTAAAAAAGAAATGGATTTTTTCTGGGTTTGCCCAGTAGCACCCTGGACTCATAAAACTACATTAAATATCAGCTTCACTTTTCACAATATTGCAGTGATGACGAACTAGCTCAAAATTGATGTATTGATCTCTAAAAAGACAGATATATAAGGTTATTAAGTTAATATGTCAATATGTGCAAAATCTATTACTTGGGCTTGTTAACATTGCTGTGTTGGTTAACAGTGAATATAAAAAGGACAAGGCAGACCCCTGCCCTCTGAAACAACTGCTCACAGACAAGGATTCAGCACCATGCCTTTTCTGGAAGGTACCTACCTCCAGGATGGACTCAGTGAGAAGCATCAGCTGATGTTTATTTCCTTCCAAACTTAAGTCTTGTATTTAGGTCATGTTCCAAAATTTGTACTCCATTTTTCCAACCTCAGTGTCTACAGTTGTACCAGGACCTTACAAAGACTTCCACTTACTGAAGTATTGTGTCTGAATTATTTGGCTAATACTTTTTCCTATGGAGTTACATGCAAGGAGAACGATTGAATATTCAGTGTTTGAAAATCAGCCATGAGCTAAAATATGGATTGAAGGAGATTATATATATATATACATATTCAGAGAAAAGTGTTTCACTTCACAGATGTAAACTAAATCCTTTTTCAGAGAAAGGAAAGGAAGAAGAAGTCAGAGAAAGGAAGGTTCTTGTAGTCCTTCATTTTGAATCCATTAGAGTTTTCAATGATTTACTCACACGCAGAGTTTCTGTTGCAGTGGGTCTGCTTTTGTCACATCACCTCAATTTTTCTAATGAGTCGCTAATGAGAGGTCAATTACTTATGGAAATTAGAAAAATATTCATTGAGGAACTGTACCGAGGCAAAGTGTGCTACCCCATAATGTTTTGATATAAATCATTACGGCATTAATGAATATTTTACTCTTTTTCACGTTACAGCTTATTTCCCCAACCTATAAAATGGCCTTAAGATGATTTTGAAATGAACATGAGTAACTGTCCTAAAAATGTAATCATATTGTATTTATGATAACTGCAGAATATCTTTTTCCTTTTGCTATTAATGGTTTGCTCAGGCATCAACATCTTGCTGTGAAACCTCCAGCTGATCAGAACAGCGGTGTCAGGAACACCGGGTTTGCTGTGCTGAATCACAGCCCTGGTCTGACATCTACCCCAGCTCCAATTTCAGGCACTACATGGTGGAAAAAGACCTCCTGTACAGCACCTGGCTGACTGGATTGAATCCAAAGTGGTGCTTGTAAATTGTTCTCCTGACCCCAGGTACCAGCACTGCAGGAGAACATCCAGAGCCCGCAGCACTTCATCCTGACCCCGCTGCTCGTGAACCCCACCTGCCTTTTTAGTTAAACACCGTCAAGAAGTGGTGGCAGGTAAGAAGTTAAAACGGTCTCTTCACAATTCACCTTCTTTCTGGGCACCTATTTTGTGTTTTCTAAAGGTCTCCAATGAATGGTACAGCAGCAGAAGAAAAGAGGCAGGAAGAATTCCAGGGCCCAAGATGGATAGCGGGTTAGTTGCAGTACCACGCAATTAAATTTAGAGGCCAGGGATATAATTCACTGCTGAAATTCAGCTTTGTGCTGTTGTAAGTTATTATTTCAGAGCAGAAGCTGAAATGGCCAGAGAGGGGAAAGTGTACACACAGAAGTATAATTGGACTTCAGTATTTCATATTGATACCCTGAGATTTCCACTGCTAAGCACTGTTTCAGAGTCTGACCAGGGTAACACTGCAGTGTAAGATCTCCCATATTCAAGCCATTAGATTATCCTGTTTCCCCTGCAGGCACTGTAAATCAAAAGCAAAAGACATCCTGTTATGTTCTAGAGGACAGTTTTGTTGGCCTTTCTTTTCAAACACATTCTGAACACACGTTTTTTTATGTGAGTCTCATTTACCTCAGTTTTACTGTCTTGAATACAGATTTAAATTGGGGGGAGTGAAGGAAAGTAAAAAAAAAGCAGACCTTGAAACCAAGCAGTTATCCACTGAGAAGGAATGTGGCAGCTGGCTGGATCAAAAAATGAATGCATCATCACGTGGATGTGATTTGCTCAGTTTCTGAAGAATTACAAGGTCTTTGTCCCTTTGAACCGGGCTCAGTCTGGATTTAGGTGAAACCCCTGCAGTTATGAATCAGAACCCATCACTTTGGTGCAAAGAAATCCATCGTGTGTATTGAGGGGTTGGTCCAAAGCACAGTGCTGCCACTTAATATCACCTTGGGTGGCACTCGTTTGATGTCTCTAATTCCCTCTCCCTCCCTTCCTTCCTCCTCGGAAAGATAAACACGTGATCAACAACGAGGTATCTGACTGCTAATGGAAAGCAATAGAGTTCTGCACAGATCAGCCCCATGATGGAATAAAGAAGTGAGCGTGGATCTAAGTACCTTCTCTTCATATCACAGCCTTCATGTTGTTTTCAGGAGCATTTTTGTCAGGCAGTGATGAAAGGCTGAGAACAAAGTGAACAAAATTTCCTTTTACTGCTTAAAAATTCTCAGCTGCTTTGCTATATCAAAACGCTGTCTCTTTAAACAAATCGCATGGTTAAAAATGCCAAGTTATAATTCAGCAACTAACTCTGAAAATGACAATTTAATCAATCAGAACCAACCCTCCTGAAAAAGAGGGGTGGAAAAAAAGAAGAAAAAAATCTTAAAGCTTTCATGCAATGCGAATGGTTGAAACTATAAAAATGTTCAATCACTGTAGAACAAGCCTGCAGCATCAATGTTTATTAAAGTCAGGGGAGCCATTTATTGACCTGGGAAACAGCAAAGCACCAGCAGCACTGCTGGATTGCATTTTTATAGTTAACAAACGGAAGGGAATATTTTCCTTTTTTCTTTTAATTGTGATTCCATCAAATCCAAAACTTAAAAGCCTCCTGATTTTTAAAGGAAAGCAAAGAGAAGAATGTTCCACACTGTTCTGCAGTCATTCTCTTTGCACTGACTCCTAACATGGGGACATATCAAATAATTTGAAATATTTAGGTTTCTCCACATGCTAGCAGAATGACAGACCAGCATGTGTTCCCTCCACCACTTCAGCTCATGGCAGAATATAGGGAGCTACCATTATGAGGCTGGTTCTTTCTGTAATCAAAACGGAATTACTCCATTTATTCATACAAAGGTCACCCTGCCACTGGACCAACCAAAAGCACTCAGAACGAATTGTCCTCTCCCAAACTGACACCAGGCATTTTCTCCCAAGACAGGTCTAGGTTGTTCTGGAGATTTTGTAACTGTTTTGCCACAAGCGCATTTTCAAAACACACCTTTCCATGCTGCATAAATTGTGAACCACCTAAGGCTATTCAAAGGAAAGAGTCAGCAACGTGAACTGTGCTTCCAGATCCGTGTTACCCAAATTACAGGAGTCTGGCTCTCCATACGGTCCCCATCCACAGGAACACCCGCGGTCAGCTGCAGAACGCGGGGCAGGGACCTAAAACACTCCCTGTGTGTCAGCTGCCACCTGAACAGGTGTCAGTGCCTGGAAAGGGGGCTCCAAAAGCGAAGAGGATGAGTGTGAAGTGTGAAGCAGAGCTGGAGCTGCCCCGTACCCCCCGTGGGTGCGGTACAAAGCGGGATGAGCAGCGCGGGCTGTACACGAGCACATCAGAGCTGAGGAATATTTTAACAAATCCCCTGCACCCATCCCCTCAGCAGCTGTCAATACCGCGGGCATCAGCGGCTCGGAGCGGGGCGGCAGCAGCAGAGATGGAAAAGGAGTGCTCCTCTTGGAAACGGCACCTGAGCCCCGCGGAGGATTTCCCGCTGTCTCTGTAGGGAGCACGGGGCACTAAACTGCTTTTTTGATCCCACCCAGCACTGCACACCTTCCTTTCAGGTTTGCAAACAGACCTCCGGCGGCTCCACTCCTCATTTTCTTTTCCTCATTCACAGGGAAAAACACATAATATCCTTACTTAAAACACAGTGGAGGAGTTTGACACAAATTAATGACTCACCTGTCATACTATAAGAATTTTGATATTTGCAAGGGGGGGGAAAGGCTTCAGGTATTCTGAGAGCTGTAAAAAGCTGCTTCGGAATTCAAAGAAAGCTCAGAAGAAATCAAATCAACTGATAGGTTGCTGTAAGGTTTGAGATACCCATTTTGCACTAAAATCAGACTACTGCGAGAATATGAATAAATAAAAGGTTATGGAAAAAGTAAGCCACTAGTTCCCTCAAATTAGATCCCATTGGTGTGAAATGACTTCACAGCTGCCACATGTGTTGTTCCAAGAGAGATTACTCCTTAAATAATGTTAATGACAACTTTGATTTGACTTCTGTAATTACTAGAGGGAGAAGGGACCACATTTCCTAGGAAGAAACATCTTTTATCTGCTTGTTTAATGTACAATCTTTGATGAGATGGAGCTCCTCTCCCCCGAGTTATTTCCCTGAGTACTTTTGTTTTGAAAAAGAAATGGATTTCCAGGTTGAAAATGGAGCTGCTGTGCAGCAGTCAGAGCTGTGGGAGAGGCGTCTAATTGTCACTTACAGTGACCCTCGATTCTTCTCTAAACATAGATTCTTTTTCTCTCCTAACTCTCCTCCACCCCCGCTCCACTTCACAAGCAGCCGTATTTACAGGGCTGGATTCTTCTCTGAGTTGCCTCCACCACCACCAGTAAATCATAAAAATTTCTCCTACAATCAATGGAGTGTCCTCGCATTTACCAGACACTATAATCTGGTCCACAAGGCAGCTGATTGTTATCTATAACCTCCCCATCCAATTCAAGTGATGGCAGATGTAACCCAAAAATTTCCTTCGGACTTTTTTACTGCCAAAATAGATCACATTCTGTGGCAGCCTTTTTACAATCTCCACTTCTCTAAATAAACATCACAGAACCTACACTGCTTTTACTGCAAAATGCTTCTCCTGGCCTGTATCGAGGCGGGTTTTTAGCTGATGTGCCAACAAACAGTGGCAGCAACTCCGTGCAAGCCCGGGGTGCAGCACCAAAACATGGAGTGCAGTGGGGACCAGGGAGCACCAGGAATAATCTCCATGGTTAGATAAGGTGGAAACCCCTTGTGCTCTCCCCATCCCAGTCAGACACTGCACAGCGAGGTAAAATTCAGCTCCCTAAGAGCTGGGGGTGTGATGCTCCTTGCCGTCAAAGGTAAAGGGGAGCTGAGACGTGCAGTGCCCAAATCCCAATCTCTGTAAGCAGAGTCCGCTGAGGAATTGTTGAGCTGGGACGTTCTGCAGGGTGGAGGGACAGAAAGAGCTCCTGCAAAAGCCACCAAGCAAAGCCGGGCACCACCACAGCTCAGTGGCTGCAGAAGTGCTGAGGACAGCGCAGTATTTAGAAGAAATCATTCAAAGTACATTCCTGGACTGTAAATGAACTGAAACTGCTCAGAAAAGCCCTGACATTGAAGGTCATGCAATTAAACACAGGGCTCTGATTTGCAATGATCAACAAAAAGTAAATGCATTATTAAAATGCATGGCAAATAGAACATAACACCAAAAATGGACAGATTCTAGCTGTACTGTGCCATTATGTTAATTAATAGCTTTCCCCTATTGGTTTGTTCACTAAGATTCAAACATATTCATTCTTTGATGAACATTTGTATTCAGAAAATGGCAAATTTCTTCCCAGCTTTCTTTTGTTGGGAAGGGATGATAGCTGTTAATGAGAAAGGGAAAAGAGAAGGAGCTAAACAGCATAGCTCCCACACTCACAATGTGACTTTCTCACTGGGGCCTTGAACTCCAGAGCAGCTTCAACTCATTTACACAGCCCGGGAATGAAGGTGCCTTCCCTATACGAAAATTAAGTATTTTCATGCAGTGTTATGACTTTGCCTTGAAGCATTTGTGGCTCCATGTTTCATTGGCATTTGTGGTCATTTTAGTCCACTGAGCTTAAATGTGCAATAAGGATGCCTGGATGTGGATAATTCTTCCTCCTTTCCCACTGCAATCAGGTTTTGTCCTTCATTATACCTTTCTGTGGAGTCTATTAGAGCATAAATCTTTACAGAGTTTTTCAAGCTTTGACCTACATCTTGCATATACGGGAATTTTTCTACCTAAATTGTCTTTTGGAGCACACCAGTTCATTAAAGTTTTGAACACTGAACCCTCACTCTTATTGCTTTATCGCCCAGTTTATGTGCCAAATGTCAAAACAGGCATCAGAAATGTGATTTATGAGGATATATAGAGAAATTGTGGTACATGCTTGTGACTGGGAGTCAGCTGGCAATTCCCTACCAGGATTTCCTCCTCAGCTCCCAGTGCCCAGCACAGCACTCCAACAACAGCGCTGCCAACATTGAATTCTCAAATCACGATTCAGGACTAACAAAGCTTTGAGGCTTTTTGTAATATCTTCGAATTTGTGTGCTTTGCAGTTTTAATCACACTTGACCATTTGGGGATTTTTTT
>VZRO01006546.1:598073-687295 GCA_013397915.1 Daphoenositta chrysoptera
TCCCCGGCCACACGCGGCCGTCCCGGAGCCCGCGGTGAGCGGCGGTCCCTGCTCATCGCCGGCCGCGCGGCGCCAGCCCGGCCCGACCGTCGGGGTGCGCTGCATTTCACCGCCCGCACTCTGAATGCAGATGCGGGCATCCACGGGCAGCTCCCCGGGCTGCTCCGCCCGCAGGACATCGCTGCTGCCGACACCGAGCTGCTTGAACACTGCGAGTAACGCGGGTTCCGAACTGCAGGGTTTGGGGAAGGAGAGCAACTCCGTGGTTCCAGCAAAAGCCTGGCCCCAAGAGCCACCTCCAGCGCGCCTCTTGGGAGCGCTTTCCTTCCGCCTCGCTCCTCTGCAGCTGGGTTGCTTATTGTGAATTTAAATAAAGAGATTTCCCCCCACCAGCACATTGAAATGAAAACGTCAATGCTGCTTGCTTTACTTAGGGGTGGGGCTTTTGGTGTCGAGGAGGAAAAAAAGTTTAGTTTTTGGTGTGTCCATTTTTACCCCTGTTTACATTGCTGGCTAAGGAAATCCCAGCCTGAATGGGGATTAATACCCAGTATTAACCACCTTTCCCAGCTCATAAATGCCAGGGATCTTAGCAATATCCCGATGTGCCTGTTACCCTTGGAGTTGTGAATCTCGTGTCACCAGTGTGAAATTAGTCTCTGCTCATTGGCTAATGGATTCTGCTTCACACCGTGTACTACAGCTCCTAATTCAGTAGAGTACGTTCTTCTCTGATTGATGGTCCTTTATTGCTGGAAAACAACCAGGAAAAGTTGACTTCTCTCTCTATTTTTTTTTTTTTTTAATGTTAATATTCATTTTTTAAAACTGATTATGATGGCGCCTTTGTGGCTTCTTGCTTGTGGTGTTTTATTTAGCTATTTTTTTCCCCCACGTATTTATATGAGGCTATATTTCACATTCTGGCTGAAAAGAGTTAGCTGACTTCAGTTCAATTTTTCACATAAAGTGCATTCTGCTACAGTTGGATGATGGAATATTTACCCTAATTAACACATGCTGTTAAATCTAAAACTTGTACACAGAAGGAACAAAATACGTCTTGCCTCACTCTCAAAAGGCAGTAGGTGTTGAGCTGAGTGAGCCAGCGATGTGTGACACAGTCAGAATCCCATAACCTGGATGGCAGCATCATTCTTTTTCCTTATTTTTATATAATACACTTTTAAAATGAAATTTCTGTTTCTCTTGTTTGCCAGTTTACTAACTCCCTGGAGATTTCAAAAGCAGGTTTTTAGATTGTTTTTCTGCAGAAGGCTGTGGAGAACCAGCCAGGTGGATATGCTGCCATGACATTTGCAGGTTCACAGTCCAGGCAGTAATAACCAGCTTTGAAGAGATCAGTAGGTTTTGAAAAGGTCACACACAGATCTTGCATTTAGCACTTTGTTTCTGCAGATCTTCCTGTTTACAAATGTTTTAATTAAGTCTTTAGCAGCTGCCTTTGCAGGTAGGGATCCAATGTATGACCAGAATTCAGCAGGTGGGTGAAGTGGCACCCACAAGTGTGGTTGGTGGTGTTGGAAGGACCATTTGCCCTAAAAACTGGGCCACGTGGAGACGAACTTTTAGGTCTTGCACCATTTGATCCAGGTCCCATTGCTTGGGGAAACTCACCCAAACAACCCCTCAGTTAATGACTTACATATTCTGTGTCTACCACAATGGGTATATTTTTAATTCATCAGTGTGTGTTAACATTCGAGATTAACCTGATCACATAATTTTTATCTAGGTTTTTCCTGTAGTAATCTTTAGGAACATAATCTTTAAAATGGAGTGTGAAATGATTATTTAATTGGGTTCTTGTAGCAGAGTTTCTTGTGTTGAGATTTCTGACTGGCTAACCAATTTCCTTGAGCAATATGTTTTTCCACATGATAGATTCACTTATTTTCCTCAAGAAGATACTGTAATTTTAATTGGAAAGCTTTGACATATTTTGAATCGACTCAGAAAACAGAATTCAATTTTTCTTTCATTAAAGATCTTGTACAGGGGATGCAAATGGAAATGGAAAACGAGACATTAGCTCTATTGGCTTGTACTTCTGAGCTTGGTTTGGTTGGGCATTTTGTAAAGACTGAAAAGATGTGTGGCTTGTATATAATACATACATTACACATCTATATCACCTATATATTTTTACAGGAGTGAGTGTGAACTGTATTCCTAGACTTGCTTCTGTCTGGGAGTTGGGTTGGTATAAATGTAGACCTCAGACAAAAACACTTTCTATAGATCCTAAGGAAGGTTCCAACTTTATGGGGGTGGGACTATACAGATCATTACCATAAAATTGTGAAGCATTCTGGTTTTTTCCAGCGTGTTTCATTGACATTGTTGAGACTTAATTGTCACTCAGTTCAGGCACCTGACTTGAGACAAATGGAAATTTAAGTGCTGTTTCACAGGCCTCAGGTCTGTGGTTCTGTGCTCTCAGCAGTTTTTTATAGGCTGTGACAGATGCCTTCTTCTGCTCCCAGCTGGTGAGAGGTTACTGTTCCTACCTGCCTGCTCCCATCCTCTGACAGAGGTTATCACTGAGGAAGGAAGTGACAGGAGTGTCCTTGTATTAGGAAAAAATAGCTGTCTTGCCCTGAACTTCATTATTGGTCTGGGCTATTTTGGCAGACTGTTCCTGCAGTGAGTTACCAGGTGTTTAAATACACTCCTGGATTGGTGCTTTGGTGGGTCAGTGAGAATTGAAGGGCTGGGAACATCTTCCTTTAGCACAGCAGGAGACAGAAGACTTTTCCTCATAGTCTAATTTCAAAGTCTTACGTTTTTCCACTTCCAAAGGCAGGTGTGTGCCTTCAGAGCTACAAACGCAATCCAGTTCATTAAATCTGAGAAAAGAGGAGGATGGCTGAAAGTACAGCATGTTTCCAAAAATGGCCATCCTGGTATGACCTTGCCTCTAGCTCTGAGCTCCTGTGCTGTTTGTAAGGGTGGACTTGGTTCCTGATGTGCAGCAATAACTTCTACACCATTACCTTCTCTCTGGCCTTTGCTGAAACATTAGAAAAACCTCAGCAAAATTAGGGAATTGTGACAACTCCAGTCTGTCAGAACTAGCCAGGAGAGGTGTTTCTTTATATATAAATACAGATGTGACTGACTGTTGACTTTCAGTAGATAGCCGTGATCAGCAGCTGTTTTAATTTTCCATCGTCTGTTTGCCCAAACTTTGACCAAACTCAGAGAAAAAAATCACAGAAAGCATGTACTTTTTATCAACTGCTAAACATTATGTAATGGATAATTGCCATCATGTAATTATTGCATGTTCAGAAGATAACTCATGATGCAGAAACTGAAGCTGTGTGTTTGTGTCTTTCTTTGTAGTTCATGCAAAGGGGTTTGGATTCACAAACTAAAAAACAACTAGAAGAAGAAGAAAAGAAGATAATTAGTGAAGAACACTGGTATCTTGATGTACCAGATCTAAAGGAAAAAGAGTAAGCTTGTAATCTTTTGTACTTCTTATCAGCACTGGATTGTTTTGAAATGGAAATAGCATATTCATGTTTTTTCCTATGAGGTAAGTATTATAAATAACCAGTTAACAGAAGCAAAAATAGTGACAGATTGGCATTGCAAATTTTTTTATTACTTATTTTTAGGGCTGTTCTTGAGGTTGCCTAGTGTATTTTGACCTACTTTCAATTCTTGTGTGTGTTGTTTTCTTTCACTCTCACATTCTTCTAGATGCATGTCATGAGTTTCTTTCAGTCAGGGTCCCATTCATTCATTGCTGCTTTGTCCCTTCATTTGAAAAAAGAAGTTTGAAACCTTGTGTTAGTAAATTCAGCTCCAGTCACATGGTTAAGTCGATTCAGGACAGTTCTGTCCTCTTGTGTCCAGCTCACTTCAAATCCTGGTTTTGAAATAGGAGAGATAATGGCAAAAATAAAGGAAGGCTTAGCTAATAAGGAAAAAAGTGTCTTGCTCTTTAGAAAGTTGCCTTAAATAGCAGGAGAACTACTTTTGAAATTGCTTGGGTTTCATCCTTTCAAAAGTGGAAAAAAGTTCCATTGAGGGAGAACCTACATAATTTTGAAAAAGCTGGGACCCAAGGAATTAACTGTAGTTGAAAAAGGCCATTGATAAACTCTTTTCCATTGCTGTTGGTGGATATGACAAAAAGGTATTTGAGCTTCAGTTGCAGCAAGGAATGTTCAAGCTGGACATTGGGAGAATTTTTGTAACAATAAGGCTATTGAAGCTCTGGAGTAGATTGCCTGAGGAGACACTGGATTCTTCATCATGGGAAGTCTTTTGAGGACAGGTTAGCTGGACCTCTGCTGTTCATGGCACATGTGTAAATGATACTGCCTTGAGGCAGAACAATGAGCTTAATCTCTTCAGCCTAAGTTCTGTGATCATGAGAGTTTGATTTACATGGGAGATGGAGAGGATGAGGGAACAGGTACATGTGTGTGAGGAAAAGGATGGAACAATCCACGGAAGTGCTTTCATCTGACACGTGTCTTATGAATGCCTCAGGGTCATGTTTCTTTTCTCACTCCATGCTCATTAAAAGAGGACAGAAAAGGAGGGAGAAGGGGAAATCTGTCTCTGCTGAACAGAGAATGACACAGTGTTTTATATCCTGACAGACTCAACTAATGCCAGGGCTAACAGCACAATGAAAAATTAATTAGAAGCTTTTGCTGGTATAGTAGTGCCACCTGGGGAGTGATATTTATGTGGTATTTTTATTCTGGCAAAAGTATTAATGTAGGTGGAATCATACCAGCAAAGAGTGCTTTTTGTCAGGAGAGTTAATTTTGCTCGTGGAACTGGCACAGCTTTATTGGCAAGAAGTATTCCTTTGCACTCTAAGCTCCTTGTACTGAAAGATTTATCAGAGCAATTAAGCAGAAAGTAGTTGATGGTTTAGAATACACCGTGGCTCTGTTTATTTGTGTGGGGGGAAGACAGCAAATGCTTTTTGCATTTGTTTAATTTGATTATTTTGAAGTGCACTGTTTGACAAGATGCTGGGTCTGGGGTTTCATGCAGGAGCTGTATAATAGAAGAGAGAAGCTTTCTGCGATGTGAGGATCTCGTGTATGGCAGAATGTCCTTCAAAGGATTCAATCCAGAAATTGAGGTACCATTTCAGTGTCCTGCTTTCAGGTGGTCTCACATTAGGATTGAAGCCCTTGGGGATGGGGATTTGAGTGTTCACACTGCATCCTTACTGGCCTTTGCAGCACCTTCCCTAAATCCTCCTATGGTACAGGAACTCCATCATTCAACCCAAAATGTTGATCAGTGCAGTATCAGGTAAATAGAATCTTTTCACCTGCCTGTGTTGATGGTCAGTAATTGCATGACTCCTGCCCATTTTCCCTCCCTGAAATGAGGAGACCATCCCACATGCTGCTCACCAGAACAAAAGCCCACTTTTCCTCCTGACCTTTAATGCAGAGTCCAATCTACAAACATTCAACCCTATTTATTCAACACTTACTTGTGTAAGTAAGGGCTTAGAGTTCCAAAGTAAAAATGCTGGGCAGGAGAGTCTTTAATTTCTTTCTGGCATGAGTCATGCTGATAGAAGTACACAGGGACAGTAATAAAAAGGTTACCACTGAACTGAAGCAGGAGCATGAAGGTGTAAAGACTTAAGAGCTTTGCAGAAGGCATGCAAGGTGATTTACTAGGGGATTCTTTTAGATATTTTGAACTTGCTGTCCCTGTGACTAAGCATATGATTGCTTCATGGCTTTTACTGTAAATCCTTGAAGACACTCTTCTTTCTTAACAAAACCATTTCAAGGTCTGTGTGCTAACATGACAGTGAAAAATGAATTATCATCTAACTCTCTGGTCTCCTGGAGATGTTTGGAGTGTCCTTTAGGATGTTTGAGTAGTACAATACACTGAAAACACTGTTCTCTCTGTTGCCTCTTTTCCCAAAGGCAAACTCTAAGCTAAGTTTAGCAGCAGACCTTTTGGTGTCTTTTCTTCATGAGTTTTCATAACAATAGCCTAACGAGGAACAGAAAATAATTATTATACTTGAATCTTACCTTTTATGCTCTTCTACCAGTGCATTTCAGCACAGTTGCCACTGTGTCATGGTTACATGTTTAAGCTGTTTCTTACTTCATTTTCAGAAGTTAATGATCCAAATGAACTCTAAGTGCAAGGAAGAAGAAGTTGAAGAGGATGATAAAATGGAGGCTGATGTGTCAGATGAAGAAATGGCCAGAAGGTGAGTTACATTTTATGACATAATCAGTACTAGCTAGGAATATGATACGTTACTTTATTATGTTTGGGGAAATAAAACCCAAAAAGGAAACAAACAAAATAAAACAGCAAAAGCCCACAACAGACTCGCTACTGTCCCAGATTGATTTTCCAGGAATGCTGGTGTATATTCACTGGAATCTCCATCACTTTTGAGAGTAAAATAACTTGTAGAGGTTTTCTGCCCTTTGATATCCAGGTATTCCATGCTAATTCCCTCCTTGTTACCAGTTGCTGACAAATTGAAACTATCAGAGTGAATAATAATGTAATAAGTCACGTAGTACTTGTGCTTCTCCAAGCATTTAATGACCAGGTTTCTTACACCACTTAAATTGGTGATTAGATTTAGGATATGCTCTACGATTTTCCCTCTGAATTTAGAAAAAGGTGTAATTTTTTTAATTCTCTCTACAGATATGAAACATTAGTGGGAACAATAGGGAAGAAATTTTTGAGAAAAAGGGACCAACGTGTACTCAAGGACGATGATGAAGATGAAGATGATGAAGTCGAAGAGGGGAATAGTAGCACAAGACCTAGTAAAAGAGCTAAGAAATTGTTCTTAAAACCTCAGGATTAATGTCAACTGCACAAGTGGAGCTTGTTACCTAATGCCTACCAAACAGTACCAAGAACTGGAGATTGTTTGGAGTTTTTGCTATTTAATGTAAAGGGTGGATTTGTGAATCTGTTCTATTCTCATTGAAATTTTTACCATCCACAGGACAGTCATTTTCAAAGTGGGTGTGTATATAATGGATGTTGTACATCCTTTCCTCTCTCAGCAGCTTTTCATGAGTGGGGCACTCATCCCATCAGTCTCTTTAAATGTTGTGCTTAGTTAAATTGAGTGTTGCATGCAATCAAAAGCAACATTATTTACAATTTAGGATAACATCTGAAAGAAGTATTTGGAGCAAAGATGAGCTGTGTCCAATTCAGTAAGGCAGTTCAGCTTTCACTGCTTGCTTTTATTACGAAAATGAAACCTGTACTCTCTTCAAATTGAAAAAAGTCAGCAGAAACGTGCTTGGTTTGTGGCCTTTTTTACTGGGCTAAAAATAAGATGGGAGAAGAACAGAGAGATAAAATCCACTTTATTGAATTTTATTTTTTATAAAGTTTATTTAAAAATAGAGGATTTTGTAGTGAAACGTTTTTTTATACAGCAAGCCAAATACTAGGTGACGTTTACAGTTTGACATCTGAGCAGATTGTGAGTCTTAGTTTTTGCCTTCCAAAAGAAGTTTGCTAATTTTGCCTCTTTTTCAGCAAAAAAAATCCAATCTTATAATTATGTAAGTCTTGTCATAAAAGCATAATAACAGTTTCAGAAACATACTTGAAAGCTGAATAAAAACTGTGGGCTTTTGTGGTTAATGATTGTGGATTAGCTTATTTAATGTAAAAAAATTATGCTTAACACAGTCTGATACAAGGAGTGATCCTGTTTTGTGCTGGCCACAGATGTCCCCCAACATCAGCTGAGTGCACTGATTTATTTAACATATGATGAAGCCATCTGAAGTAGTATTAGGATGGAAACACCATTCTCTTTGGTCAGTTGGAGCTCTGGGCCTGTTGAAAAATGTCAGTGTGGTCTTGTATAAAATCATAGCAGTTCTCTGTATACAGCCTTTTTACAAGAACTGTTGGTATTCCTGCATTTCCTCAGGATCTCCAAGTTACTCATCCTCGATGCTGGCTCTCTGGAGAAAGAGGAATTTGTTAATTGAAGTGAGGAGTGACCATTCTATCATGGGCACGAGGCTTCTTTTGGTCTTTTTTTAACAGCTCAATGAAGCAAGACGTGAAACTCAGTTATTTAAAGAAGGACACACTGTGTCTGCTGTATTTTGCATGTGATATATTAACTATAATCCATATATCAGGAGCACCTAATTAGATATTCCAAGATGGATCACACATGGAAAGAGAAATATACTTTTAACCTAGTAAGGGGACTTCGTGCAGGTGGAAGGGCTGTGATTCATGCTCTGAGATAGTTTTTCAGAGCTAATTAAATGCTACTGGTTCAATTACTTAAACCTGATCATATATTACTGCTAGCTGAAAAGAAGTTAATGATGGCAAGACGTTTTTCTTCCCATGGAAGATGTGACCTGAGCTAAGAAATGATTTATTGTTGGTCATCACAAGAAAAACTTGGAATATATCCCATTATTCTTTCTTGCTTATTAGTAGGAAAATGACTCCTCTCTCTCTGAACACATTCCTTGAATGGAGAGTGAATTTCTGCATAGCTGTGTTGGGTAGTTGAGGGGTGAAGTGTGGTGGAGCACCAGCAACCAGGAGATGTCACTGCCATTGCATGTCCTGAGAGACCGTGGGCTGGGGAGGTTCCCAGTGCTGCCGTCTGAAGAAGCTTTTGGGTTGTTTTGATGACAACAGTGGCTCAGAAGAATTCCACGTGGAGTCTTCCTTTGTCAGGGTTCTGCAGAGAACTCTCCTGCATTGCAGGGTTCTGTTCAGTCCAGTGGGGGGCAATTCTCATCAGTTAAAGGGCATTCTGCCTCTTTAATTTCATGTCATTTTTTGAGGGACTTGGGAGTGGCCTGGTGCATGGATAAGCACATGAGAAGCTGAAGAGCTTCCTAGAAAATCCATGATCCTGGAATTGGGACAGAGGAAGGGTAGTTCTGTTTCCTAAGCATGCCCAACATCAACTGTGAAGAAAAGGCAGACCTCAGTTTATTGTCTTTAAATCTGGGGGCTTTGCTGTTCACATTCAGCTGGTGGCTCAGTGCTACAGTACGACCAGCTACTTATTTTTAGCACAATCTTTTATTCATGGGGAATTTGCAAAATGTGCCTTTAAAAGCACCATCCACAGTGTGTTATTGTGAGCAAGACAAAAGCAAAACTCAGCCTTTTGTGATTTTTTTAGTGTACTTTAAGTACAGGGTCACAAGCAGACATGGTGGGATCTTCTGAAATACCTGTCTGCATTTCCAGTGGGATAAATACATGTGTGTATGTATGGATTTAAGTCTGACTTGAGCTTCCTACCTGAGGTAGAAACATTCTGCTGTATAAAATCTGTGCTTGAACTACTCTTGACAGAGATGTAATTGTAGCAGTGAAATATTCATAACACAAACCTGCATTAATTCAGGCTTTCTTGGCTCTGACACAGACTCCAGTACATTTTATGTGCACGTTCCTAAGCTGTAAGACTTTCCCACATGGTCATGTTTTTAAGTGAAAAGTATTTCTTCTTTGAAAACAGAAGCAATTTGGGTAAGTAGTGTTTTTATTTCAGAAAATGGCTACCTGCAAAGTGGAGCTGGTACAATGTTACAGGCACCAGAGGTGTTTGTGCCTGTGACCCTGAGGTGATTGTAGGAGGTGCTCACTGACAGCTCTCATGTCCCTTGTCACCTGAAGTTTGGTCCCTCCCTTTGGCAGGCTGGTGGTGCTTATTTTGTAATAACTGCTGGGGTGAAAAACATGGAAGTACTGAACAACTTCGTCTTTCTTGCTGATGTTTCTCTTTTACTTCTATTCTGCTTAGTATTGGATCTTAAAAGGTCCAGGACCAGAGTCCAACTGAAGTGAGCCATCCAGTGTGAATTTAGCAATGCTTGAGGTGATTAAACTTTGCTTCCTGGGGAGGGGCAGGATGTTCATGGTGCCGTGGAGTTTGAACCGTGTTTCTTGAGCTCTGTGTCTCGTTCTCTAATGAGATTCTCCATTATGCAATGCTGCAGCCACGGGTGGCTGTCGTGCCGCTGGGCATTGCCTGTGTGTGCAACGGGGAGCTGGGCTGGGATTCTGGGACTTCATCCAGCATTCAGACTTTAAAAGAAATTGTCTTGTCTTTCTCTTAATTGGAATACCATACTTTTAAATTGTATTTGGAATTAGATGAGGCAGGGGGCGGAGGGGGGTGGTTTCTAAGCATTTGTTTTGCTTCATTGGAACAACAGTCCACAACTAAAACTGCAAAATCTCTTAGGCTCTCATTTAACCTTTCTCAGAGAGTGCTAATAAAGCATCGTGGTAGGGAAGGATGTAAGACATCCCACAGTTCCCTTCCACATGTGAGTTCAAGTTTCTGTGAGAGCTGGTGCTTTTTAAGGACTTGGCTGTTTGTTTTCTTTTCAGGCTGGGAGAACATCAGCTTCTACAATACTGCCTTGCTAATGGAACCCCAGCATGAGGCCTCGGGCTTTGTTTGGTATTGTTTGCTTTTACACCATTCTCCTCTCAAACCTCCAGGCATTTTGGGCCTGGCATTCACACCTCAATAACCTGCTTTCATCAGCTTTTGGGGAGCTTTAGTTAAACTGTGAAACTGTTCCTTAGCTGTAAGTGTTGACGTTTCTTTGTGTGATTTCACGTTGCACAGTGAGGACCTGCTTATAATTGTCACATCAAGATGAAAAATCCCTCTTAGAGAATGGTTATTAACAGATGGGAGTCAGGGGGATGGTTGGAGCCTCAGTCACCAGCAACTCTGTAGATCTTTGGTAAGAACCAAACTAGAAGGGGTAGCTGGGTGAGTCCTATCACTGCAGGCCCAGTTAAATGCTGATAGGAGCCCATGACTGCCCGAGAAACCAAAACCAAAACGGTTTACCATTTTTGCATACCAATATCTAAGCAATTATCTGGGAGCAACAGCAGAAACACCTCAAGGGAAGCTGGGAGGCAAGACAAGAAGATGGCACAGAGAAATGTGGTTTGGTGAGCTGGGTGAATGCACGTGGGAATCCCATCGGACAGAATGGAGGTGGTGAGTGTTTTGAAGCTTGTAATGTCTCAGGGAACACCTTGTCATGATCAATCGTTTAGAAAGGCGTAAAAACCCTTAATGGGACATTAATATGAGGGAATAACCTGAACACAAATTACTGAACAAATTCCATAATTCCATTATGAATAGAAAAGCTGTGTTCTGGCCTCAGCAAGATCTTTCAGTGTCCCCTGTCACCTCTCGCTTGGCTCTCAGTTCCCCATCCCCGTGCAAGTACCGTGCACCCAGGCCATGAGCTGCCACCACGGCCAGTCACTCAAGGAGCTGGCACACACCACGACCAGCCCAGAGCTGCCAAGCCCAGCAGAGATGACTCCTTGGCCTCCTCTTCAGTGATCATCTCCCTCAGCCTACGACCTCTTCATCCAGGTACCTGTAGGAACTCACCATCTCCAACACCACTGCTGCATTGGTGCAGTATTGGCCTGTTTAGTTCAAGAAGTGACAGGTGACAGGTTCCAAGGAACAGCTAACAAGTGACTGGATGACAGGAAATGGTCGCCAATTATGCCAAGGAAGGTTTTGATTAGACACTAGGAAAATTTTTTTCACAGGGTTGTAAAGGACTGGAGAACAACCAAGGGCAGTGGTGGAGTCACCATCCCTGGAAGTGGCACCTGGGGACAGAGTTTAATGGTGAACGTGGTGGTAGTGCTGGGTTGATTGCTGAAAACGATGATCTTAAAGGGCTTTTCCAACCTCAGTTGTAATCGTGTGATCCTAACAAGTCTGAGGTGGGAAGGGTTGTCCAGCAGATCAGCAGCATGAGTGACCAGCCCTCACCTGGCAGATGGTGTGTGCAGGAGTCAGGGCAGCTGGAGGCAGCTGTACCTAAAATAACTCATAATGTCTTTATTTTCCTTTTATTTATTTTCAAGTATACACTTACAGCATTTTTGAGATTAATGATCAGATGATGTCTTTGAGCAAAAACACACTATTCAGTGGGAGGAATCAACATTTGACCAATACTCAGGCTTATTACAGATTGGGGAGAGAGAATGTTTTTCAGTGTTTCTGCTGTTTTTTGATGCATTTAAGAATGTTTCCTCTTTCTTAGTGGTTTTGTTGGTTGGGCTTTTTGCAGAGAAGCATGGTACGAGGAACAACATTTTCTGAAAAATGGGGAAACATGATTGTGAAATAAAAGGTTTCCTTCAAATTTGGCTGGCTCCTTGGGTTGTTTTTTTCACTTTGATACAGATGAACAAACACTAATGGCAGTAAAGTTCCTGGGCTGTGGAACCCATTCAGGACAGTCACATGGACTCTCATATTTGCAGGACAGAATTAAGGGTATAGTGGGCTTAACTTCATAATAAATGTAATGCAATGTTAAAAATACAGAATTTCCACCCCTTTTGGGACAAAAGTAAATCTAAGCCAGCTGTGACATTTAAGCACCAGTCAGAGTTTTTAGTATGATTACATCTCAGAAACAAAGCTTAGTAGTTATTTCCTTAGAGCCCATCAGCCACAATAACACTGCAATATATAGAATTTTCATCACCAGAAGAATAGGAACATACCAAAAATTACTTGGGGCAGTTTACTGCAGTAATGGCCAGAGGGATGCACATGATGATAATTTTCATTTTGTACTATGGTTTGTCTAAGGATGATGGCGAAAGAATTATGCCTCCTAATGCTCCTTTCCAAGATGACAATGTTTTACTCATATTAAAGGTAGAGGAACGAGATGAGCTGTGAGTGGTTGGATCTTGTGAAAAATGAAGTTTTAAATGTGTACTTCATTGTCTAAATGCTCACAGATGACTTGTCTCCCTGTAATAACCTTAGAAAATGTGTTGGCAGCATATCACAATTAATAATCCTTACTCATGTGCTACAGGCAGTCCAAAATTCCCCAGACACATTTCTTACCCAAGCTTATAACCAGATTCAAATAAAATCCTACATTTGTGCCAAAAATTGAACGGCAGTCATCTCACAGCAAATAATTTTACCTAATTGACTCAAGAGTCTTAAATTCCTGATTTTTCCCAAAGTGAAATTCACTTTAATCTCGTATTAATGTATATATCCTTCAGTCACCTGCAAAAGAATCCCATAACCTTGCAGTAGGGATTGCACAGACAGAGGAAGGTGCTGTACACACGTAGCATTACTGTAGGTTTTCCTGGTCACCTAGATTGTGTAAGGTCCTTTAACATTAATGGGGACAAGTTTTCTCTCTAGGGTGATGTTGAATTTCTCTTTGAGGGTTTTTTCCACCTCTTCGTCCTCAAGAGTTACAAATTCCACCAGATCCATGTTTTCCTTGTAGTTGTACGTGGTCTCGGTGAGCGTCCACCCAATTAGCGCTCGGAATCCGTCGGCGGTCTGGAGGGTGCAGATGGACTTCTTTGTGAAGAGGGAATCTGGAGAGCTCTGGAGGTACGTGCACTGGAAACGGAAATCCTCCACTGTCCGTGGCTCAAGGCTGAACATATAAACCTTCCTGCACTCCTTTCTCTCCAGCAGGTCGCAGTTGGAGAAGCTCTGGTTGGGGACGCATTGCTTCCGTCTCATTTTCTCCAGGTACCAGACACCGCTCGTCTCCGTGAGGCGGAAGACGCCGGGAGCCTGGGGCTGCTCCTTCCCTGACACGAGCTCCATGGGCTGCCACATCTGGTAGGACACCCCGAAGCCCCCGTCCACGACGTAGGCTTTGCCATCGATGACCACCTTCACCAGCAGGTGGGTCATGAGGGTGGCGTAGGCGTTCTGCTGGGGGTTGAAGACGTGGGCTCCCAGGAAGCTGGTGTCGTAGCCCAGGCCCTTCAGCACCCAGCCCAGCAGCTGGTTGTTCTCCATGCACCAGCCACCCCGCCTCCTCCGCACGATCTTGTGGTAAACCTGCTCCAGCTCCAGAGTGATCTTCTCCCCGCAGTGGATGCTGAGGTTTTCGAAGGGAACCGCACGGATGTGATGCTGGAATATCTCGGTTAAGGTTGCCAGATCTTGTTTTTCAGTGGAGCCTTTATAGCCGGTTCTTGCAAAATACTCTTCAAGGTTCATCTCACCTGTGAAGGAAGGAAGTGTGTTTTGGTTTCTTTACATCAGCGATTTATGATGCTGTGAAAAGCTGCCCCGGCTCTGCCAGCAAAGATTCTTTAATCTACTGAACCTCATCAGAACAGCTTTTAAAGGAAACAAATATTCCTATCAAATGGCTCCCTGAGCAAAGAGCAGTGCACGTGAGGGTTTGCTTTTGTCTTAGAGTCATCCCTCTGGCAAACAGCTGATGCCATTTCAGTTTCATACGAGGCGGCTGCGAGATGGGGATTTGCTGTATTTGCATTTCCACAGCAGGGCTAAGAAGAAATGTAAGATCATGCTAGAGAGTGTGTACAAGGGTTCCTGGAAAATGGTCTAAAACCACTGTTGAGTGACAGGACTGTCACTGGGGGAGGCAGTGTCACCTGCCAGTGGGAGGGAGGACAGTCTGAGCCAGGATTCATGTGTTCTTTTCATGAGTCTGCCACTGATGGACCTGACAGGAAATTAATCTCTTGTTCAGTGCACGTCACTCTTCCACTGCTTACAAAAAGTTAACGTCATACTCCTGCATGTGGTGTCAAGTGTCAAGTTTTATTCAGATAATTATAACTGAAAAAACTCTGACCTTTGAAAGAGTCACAGACCACTGAGTCTTGTGTCTGCTCTGAGTGTTGTAGAACTTGTTTTGGTGTTGCAATAATGGATCTGAATGGAGGTGAGCGGCCTCAAAGACAAAGAGCACATCTCCATTCCCTCCTGTGCCCTGTGTCTCACAGGGCACCCTGAAAATGGACAGGGGCTGCTTTACATCTCTCTAGTCCCGACCTTTCTCAAAACTCACCAATCCTAAACCTCAGCAGTGTACTGCTGAACGTGTACTGCAAACCAGGATTTCTCAGGATGATCCTCAGTGGCAGATTCATGCTGTGCATATTCATGGTGTATAGGCAGCTGTCCCAAGAGAACGGAGAGCACCAGCAAAAGCTACACATTACCTCCTACAGAGAGGAATTTAGCTTCCAGAGATATCTAAGCATTGTTGGAGGATATTCTCAATGTCATCTTTGGTAAGTGTAACATAAAAGTTACACTTTTATGCCAAAATACGGCATTTTTTCTTTTGATTTGCAGAATCCGAGTATATCTGATCCTATCACTCCGACTGTGAATGCTAAATAGATCACACCAGCATAAAACTGGTTCTTGAGTTTATATTATTTGTAATTTCTTTCTACAGCTCCATAATATGCTTGATCAGCATTAGATCTGGACTGCAGGAGATGAAAGCTCCCTTTCTTTTGAATTGCGAGCAGACCAGATGAAAAGGCAGGTACTAAAAAGGCAGTCCCACAAATGTGGCTATGATTTATGCAGAGAAAAACATCAGCAGAAGAACTTTACAGGTGCAAGTGAAGGTGTTCATACAAAAAAATTCCTCACCAGGACTAGACACAGTATCAGCAATTCTACTGTTAAAAATATGTAATTTGTCCTCCTTTATCCTAATACATCAGCACATGGACTTTCTGGGTTGCAAAACCCACAGTTTGTAATTTTTTTAAAGCTGCTTTTAAAGAGCTGTAACGTTATTCCCTTAAAGCAGAATCTATTGATTATTAGATTGAACTTTTGCTTCCTTTGCACTTGCAATACTTTTAAATAAATTTAAGTATCTAAAAGCACGACTTCCAACAAGAAGTTGCAGTTCTAAATTTCTATCTACTATTGTACCTAAATAAAAGAATCTATCTCATAGTGAAGTGAAGCTTCTTCTGAAGAGTGAAAGGTAGAAGAATTGAAATTGCATATCACTGTTTTGCCCTCTTTAAAAGCCCCTGTTTAGCAGGTGATATTTTAGCTCTATATTGATACATTTTTAGAACATTTTGCTAGAGAATGTTGCGTATGTTATTGTCCACAGCCTTCACCATCATAAAGAAACCAGGTTTTTTGTATCTTTGTTTGGAGGGGTTTTTTAAGAAAATAAACTTACCTCTTAAAAGATCCCTTTTTATTTATTGAGGTATTCAGTTTCTGGGTGGTTTATTACAGGGGCAGCAGTCAGTGACGCCAGGAGTGGATACAGATTGTGAGGGTTGTCTTTCTAAGCTCTGCTGGCCCTTGCCCCTGAATCTTAAATTCCAAGAAAGGGCAAAGTGCACCCCAAATGAATTCACATTTTTGGACTTTGCTGATCCGTGAGCAAATTAAACTTTGTTTCTTCTCTATTAGTAGATGTTTATGTCTTCCCCTGGTTAAGACCAGAATGAACTCGTTTTCCATGTACAATAATTACAGTCGGCTGTTGCAAATGGCAATGTAACATTTCAAAATTAAATATTGTTATTTTGCAAACCAGCACTTTGCGGTGGAGGATGTTCATCTGCGCCCTGGTGGGTACACTGAGGTGCCAAGGTGTTGCAGGATGTGTGTCCCTGTGCTCCAGGGATGGACAAATGACCCTTCTTTGCCCACAGAGGAACTTTTTCAACCCGTTCAGCTACTCAGCTGCAGCAGGGAGTTATTGTGGAGCTGCCACACCTAATGGATGCCATTTTAAAAATTTTATTTATTTATTTATTTTATTTATTTGCATTTCTGCTCTGAAACTTGGCCTCCTGCATCCTCAGAGAATTGCAGTGCTGTTTATTTAATTCTCTCCAGGCCAAGCCTGCCTGCCCTTCATTTGATGGAGCTGGAATGTCAGAGGAGGTCTCTTTGGGGAAGGCAAGGAGCACATTACTCTGCATCTGAGGAAGCTCCTGTGTTTTAGGCACATCAGGTGCCCCGTAGCTCTGTGTGGTTGACTCAAACAACCATCAAAGTCTTTTCCTTGGCTGAAGACTGATGTTCTTCTGTCGCCCTCTTTCGTGGCACATCCTGTACAGTACCACAGGTACCACAAGGTAAAAGGTTTCTGTGTTAAGGATAAGGTTTCTGTGTTAAGGATATCCTGCTGTGGAACCACACTGGTGGAGTGTCCTCACTTCCCAGGGTTTTCTTCTGCATCCACAATATCACTTTTTAAGGTAGATTTTGTGCAGATGGCTGCTTGTAATAAACATGAAGAGTTTTATCTATAATACTGTCTGTTCTCTTGACATCACATGAAGCCTTGGTCCCAAAAGTTTAGATTACAGTTTGCAAAGGTTGATCTAACTTTGATTTGCTTTCCAGTTTTGATACCAAATCCCTGATTTTTAGAATTATCTCATCTTCTACAGATTTTATTTTGAATTCAGAGACACAGATAAATTAGACTCAGAAAAAGTGGGTACTCAAAATCAGATTTTGGGAGGTTTTAGGTACCCTTGGATAAATATCTTTCTTTAAGCCAATTTCTGAAAAGGGAACAAGACTCAAGCCTTTCAACTTTTCATAAACTAATCAGCACCTAATGGTGGCTTGTTTTGAGAAAGTCTTAACCTTTCTCTTTTCTACAAAGTCTTGAAAAGCTGAATTCAGCTCAACTTTAAGACTGTTAAGGGAAGGGAATAAATTGTAAAAGTAGCTGAGAAGATTGGAAATAATACCAAAAAAAGGTTAGAGGTCTTTCGTATTAAACAGTGACATAACCTCTCCTTCTGCATCATTTTGGTCTCATTTGCCACAAAATAGATCTACAATAAAATGAGTTCTTGAGAAGGTGAACAAAAAGTTAAGGAGTCAAAAGGCAATTTGCATATGAGCAAAACAGAGCCAGTAAGATGTCTTGGTTTCTAAAGAAGGAGAAGTTTAATAAAAAATATGCAATTGATATATGCAGTTAATTAGCAATGTACTTGAATTTACCAAGCTTTGTGACTAGCTCAAGTTAAAAATGAGATTAATGTAATGAATGTTAATTTTAGAACTTTCCTGTTGGCTATTTAAAGATCCATCCAGCACAGTGTTACAGTTAGATCTTATCCACTATATTAGGTGGCAAGCCACGAACGTTCACTGGTACAAGTTTGTTCTCCAGTATTATATTGAATTTATCTTTCAGTGTCTTCTCAACCTCTTCATCTGTAAGGGTTGTGATGTTCACCAGGTCCATGTCCTCCATGTAGCTGTACTTCATCTCAGTCAAGGTCCATCCCACTAAGGCAAGGAGCCCGTTGGAGGTCTGGAGAGTGCAGATTGACTTCTTCCTCAGGATGTTATCTGGAGACACTTGGAGGTATGCATTCAGCTCCTGGAAGTCATCTATATGCCGTGGCTCAAGGGTAAATCTATATATTTTTCTGATATTCCCCAGTTCTGGAGTATCAGGGAAGTCAGCATCCCTTGGCTCAGGAATATAATGCTTCCTTTTGACTTTCTCAAAGTACCAGGTGCCGTCGTCCTCCCTGAAGCGGAAAATGCCGGGGCCCTGGGGCTGGTCCTTCCCAGAAATCAGCATCAGGGGCTGCCACGTCTGGTAGGCACCCCCAAACCCAGCATCCACTACGTAGGAATCACCCTGGATCACCACCTTGAGGAGGATATGGTTCATCTCAGCAGTGTACCCCTTCTCTGCTGGGTCATAGCTGTGTGCACCCAGGATACAGACGTCATACCCTAACTCTTGCAAGGCCCAAAACAGGAGGTGGTTGATTTCCAGGCACCACCCACCACGTTTCTTTCTCACAATCTTGTTGTAGGTAGATTGCAAATCCAGCTCGATGGCCTCCCCGCAGTGCATGCTGAGGTTCTCAAAAGGAATGCTCTGGATGTGATGCTGGAAGATGGCTGTCAGGGTTTGCAGGTCTGCATCCTTATGGGGCTTGTTGTAAGATATTCTTCCAAAATACTCCTGAATGTTCATTTTGCCTGTGTGAGCAGAAAAGGAGCCAGTTACTGCTGTGCAGCTGTCAAGGGGTTCACTCCTGTTTCTGTAGCACAGCTTAAGCAGCCTGCAAACATAGTCTGGGCCATTTTATTGTGGATCTAGAATTTTAAGTAAAAAAAGAATTTTTTACTTAAAAAAAGAATTTAAAAATTCTTTAAATTTTTTTTGTAAAAGCATTTTAAGTATTTCTTAAAAAAGAGACAAGGACAGGAGCAGGTGGCAATAATGTTTTCCCTCTTTTGGGGGATGCCTTCAAACCAGGTGGATGTCTCCCTTGGGAAGACACAACACATGCCGTAACAGCATCTCTGTCCACAGAGGAGGATCCCATGTGACAAAAGTTTTCTAAAGTCAAGAAACAACAGGTTTGCAGAAAAGCTGCCACACCATACTGGCACAAAAGTCACAGCAAGTTCTTGCTGTTTCTTTTACCGTACCAGGTAAGCAATTCTTTCTTTTTCCCCACAGGTAATTTAACTGGAAGGTTTTGCATTCATGGTTTCAGTTAACTGGATTAACACCTCAGTGTGTCACCATTTCAGACAGGTTTCCACGTGAAGCAGATTGTTGTTTTCTTAATCTCTTAAATTTCCCTGGGGAGTTTAGACAGGGCTTTGGCTGTGAAAGGAAGGGACTTTAATGTTTCTAACCTAAGCATCAAAGGAATTGATCTCAAAATACATACAAGGCTTATTTGTAATCTTTTTGTTTCCTTGACCATCTTTTACAAACTAAAGGCTTTAGTTTCAGCTCAAATTATTGGAAATATTTTGTGTCTTTGTAGCTCTGATTCCCTTTCCTTTCATTAGAAGAAAGACACTGTCACTGGCAGTGGTGGTGTGGCCAAGATACAAAAGGTTCCCTGTAAGGCTTCTAATCCAGTCATTCATCTGGTCTCTGCAAGGATTTCTTTTGTCTTTAGTTTAGATTTAATTCGGCTTTTTCCCATGCAAGGATATTTGTTTTCCAGAACGATTCACGATCTGTTAAGGGCTGTGTTAATTTCCAGCAAGTCTGAGATTTCTTGCTTCCTGCAAATGGTTGAACGTTCCCTGGGAGGTTCCAAAAATCCTTTGATGTGGATATGGGACAAACTCCCTTCCACTAAATATTCTCAGATTTGGTCCAGCTGCTCCCCGCAGCAGTTTGACCCCGTGTCCATGCCAGAAGCTTGTGAAAAATCCCACCTCAAATCCATAGGTGGAAGTGCCCGCACCCCAGCAGCTGAGCACATCCAATGGCCCAATCTCTAGACTTTAACCCAGTCGTGATGCCAGCAGCACACCTCACATGACTTGGCTCTACTGCTCTTGATCTGCACTGGAACCAACATTCAGAGTGGCTAATGCAAACCCACAGGAAAATGTGATAGAATGGAGGATTATCCCAATAAGGGAATAAGAAATAAACATTTTCACTTCAAAAGGACCCAAAGAGGCTACATGCAAAAACAGTAATGTCTCTTTGATACTGCATTTTATGGGTTTTTTCCATCCCGTTTTTAGGACAAGGGCACTCATCTCTGGCAGGATCTCCTTGGAAACACTTGTAGAAAGCCATTTCCTTCCCAACACACAGCGCACGTGTTCGCTGGCAGACCCACCCTGTGATCCTCTGCCTCGTTCTTCTTTCTATTCCCACTTTCAGCAATTTTCCATAGGAAGACAGAAACATCGTTTCCCTAGGAGGGTGCCGAGCTGAACCTCTGTGACCAGCAGGAGTCCGGAGGGCTCCATCAGCCTGGGGGTCTGACACGCTTGGAATTTGCCTTCAAGCAAAACCAGATCGGTCCCTCCCCGGGCCAGCAGCAGAGGAGCTGATGCCCGCCCTACAACCAATCTGCTGGGTCTGGGTGTCCCCATTATTCGGGGAAAGTGCGGGATACAAGCAGCTCCCCTCATCCAGCCATGGGCTGCTGGCAATGAGGCTTCGGGAAAACACAGCGGGAAGGTGTTTTGGGAAATTCCCTGCCCATGCCTCAGTTTCCCCAGCCGCCCCTTCTCTGGCCTCATCAATTCAATGTCTCTATCGGAGACAGCCTTGCGGTGGCTGACAAAATGTGCTCTGATCCCAATGAATCCTTAAAGAGCTTTAAGTATAATAAAGCTGCACTACAACATCATTGACATGAGGGAGCATCCACATAAATCAGCCTTGACTCCCTCGCCTTCCCGGAGGCAGATTTTTCCTTGGCACAGCCATTCCCGCGGTGCGAGCGAGGAGCAGTGAGCAAGCCCTCTCCCGGGGGAGGGTTTGCGTTCCAAAACCGAGTTGCCAAATATCCCGAGCCTCAGCCCTGACCTCAGCCGTGTTTCTTTCTGCCCCTGCAGCAGCTGAGCTTTGCCCAGCGTTCCTGCAGCTCCCTGGGTAGTGAGATTGAGATGTTCGTTCTGCCTCTCTGCACCTGTCCCTCGGCATCGCTGGCTTCTTTTGGAATTAGGCTGCATATTAGGATCAGTTCTTCTCTGCTAAAAATCATGAGGGACTTCCAAGGCCGGATCCTCTTGCCCATGCCTATACTATTTCTTTGATTCTAAGGTACACCGTGAGCCACCTGCTGAGTTTTCCATCCACCCTGGCTCAGCATAAAGGGCTCGTTTAATCTCCAACACTCGATGTGGCACTTGGAAAACGCCCTCGCAGTGCAACACTCCCCATCAGCCCTGGGGTTCTGCAGTTTTTGCTTCGCTAACACGCCTGCAGCGCTGAGCACGGGGTCTGCAGGCTCAGGGGTGGGCTTCCCAAAGGGGCTGACGCCAGGGCAGGGGAAGTTAAAGCTCAGGCATGCAGCGCTTACCTCGCAGGCACTCGGCTCAGCCTTCCCACCCCGGGCTGTTCCAAAGGTCCCAGGAAGAGCTGCGCTGGGAACTGCGGCTCTTAAAGGTCCAGGCTGCCTTTACTACCTGGCAGGGACAGCCTTACCCTCCAGCAGAGCAGCCCAGGAGGGGAGAGAGTTTCTTCTTTTATAGTTTATATTCTGATGGGTTTATTGGTTTATTTGTATTGGCATATGTGTGGAAAGCCCTGTTATTGTCTTAGGTGCTGTACGGAGAGCCTGAAAATGAGCCAATCCCTAAACTGCTTATAATACTGAGGAGATTTTAACCTTCCCTGTTACTGAATGACAACTGAAGCCCTCCAGGAGTGGGTATCATAACTTTTGTAAGTGGTTATAACCTATAAACCCACCCTCAACCCTGCAGGTCACCCAGGGGCTTCAGTCTCTGGGCCACCTTGGTGGGTGCTCCCAGGCTAAAGCAGCAAAGCAATCGTGCAAATTTTGATGCAGATTTTACATTGTTGGCATTGATGTGGTCTGGATCCCTGTAGGAAGTGACTTACGACAGACAGAGAGTAACCCGGGACAGGAAGTCACTGATTTATTGGTGGGGATGGCAACTGTTGAATTAATGACGCCACACTGAGCTATTCCTCGTGGCTGACACCAGCCCCTGCAAAGCGACAAGGTCACATTCGCCAAGTCACGTAGTTGTCTAAATTCCCCTGGGTTCGAAGAGAATCCCTGTCCTTCAGAACTCTGAGCTCCCTGAGCCTGCTGTGCCTTTAAGGATTTGCCTCCAAAGTTAGCGATAAGGAAAAAACAAACTAGTGCAACCTCAGAGGAAAAGCCTCCTTTTTTTTTTTTTTTTTTTTTTTTTTTTTNATCTTACAACAATTTTTTGGTTTGGTTTGGTTTGGTTTTGTTCCCTCTTCCAACAGTTTCATGGCATTGCTCAGCAATTCTCTGTGTGTGTGTGAGCAGGGCGGGAGGCAGGAGCGCTGAGCTGAGCCCTGGAGGGGCAGCGCCGGGCACACGCCCCGGGAGCTGGGAAAGAAAAGCGCCTTTCCCTGTTCCTGCCCTCCACAGGCTGGATCTCGGGGGCGATGGACGGAACGCCCCACTCTGCTCTTAAAGGTCTGTGATTTTAGGGTTCTGTACTCGTTCCCCTGAGCCTATGGACCAGCACAAAGTGCGAGAGATACCCTGGCATAAGGACAGGAGAGGTCACAGCCGTTTTTAGGTGTTCGCTGTGTTTGTTCCCACAAAGGATGGAGATTCTTGGCTCTGCATGGATCTTCTCCTCTCCCACAGCTTTGCAAGACCTGCCTGGAGTTTCACCTGCATCCTAATGCTTTGTCCCTGCTGTCCCACTGAGTTCAGCTCCTTTGGCTCTCCCTAATGTGAGGATCACAGAAAAACACGGATCATAAACAAGCCAGATCCTGGGACAATTTCTTCTGACCGTCTGTGCTGCAAGCTGCTGGTCCTCACCATAAGAAGCCCCTCTTTCTTCTACAACCATGTTCCATTTTTTACAGGGTGGGAGAGCCTCACGTGCTGTACAGGACTATTGCACACCTGCAGCCAAGCACATGTAGGTGAATTTGACTCTGGGAAGACAGGGCTTTCAGGAGCTTGCTGTGTCTCCACGAAATACATTTTGAACATGCAGAATGGCAGCAGCTTTTATTAAATCTAAATTGCTACTTACAGAAAGCTGCGCATACTGCATAACAAGTGAAAAAAGTTCAGTGAGTTATTGTGTTTTTAAAAGCCTTAGCTGGAAAATATTAGCATATACAAATAATCAGGACAACTTCAGTGATTAACGCCATTTTTTTTACTTTGGGAATACATGCTGTAATTTGGGGGGAATAAAATCTGAATAATTCTAGTTCACAATGCTTGATTTTTTTTTTATTTAATTGTAATTCACTTATATAATTTGTTTAATCATAAGTGCATAGCTGTAATGCTTCCAAGATTTGTACATAAAGGAACATCGAGCATCTTCTCAAAGGGCAAAGTGGTCACATCTGGGTAATTTCTCCTACTAGAAATCTTAGCCGTCAGGTATGTGATTAAGATTCATCGTTTCTCCTTATATCAATATAATTAGTATCACTGCAAACACATCCTCAGTAGAACAGATATGTTTCACAAAAAATAATTCTATGCAAGTGTTTGGGCTCAGCCATAATAATTAACGTGCATTAACACCCAGAGTCTGATGAGAGGAACATGTATTCCCAGCAGTCTGCTGCTGAGTGCGAGCAAACAAAATGCTCAGGAGATGCTTTCAGTTCAAAGAAATGCTGCTCTTTGGTTATGGCACCGAGAGAACAGGAGCTGTGCAAAGCCTGAAACAACACCGAGTTGTCACGAATGTTTCTCATCATCAGTTCTAGGTCAGAAATAGCCTGTCCTCAAGCACTCACATGGTGAACTCGCACAGGTGGGGGATGGCCTGACTGCCACGTGAGAGGGTGCTGGGGACGTGACAGAAAAAAGAACAGGCTTATGGCTCAGCTGGAGAAACTCAGCACAGGATGTCTTTGTGGTTTTGGCTATTAAATTCCCAGAATATTGTAGTATTCATTTAAGAAGCAGGTCTGATTTTCCCCAGGTGGCAGCACCAGGTAATAAAGACAAAGACATACAGCTCCATCATTCTGCCCAGCTACACTGGGTGTGTTTTAGAAAAGCTTTCAGGAGATGAAAGGAGTAGGGAGTGGGCAGAGTCTGTTTCCCGCTAAGCACAAACAGAAGGGCAATGATTTGATTGAGCTAGGCAGAAATTATTTGTACCCAAACCAAAAAGAGATGCAGGAATAGTTACAAAAATCCATTTCTTTCCCAGATTCATGTTGTATGTTCTGCCTTTCACTGGTGTAGATGAAAGGAGAAAGATTAACCTTAAGATGCTTGTCAGAAAGAGAGGGAAGAATTGCCTGGAATGCCACTGAATCGAACTGTAATTCAGGCAGTGAGTTAGAACAGAGACAACCTGCTCGTATTGACGGGTACAAATTTCTTGTCTAGTATTATACTGAATTTCTCCTTCAGTGTTTTCTCCATTTCTTCATCTGCAATGAATCTGATTTCCACGAGATCCGTATTGTCCCTGTAATTGTACTTTATCTCCGTGAGCTTCCACCCCACCAGTGCCCGGATGCCCTCGGCAGTCTGCAGGCTGCAGATGGACTTGGTGACAAAGAGCGAGTCAGGTGCTGTCTGCAGGTGGCCATTGCAGCCCCTGAACTCCTCAATGTCTCGTGCCTGAAGGGTAAAGAGATAAACCCTTCGGCAAACTTCATTTTCCACGCTTTGGGAAGTGGAGGTGCTTTGGTTGAGAACGCACTGCTTCCTCTTCACCTTCTCCAGGTACCAGGTCCCACTCTCCTCCTGGAAACGAAAGACCCCAGGAGTCTGCGGCTGATCCGTCCCCGAAATCAGCTCCATTGGCTGCCACAGCTGGTAGGCCATCCCAAACCCCCCATCCACAATGTAGGATTTGCCATCAAGCTCCACTTGTAGCAGCAGATGATCGATTTCATCTGGATATGCGTCGAGCTCTGGGACATAAACTTTTGCTCCCAGAAAGGTGACGTCGTAGCCAAGAGTTTTCAGGACCCAAGACAGAAGGTAGTTGTTTTCCATGCACCAGCCCCCACGTTTCTTCCTCACTATCTTGTTGTAGGTCGCTTCCAGGTCCAGCTCAATGCTCTCCCCACAGTGGATGCTGAGGTTTTCAAAAGGCACAGCTTGGATGTGGTGCTGGAATATATCTGACATGGTAGCCAGGTCTGGCTTATTGTGGGAGCCCCGGTAAGAAATTCTGGCAAAATACTCCTGGATGTCCATGCTGCCTCTGAGAGAAGGGTGGGAAGAAATAATAGGCTGTGTCAGAAGTGGTGGAAGGCTCTTCCCTGTCCCCTATAATGGGGTGCTCGGAAGAGGAGCGGGATTTGATTAATGTCTGTATCAAAGGCAGCTGAGTAACAGTGCTGAGAGAAGCCAATGGGACGCTGCTGATGAGCACAAATGTTATTTTTATTTGCCTCTTTTACAGCTGTGACGAGAGGCTCCAGCTGTGCTAAGCACATTTCAGCAGAGTTCCTGCCCAGCAAAGCTACAAATCTCCGTAGGAAGGAACAAAAGCAGCAGCAGCGATGTTTCTCTGCTAGAAATTATAGGAACTGAGACTCTCCAGATCTGAACTGCTTTGCTCGTGGTTTGACTCAGCAAAGCAGAAGCAGAAAACAAACCCTCCCACTCTTGCAGAGCAATCCAGAGCCTCCTCTGCAACCAAATCTGAAGCAAATCTGTCCTGCCACGGTATTTCATTCATTTAGGCAGCCTGGCACGAGCTGGTCTCACCTGCTCCTGCTCTCCATAGCAGATGTGACCTGGAGTGCAGAAGGGTTTTTTAGGGCAGAAAAGACTGTGGGAGGCTTTTTGCTGCATCTGCTGTGAGCTGCCTCCCCACAGCACAGCTCAGCTCCCCAACCCTGCTAATCCCAGCTCTTTCACAGCAACGGGAGGAAACCAAGGTTTGGGCCTAAACTACAAGGTTCAAGGGACTCACATTTTCTGAGATCGTTTTTTGGGATGCAGTTGCTCCTTCTGCTCATGGTCTTCCCACAGGTGGGTGGCTGCCCGTGGGTAAGGGAGCAGGCACTGGCCTCCTCTGGGATGGCAGAGGGCTCAGTGCAAGGCAGTTTCACAAACACGGGGGTGGAAAGCAGCTCAAGCCCTCACAGCCCTTGACAGAAGGAATGGGATTTTGATGGAGCCAAGTACTTTTGTTATTTCTCCCCAGGCACTGCTAAATTTCAGACATCTGTAAGTATGGAGCAATGTCGTTCAGATTATTGGCCTGAGAGGTCCAAAAACGCTCTCAAGTTTCCTGTATGCAACTCCCAAAGTAAAATCAAAAGAAAAATATTCAACTGTTCCAACAAGATTATGTTCCCAATCTGATGAAAAATGGCATACCCAAAATTCCACGGGAATTTTGGAAAGGTATTTTCAGTACATGAACAAAACAATGAAAATTAAAAATTCCTGTTTGGTGTAATCCAAATCCTGGCAGAAGCAGAGGGTGCCGAGGTTTGGATCCCCACATGACCTTTAGGATAGAAGATTTACAGAACTCTGTTGATTGCTCATGGCCACCACCATGTCTAAACATCCGAGCAGGCCTGAGTCATCCACCATGGGGTTAAGAGCATCAGAGTCAGGGGATTCTCTTTGTTCAGCTTTTGGCTGTTCCCAGGATTTTCCCAGAACTACAGCTCTATTCATTTCTGACAACTTGGCACGAGCTTAGTCCTTGCCGTGTGAATTTTAAACCAGCGTCACAGCAATGAGCTGTTTTCCCCTTTTTCTCCCTTCCTTTCCCTCTGCTACAGCGAGCAGAACATGTGCAGTAACTTTTTACTTACAGGGAAAATGTTAGTGTGGGGTTTGTCTGTCTGTCCATCTCTTGAGGGTGTTTACAGGGCAGTTTTAATGGGGTTGCTGAAATGAGGCAGATGGCAGAAATGCCCGAGTTGCTTGAGGCTCACAACTGAGTAAATAAACCAGCGTATCTACAACGCCGAGCAGCTGAGCACTCCCTGCTCTGCCCTTACACCATTTCTGCTGTGTTCTCTCTCCAGACACATTTAACTTCCTGGTTAGAGAGCGCTCAGCTGCCAGGATCCGGGGGTTAAGAAAAAAGCTTACCTGGAAAATCAGTGCAAGTGCCAGGGTACCTCCGGGGCTTGGTTCTAGGCTAAAGCAAGTGGCGTGGCTGGCTGTCCTCTACTTAGCACAGACAGGGCTTGAGCACTGCTCTCCAGCTGCTCTTCGGGGGAATGTCCTTTCCTTCAACTCGCTTTCACCCGCCTCTGTCAGATTGCAAGAGCTGAAAAAAAAAAAAAAGAAAAAAACCAGCCAAAGGGTGGAGCGTGAGAGCTGGAGCGAGCCAGCAGAGCCAGCAGCAGGGCAAACCTGGCTGTTGCTAGAGCAGAGGCTGCTGCACATTTTCACTTGTTTGATGCTGTCTGCAGGGGCCTGCTCAGGCTGTCTCCAGAAGGGTACGTTTTTGTTTCAGTAGCTTGCTGGATGCACTCGGGTGATGTAGTTTTGTTTTTTTTTACTCCCAGCCATTAAATTACTATTTGTTTGGAAACGTGGGGATGGAAAGCTTGCATGCATTCAGTCTGAGAATTCATTCAGTCTGCACTGTTTCTGCAAAAATAGCAAGATTTCAGCACAGTGCCCTGCACCTGCAACCTGCTTACACAGGGACTTCAGTGCTGCCTTGGCTTCCTTTGCTCTGTGTGATTTCTGTGGGGTTTTTATTACAGCAAATTTCAGAGAAGGTAAGAAAGCACTGGGCCAGCAGTGGTCCTTTGGTCTTTGCCCACAGGAATCACCTGCAGCTGTCATTGATGGTGAAGATGCTCTTGGCACAGTGACGACCATGAAGTACCAACACGGAGGGAGCTCCATCCTCTCGGTGTATTCCATTATTGCTTTGCAAAACTCCCAGTTTTGCTTGCATTTTGTCAAGTCTCATTCATTCCCTGACATCTACAGCAGGATCTTCCCTGTTAGTTCCCCAACAGTAGTTCCAGTCCTTCACATTTAGTGTCAGTGCCAAGTTCCATTCAAGCAGTGATTTATTGGGATAATTAGCAGAGATAATAAATCGGATGAAACTGAGATGTCTGTGATAACCCATCACACAGCTCCACTCCCATATCAAAGTTTGGCTCTTTATCATTGCACTGGTGGCTGGTGTGAGACCCCACAAGAAAGAACCCATGCCCAAGCCACGAGATGGTGAAGGGAAAGGAGAACCTGCCCGTGTCGGGCTCATCTGGGCAGATCCAAATCAGTACAAAGAGAAAGTTCATACTCCTGGCTGGATCTTGCTGACATGGAATAATTCCTTCTCTTCTCACAGACCCTCATTTTCACGAGGAGAAGCCAAAAGTCAAGCAGGCAGATCCCAGTCCTGCTGGAAACCCTCCTGAAATTCCATGGACCCTTCTCTGTACAACATGTGAGAAGACTCATCCATGCTCCTTGTCCAGAGTTATTTGGGACTGCAGATGGTGCCAGAACTGAACACTTGCCATGTTCCCTTGTGTGAACTGGCTCGGGGTCTGTCCCAGAGAACTTTGGGGTCCATTTTAAATACAGATGTTCTCTAATCCAGTAGGAGCAAACCCCATTTTCCCTGGTGCTTTGATAGTTGGCTTTTCCCACTCCTCTCCCTAAAACCCAGCTGATATTGAGCCTTTTCTTCTGTGTCTTTCAAATCCTCATCCCAACTTATTATCCTGCATCACTCTCTGTTTTCTTCCTGCACATTTTACAGCCAAGCCACTGAAACCACGAGCTCCCAACACTCCCCAAGAGTGCCCAAGGCCAGCACAGGGCAAAGCTCAGCCAGGGAGTGCTGAAGGTGAGGAGAGGCTGATCTTGGTCCCCAAGCCTTGCTGGAGTCTGTTCCGTGCCGTGCCAGATCATCAGGGCCAATTCCAGCTGGGGCAATAAACGCAGTCACTGCTGTGGGTAATGGTCACAACGTGTCCTCAGCTGTCCCCAAGAGCCACCAAGGGCAGAGCCCAGCCTGGGCCTGCTGGGATGGGGAACGTGGAAATGGGAATGTCCTTGGAAAGGACACTGCTGTCCACCTGGACACTGAAACACCATTTCCCAACCTTGGCAGGAGCTGGAGCTGGCTGAGCTTTTTCCAGAAGATCCTCAATGTAATTGCATTCACTTTTATATAAATTTAAACTGCTGACAGCATTAAATTTAATACTGAAATCCTTCTCTCATGCTAACACTCCTGAGAGGCCTCATCAAATATCTCTCCTTCCCTGCTTTAATGGAGTATTAGATGCTGCAATATTTGCTTGGGGAAATAAAAGTATTGGGTGCCCTATGTGAGGTAAAAGTCAAGTGTCTGCTCCCTTCTATAATCACCTCTCTGGCATGCTGTATAACAAATGAAGGTATATTATAATTATTTTCTATTCTATTCTATTATTACAAGGATGCTTAATATACTATATATATATATAAAGAGAGACTTTTAAAGTAATAAAGCAATTGAGGTGTTTTAAATTGAATTAGTATAACATCTTAAACTCTTTGCACGAGGTCAGATCCTACTGAGCTCTGAGTTCCTGGGAAAGGAAACACTGCACACCCTGAGCCAAGTGTGTGGCTCTTGCCTTTCATTTCCAAAGGGAATTTAATAGATGCAGGCTGCCCTAATCCAAGACTGGTAATAATATTCACACCTACAAACATATTCATAATGGTAGAACTCCCTCGTGCTTGACATTCATTGTTTTCCTTACATAATTCCAGACATTAAAGCTGTGGCTCTGTATCTTTCTGGATTTGTGTCCTCAACATCCACCGTGTGCAGTGGGGTGTCCATCCCACCAGCCAAAGGATGAGCCTGCAGCTCCAGCAGAAACTTCTCCCCCTGGGACTACAGAAGGGAGCAGCTGTGCTGGACATTTCTGGGCTTTTCCTCAGTGAAGAAGAGACCAAATCTTGCTTTTAGTGTTTCCGCTATCTGATGCATCTTTCTGAGGGCTGGTGGGTGTCAAAAGTTATCTCCTCTGCTTATTTTACCCTGCCAAGATGAGGTTTTCCACACAAACCAGCTCCGAGGGTGTTAATGCAGACTGAGGAGACCACACTGGTCTGCAGATCCTTCCAGCTGTGAGGGTTTTAGTGTAAATCTCTTACAGGTAAATGGTCATAATTCAGTTAAATTCCATTACAAGGGGAACAACCAGCTTTTCTACATGAATGGCTTTATCTCATAGAGGTTTTGAAGGGAAAATAGAATGGCTTTGGGCTTTCTCCTCAAAAAAGCTCCTCTAAAACCAAACTGTTGCTTCAGTGCAAAACTCTCGTGGACTTCAGTGGGACTTTGGATCAGTCATGGTTCAGGCAATCAGCCTGGAAACATGCAAAGCAGGAACAATTACACGAGTTCTGTCATTCCCATTACTCAGGTTTTATATCTTTTTTTGGAGGTAGGTGGGAAGGAAACGTTTTATCTCGGTGAAGAGTGTTACAGTGACAGCAAAGGGGAAAAAAAGCAACTGTGCCTTTGGAAAACACATTTTCATTACAATGTACTAACACACATCACAGAAATAATATGTTTGTGATGACAAAGTATTCCCACCACTCCACTGCTGAATTTGGTGTACAACTGGGGAAAAGAAAGGAGAGATGCTCTGGATTAAAAAATGCTCTCCCAGACTTACCTTTACTGGGATTTTATTGGCGTTCTGCCCTGCAATGTGCTCGGAGGAGCATTGGTGTGACTCCCAAGTGGCACTGCAGGGACTCGTGCACACTTAAATACCCTTTTCACAGGTTTTTCCTGCCTGCCCTGTATGTTTACAGCTGGGATGGACAGCACAAAGCAAAGTGCATCACATACAGGTGCGTGGAAAAGAAGAGAGGTGAAGTTTTCACAGCTGGGGCAGGAGGGGAGCACATGGAGCTGGGAGGAATTGCCCGTGGATTTGCTGGCTGGAACACTGCACTGGGGTACCTGAGGAGGGATGGGAGGAGGAACAATTCTTCCAGGAGTTTGGGAGGGGCTGAAAGCTGGGAAGCAAATTTTAGCTGTGGTCAGAGCAGAAGTCATATTCTGGAGTGCAGAGTGGGGAGGGGAATTCAGTGTAAATTGTCGTAGCTGGTGGGATCTAAAATCACATCCACTTCTGCACTGGGAGCTGAGTGAATCTTGGAAAAAAAAATTCAGGTTGCTGAATTTAGTCAGAAATCCAGCATCCAGGAATCCAGCTATGCCAAGAAGCATCCCTTTCCCAAAAACCAGCTCCACACCTGCTGTGCTGACCCAAATATTACCCACACTATTATTACTTTTTTTCTAGCAAGGAGCAATTTAATCCTTGATCTACAAACTAGTGAATGGCCTTTGCTGTGAGATGATGAACCTGATTAATTTGACATCATCCCTGGGCATTTTCATCCCATAAGGCAGAACTAATTTCCTTGCAGTGGTCATGGTGCTTCCTTTTCCTCATCACACCGTTGCCAATTGATGCCACACCCACAGGCAGATGCTGAGGATTCTGTCATGATGGAATATTGTCACTCGCCTTCCAAACCCTTATTTAACAGGAGCTGTGGTGTGAAATTCTGGTCAAACAGTCCTTGAAAAGTAACCACCTGCTTTTTAAGCATCTGGAGGCACATCTCTTCTGCTCCTCTATTTGAAATAAATAGAGCTGTCATGGAGAAAAGCCTGTGGTTCAGCCACGTCCCTCTGAGACCAAACCAAGCACTAGATTTGTCAATTCACACTAATGCTATTTTTAATTGCTTTCTCAGCAGTTGTGCTGGGACCTGCCCAGCGCCAGGCATTGCACCTTGTGTTGCAGTGCAGCCCCTGCCATCCCCTGGGCCGCACAAACAGACTCAAACACGATGTTGACAAACACATTGTTGTCTCTGGGGCTGGAGGCTGAGACCCTGAACCCGGGGTGGTGATGGAATAAAGTGCCTTCAACTCAGGATGGCTTTCTGCTAAAATATCCGAGCTGTGCAAACCCTTTGAGAAATTTCCAAGAAGCAGCAGGACTCAGCAGCCAGCCAGGCCAGCAAAGCAGCTGCGATGTCTTTTTTCCTCGTTTTCCAGCTTTCCTGAGTGGCACCAGGTGCTCTCCAGCTCTGCAGGGAAGATGGAGCGAGCAGGTCTGTAAATCCTTCAGCAGGTGAACACCATCCCCTTCATCCCCATGAAGGCACTAAGCAACCTCACCAAATCATGTCTTTTGCCAGGTCCTTACCCAATTTGCAATTATTCCTCTATTATTCCTGTCCATGTCAGCATACCCAATGACTTTCCAGGCAGCATTGTATCAAAATCTTCACTGAAATGCAGAGCCTGAAGTCCCACTACACATTTCTTCCTTCTAGAAAAGCTCACACCTAATCACAGAAACCCAGTAGTTAATTTGTGCTAGCATTTTTAATAAACTCCCATTCTGTGGTTATTGCTCACAGCAGTCAGAGGCAGCCTTAGCATCTGATGTGCCTGAATCTGTCTCTCCCCTTACGCATCTGTCTGAGGGATATTCTCCAGCGGCATCCAAAATCAGACAGTGAGAATGTATATTCTGCTTTCAGCTAATAATTGAGAGACTAAACCTGCCTGGCTGCTGGGGACTCAAGGGAAGGGCTTGGAAATTGGCTGAGAGCTTCCTTCTCAACTTTTGTCAAAGCAGCTCCTGAATGTTTCATCATACGAAAATTCGCCTGCATATTTATGTGGCCATAAAGACTCCTGGGTTAAATCTGCAAAATCAATTCACCAACTGCATCAGTTCTCTGCCCCCGTTGTAACTCCAGCTAATCCATCTGATTGGGTTTTCATCACTCTGCACAATGAAGACATAAATAGGAAATGTCCTGCCCCATCCTCCTTGGAGAAAGAGTTTTGCTTAATCCTTTGGTCATTGCTGGGGTTCAGCCCCAGCAGGGTGCTTGGGCAGGACAGCAGAACTGAAGCCCAGCCTGGGCAAGTGGACATGACTGTGGCCAGACTGCCTGGCTGATACTCACAACCGAAAGAAAAATCTCATTTTTTAAACTGCCATCAGTCAGTCAGCAACCTGGAGTGGAAAACGCTCCATCAACATCACAAAACCAGTTAGTTCCTACTGCTGCCAAGCACAAACCCAAATCCCACTTTGGTTCAAGATGCAAACCTGAATCGTAGCTCTGATGCCCAGCTGGCGTTCCCTCTGTATTTCCTTTCTCTCTCAGTGTCTGTCTGGCACCGAGGCAGAGCTGCTGCCACACCACATATTCCAGCCACGGAGTAGGGCTCGTTTTGCTTTCCCCTCCCTGGGGACTAGCTCGTGCTTTCGAAGCTGCACATCATTTTATTAGTTCTAGTCCCAGGCTCCAAAACGTCAAGTTTCTTTTATATGAATGTGCTGCAATTTGGTACCATCAGCAAACTCTGCTGAAGCAGGGAGAAATGCAGACCTAGGGAAGATCCCTGCAGAAATCATCCCCCAGCCCTTCCACAGCTGCGGCGCTTTGCTCTCTGTCAGCCCTGCAGCACTTTGATTCACATAATCTACCCTCACTTGTAGCCCACCTCTTTCCCTGGCTTCTGAATTGTTGTGCTATGTGTTTAAAATGCTGATTTTTTTTTTTTCATGTTTATTGTTTCCTCTGGTAGCACCTTTGTGAAACATTAGTGATCACTAGATGTCACTGTAATTTTACTCCACCTCCAGCCCTCCTGAACCATCGTGATCCCTGGGCTCTAGAGAGCTTGCTTCAAAATCCTTCTGAAGAAATTTTTAGTGATCAGAAAACTGCCCAGCTGCTATCCTGACAGAGGGTTTCCTGGGCTGGGAGGGGAGAACCAGCTTTGGCTGGGTTTTTTGGGGCAGTTGTTGGCTCTGGTGTGTGAACAATGCAAAACCAGGCAGCTTTGGAGCCACACACTCACACACGTGTGTGTACACATCTCACGGGTGGCTGCACACCCGGATTTGTGCTCAACAAGTAAAAGTCCTGTTAAATTTGTGTTATTGAACCCCTCTGGTGTGTGCCTGCAGCCAGTGGAGTGTGCAGCCCCGCAGAGCTCTGGCTGTGTGTGGGTCACCGGGGCTGGAACATACATAAAGCTTTTCTGCAATTTCCATGTAGCTTTGATGACCAAATGCCCTTAAAATTTTGTTGCTGTTCCTTAATAATCACCTCCCTTCTCTCCCAAACACAGAGCCCAGGTTCCCTCACCATCATCTAAGCACTTCCATCTCCTTTCTTTCCATCCCATTCCTGCTGTAACTTCAGTTCAAACCACAGGTTTTAGAACTCAGAAAACTCTGTAAAAAGTAGCTTGCCTCTTTCCCTTATCTTAAAAGATTTTACAGAATACATTTCTTCAAGGCCTATGCAAATCCACATTCCCTATTCCTGAATTGTTGATTTCTCCATTGTACTCAGCCTTTGGGATATGGAAATTTAAATATTACAGACCACACTCCTGCATACGCACACATGGGATTTAGTTTGGGGTTTTTTTAATTGGAAAAAATCTACTGCTGAAATTAGTGGAAACGCCTGCTTAAAAATCATTTGTCTCCATCTGATGACATTATCCAGATCAGCAGAATAAGACTTCACTCTGCACTCCAGCCCCACTGGGGACTATGCCAAAATCAGGTCTTTCAAGAAAAATCAGTTACCGGGTGTGCAGCGCTGGCAGCTGAGCCCGAGGAACCAAAGCTCTTTGCTGGCATCTTTTGGTGAGCAGGGAGAAAGGACCAAGGGCCACAGCAGTGTCCATGTCCCTGCAGGGGCAGGGGATGGGTGGCAGAGCCTGGCCATGTCCAGGAGAGCTTCGGAGCCAGGAAAATGAATGTTCTGTGAAGAGCTATGGCAGTCAGGATGGTGTGAGAGCTGCTGGGGGCTGCGTGCTGGGTGGGAGCCAAATGAGATTTCTGTAACAACTTCCTGCCCTTTGAACTCATCCACACTTTGTCTCCTTCTGCTGTGGGGTCAGCAGGAATTTAAAGGCTCACGGGTGCTGCCAAGCAAGGGATGGGCTGCCTGGGCAGGGGGTACTGCCACAAATAAAGGCACCTTCTTGTTGGGTTCCACTGTGGGTGTTCTAGGAGAGCAGGCCTGAAGGCCTACAAAAGCATCTTCCCTAGGCCCGGGGGTAACCATGGAAACACTTCCAGGGCACCTGAGATGGGCTGGAAAAGAGGACCATGGGTCAGTGACCTTCCTGAGCAATGGCCCGGGAAGATTGTGGTTGTGGCCTTATCTGGGATTATTTACACCTTCCCATAATAGGTGATATCTAGGGAATACTGCAGGTGACTGGGTGAAATCCTGGGGTTTGATCTCCCTGTTTCTATGAGGTTCTATCCTGTTTGTGCACTGGTATTTGGGTACCCTGAGCTGTGCAATGAACGTCTCTGCACTTCTCCATCTGCCATGCCAAGCCCTTGCCCGGCAAGAATTCTGCACCTTCTGGCTCTCTGCTTTCACCCAAATTACACGGCCTGTCCACATCTAGAAATCCCAACACCTTGGCTACTCTGATACATCTGCTATCAACACCATCTCGGTTTTGATGAGCCATCCAGGATTCTTTAAAGAGAGCCTAAATGAGCAGTAATGCTTCTGGGCAAGCATTTTATTTTTCTGTGGAGCCACCAGAGATTTGTTGGTCATGACATTAAATACCTTTTGTCTTCTGTGTGAGCCACTGCCTAAAAAGTCCTAAATTTCCTTTGAATACTGTTAATTAGTTGAAGTGACACAGTTTTCTCTTTAGAAACTCTCCTCCCTGTCTCACCCAACAGCACACAACCATGTTTTGTCTGATGAGTGACAGCAACAGACAAATTCGAAGGTAAAGTGACTATTAAAATTTTGCCACTGAATTTAGCCAAAAGTTAGGATTATGCTGCTAAATTCACTCTGACCAGCACTTTATGCAAGTGTCCTTGAATGAAATTGTAGTCCCCATAAACAGATCTCAATTATCAACATGACTTGGAACCTTGTTACATCATTACAACCACATCTCTGTTAGATTAGTGCCCAGCAAACCGAAGTCCTTGTTAATTGGAGACTCATTAGCGCTGGGAAAAAGCTGATATAGAGCCACTGGTGCTTTACCTGGGGCAGGAGGAGTGGGTTTGGGGTGTGTTGGGTGCAGCACCTGGGATTTGCACTCACCTCTTGTCACACTCAGGGTCCTGAGGGTTGGTGTCTGTGGTGGGCACATGAAATTATGCTCTCATTGCATTCCTCTGCCTGGAACAGCACTGGAAGGACTTTCCTCGAGGTAACTGGTAAAAAAGGTAAGGAGGGACAGAGAAAACTAAGGTCTAAAGCAACCAAGTAATGAAAATAACACCCTGGGTCTGCTTTCATATATATAGCAGGCTGCTCTTGAGGAATTGCATGCATTTTCTTACTCGTTTTGGAGAGCCATAGGTTACCTGGAGCCTGATTGTGCATACATAAAATGAATCGAAACAGTTCAATTACAGGTGTGACAACTTTAAGCCCCATTTAAACACAGGCAACTCCCTAAACATAGAATGTCTCTCCAGGTCATTGACTGACTTCAACATAATTCAACTCAATCAGGAACCCTTTCAACAAAATCCAGCGTAAACCGTTGTCAGTCCAAAGTGAGGGATTGCATATTAAGAGTTAGCACACATTTTATTTCATTTCATCAGCTGGAAAACAGATTAATATTGCATGGAAAACAGTTGGAAACAAGACTGAAGTTATGTAGAACACCCTTACATAAACATTACCATAAATCATATTTTTGAACAGATTTAATTTTTGTTTACCCAAAACTACCCCAGAAGACTAACTTGAACAATACAGGGCTATGAATTCATAGCACAGATTAGTTAAAGCAGATGGTGAGCCTGTGTGGATGTGCTCCATCAGAGAAAACGTGGCCATAATTGGATTTATTTTAATTCACTTACAGTTTGAGTACAGGAGAAATGCAGGTAGAGTTCCTCCTGCAGACAAGCCCCGAGGTCAGGGCCTCCAGGGAGCCTTGCTCTCAACTCCATTTTAAAAGTTGGACTTGAATGCAAAAATAACATTAGGTGTTCATAGACAAAAGTGAATCCCCAGTCTTAAAACCTTTATTCGTGGTCAGATTTTGCCTCTTTAATTCACTCTGACTGGCACTTTATGGCAGTGGCCTTGAGTGAAGTAAGAGTCCCCATCAACATAACAGAGCTCCCTCATCCAGGAGTACTGCACAGCCCAGGCTGACAGGGGCTGCAGGACACGGCACTGCTCACCTGCAGTGGGCTCAGCTCTCACTCCTTTGGCACCAGAGGAAGGAGACAAATTCCCACAGGAATTCCTGCCAAGCAGCCCAGAGCCAGGGGAAGGCAGGCAAGAGCCTTCTCCAGCCCCATCTGCTGCCTGGATGTGCTGCCTTCCCCCCTCTGCAGCCCGCTCCCTTCAGGGATTGTCTTTCTGCTCTTTATTTGTAGGGTTCTTGTATTCCCACATAGCCTGTCTGCTGCCTGGCTGGTACCCAATCATCATTTTTAATCTGAGTTCCTGTTAAAAAGAAGACTCCTTGCCTTTTCCTCCTGGAAGGGTGCTGGTGGTCTGAGCCCTGACTGTGCTGAGGATTCGTGCTGTGGTTGGAAGCACCCCAGCACGAAAGGAGAAGGGGTTCATTTCTCTCTGTACTGAGCTGTAATGGGTGTAAATACATCCAGTAATTACAGGCATATTGCTGTGCAAACACATAATAATTGCAGCTCTCATTTCCTGATGAATTATACATGACAGGCCACCCCTGTTACTAGCAGGACACCTTGAGTGGCCGTGCTGAAACCTGTCACTTGCACCATCACGAGCCTCAGTTTCCCTTATAATTTCTCACTTTCAAACTGCCCCAGCAACCCATAAATGCAGGACTCTGCTGCCCACAGCGAGCCACAGCCAGGCCAGCTGGATGACCACGGGAGCCCGGGGAGATGTGGGACTGCAGGGGCAGATGGTGCGTGGGAAGGAGTGACCTGCCTGGCCATACACCTCTGGTACCTGTTTATTTCACTGAATTTGGGGCTGTGTGTGTGCTGATGCTGTGTTTGAAGCTGAGGAGCCCTGGCTGGGTGAGGCAGTGCCCAGCTCACGCCAGGCTCTGGCTGCCTGCTGAGGCGTGGAGAGCTCACCAGCAGAATCACAGTGCTGCCACTCGTGCCAGCCTTGTCCCTGGCTCAGGCACTCTGAAATCACTGCTGATTTGTTCCAGCAGAACCCAAACACAATTTCTCTCATTCATCACGAAATCAAAGCCTGTTTCCCCATTCCAGGCGCAGAGCAGTGGGAAAAGACCAAGCTGGGATCTGTGCTCAGCCTTAATGAGGGCAGCCCTGCCCCGAGCCTGCCCTGGGGCAAACACCTGCCACCAGCCCTCCAGCACGCTGATGTTGCTTCCTTTCTGCAGTGGCTCCTCTCAAACCTTTCCTCAGCCACACTTTCCCACAACTGCTGATGCACACTGGCAGCAGCCTGTTCTTGCAGGCTGCCCAAACTACGTGTCCAAACTCAAATCACATCAATGTTCCTTGTCTAAGTACCAGTTTTACCCGGCACGAAGCCAGCCTGTGTTCCAGCACCCGCCCCAGATCCTCCAGCTTCACGCAGTATTTCCTTTCGGGTTTGCTAATTAACACATAGCGCCACGTTATGTTCCTTGCAAATTGGCTTTTCAAAATGTTTCTGTGATTGGCCCAAATTTCTCTCGCCAGGCATCTGCAAGCCAATTTTGCTGTGATATGTTTGAGCTCACAGCCAGTCTGTGGGTGCTGGTGAGTGCATCACCCACAGAGAGCCAGGCAGTGGGACATCGAGGGCTCTTCACAAGGAAAACAGGATTTGGGGTACAAAAGGCCACTTGGGTGACTTCACCCATTTTTGGTGTCTCTAAAGCATCACAGGTGCTGGGTATGACCAGGAGGGTGGGACAGGACTGCTGGGACTGCTGCACAAATCAAAGCAATTCCAGCAATATTGTCCTTGAGCAAGATGGGGAGGTCTCTAAATTCAGGTTGTGGCAGTCAGTCGGTCTTGAAAGGTTCAATTCCATCTCTGTTGTGTGCAAAGCCTGCTGAAATGCCCGGAGCAGAGGCACTCTCACCTCTAATGCCTCAGAGAAGCCCCAGCAGCCACTAGATGTCACCAGGATTTTACTTCCTTGGTAGTCTGTGCCCAGCCAGGACCATAAGAAAATAAGAGGAAAATAAGCAATCATTAATAATAAAAAATTATCCACCTGTTACAATAAACACAGGGCTCAGAGAAGGGGGGAGTGATCCAGAATCCTGCTTTTGTGTGTCCCTTCTCTGGGAGGACTTAGACAGAGGACGTGGATATGACTTTTGTCTATTGATGGCAGAAGGACAGTCTGATATCTTAAAAATCGAGTTTCTCCAGCTAGGCATAAACCTTAATGCACTTAGGGGAGCTCTGTTTAATTATCCAACCTTGTTATCTGTAAGGTTATCCCCCCTGTTTGGTGTTCCTGCCTGGAAAGAAGCAGCTAAGGGAGAGCAGCACCACCTGGGCATCAGAGTGGACAAGGGAATATTTGGGGATGAGATGGGCCAAACAGCTCCATGTACAAACAAATCAGCAAAGCCACTTCTGGGAATTCCTCCATCCCCAAATTGTGTGAAGCCGTAGGAAAACAAAGGGCCCCAGTGATCAGTGCAGCTGACACATTTATTTCCATTAACCTTCACTGTTAATTATTAACCTGGAATCACACCATTCATAATCCAGGGGATAAAGATTAGACATTGTGCTTGCTACCCCAGGAAGATCCACTTTATCTCTCACTTCACAGGCACAAAATCACATAAAGTCAGCCCCAGGCAGAGGTGGGATTTGGGCAATCCACCACCAGCTCAGTCAGCACTGGAGCCTGATCGCAGTGTCCCAACTTCCACCCCTGTGCCAGTGCAAAATGCAGGAAACCTCCCCAAATATGTGCTCTAACACGTGATGCACAGAGCAAGGGGGGTGTGCAAATCCCACCAGGACCCTCCTGGAGCCTCCCATGGCAGCAGCACAGCCCACACCAAAAAACCCCTCTTTGTTTTTGGTGATTCTCTCCCTCATTAACACCAGGGAGCTGCTGCTAGTTCAGGTGTGTGCCCAGTAGACTTCCAACCTGTGGTCTGACTTCTAGGATATTTAGATACTGAACTGAACAGAATTATTTTGGTTTTTTTCTTAAAAACCCTGGTCTTCAGCTGTTGAGGGTTTTTAACACAGATATTTCCATAACCCTCCCCTATAGCCGAATTCTGGCACAAGCCCTAATGCCTGCCAGTTCCTCTTTAAATTCTCAGTCCAGCTCATCCTTCTCCTGTTGTTCTGCTTCTTTGGGTCCAAGAAAATGTTTGTGCAAGCCCATCCCCCTCAGGTGCACCAAAGCCCAGCAACATAAAAGCCCTTCAGAAGAGCTGAGGTATTGACCTCAGTTCATGCAGTAACCCAGCAGATCCCCGGGAGACTGTCTGGCTTTGGATAAGCCCTGAAAGGCAGAAATTACTGTAAATAGGGGTCTCTTCCTGAATACATTCCCTTCAAGATTTCCATAGCGGAGTGAAAGTGTCCCTACCCCCATCAGACCCAGGTCCATCCCATTTCTCTGCTCACATCCAGAGGTTTATACCCTGCAGCAAGAATTACTGGAGATACCCACATCTGCTGAGAGGGTTATTCTGGGCCGCCTACAGCACATATTCTTTCAATCTGAAGTCCACTGTCATCCAAGAAAAGTCAAACAAAACAGTCTTTCCAGCTCTGGCTGAAGACAACTTTATAAAATAAGCCCAGGGTTATTTTCATTTTTGCCTCATGACACATAACATATTTAATGCAAAAGAAAATAGGCCTGGCTTGGAACTTCAGCTAAACATGACCATCAAAAATTATCTCAACTTAGAAATATTACTACCCAGATTATTAGTTTGAGGTCTGGTTTATGGTCACTTCTTCCAGCAGTGCTGCTATGCTCGGAATTAATTGCAGTTTTTGTATTTTCTGTAGAAAGAAGGTAAAACAGGATATGCATTTCCTGGAGACTTCTTGCACAAATATAAAAGAGCAAAAGTTACTTATTTTAGTTTCCTTCATGTGAGAATATTGTAACTTTGTCCCTTTATACCCTGCTGCTAGGTCAGGGTTTTTTTTATAGTAAAACCTGTGTAAAACCCAGTAGGACTGGCCAGAGCTCGCTTCCATAAGGAAGGCAAAAATAAGTGTACCTCCATCTTTCATGCCACATTTTCCATAATCCTCTTCTCTTGCTTCCCACACCACCCTGCCCAGCATGGAGAAGCTCCCCCTGACAGGTGGGGAAGGTGATCCTCTGCCCACCCAGAGACACAGGTTCTACCTGTCACAACCCCTCAGAGGACCAGAGTCACAAGGCCTCTGCTCAGAAATCAGACACTCCTCAAAACCCCCAGATTTGCCTTTTTTTTGGTTGGTTATTTTGTTTAAATGAGGCATCCAGGTCTCTTAAGAGGTGGAAAACCCCTGCCCTTTCATTCCTAAAGTCTAACGAGAGGTGATGGATCCTCCTTGGATGTTGAGCCCCATTGTGTGGGAGTGGCCCCTGTCCCAAGCAATGACCCTTCCAGTGGCACCAGAAGCCCCAGGAGTTGGTCACCTCCCCAGTCTGGGAGCTCTGATTCACGGCCAGAACTTTAAAAAAATACAGCTGCAAATGGCACAGAGGGGTAACTCTTTGTTGCCCTGACTTTTGCAGTCTTTCGATGTTTTCACTTTGTGATACCAGATGTTGCTCTTGGACATGAAAAGAAGCCCTCCAGACTCAAGTTCAAGCCAGGTCCAAGCTGAGCCAGGAAAAAGGGAGCCCAGTTATTTATTTCTCTCATATATATCTGTTTCTAGGAATGACCATGGATTGGAGGATGAGGTTTCCACCTCTTCCAACCACACTGGTCAACAGAACAGTCCATCAAACCTTCTCCGCCTCAGGAGAAAGAATGAAAACAATAGGAACAGTTAACAAAACATGACTGTGTTTACAGAAAGTGCGTGAGGAACTCTATCACAACGTGAAAACATCGAAAGACTGCAAAAGTCAGGGCAACAACTCTTTCTCTGGGAATTCACCCGGCCCAAAGCCTCGTGTCTCAGCACCAGGTGCAGGATGAGAGCATTTGGAGGCCAAATTTTCCACGTCAACCTCAGTCCCTTTAACAAGTCTCCCCCTAAAACTCGTGCCAGTGAGTGGTGGCTGGTGTAGAGCACCTGCCACTGCCAGGAATAACACACTGGAGCCGTGCAGCTTGCCACCTCTCAGCCTTGTTCGTTTAAAACCACTTATTTAACTTGTCTCTTTGCATTAAGCCCAGCACTTTGGATGCCCTGATGTATTTTATGATACTTTCTTGCTGTTGCCTTTGATGGTCCTATTTGTGATTCAGCAAACAGCACCTAAGTAATGAATATTCTGTCTGGGTGGACATTTTATTTATCTACAGAGCCACCATATGAATTCAGTTGGTTTACTAGAGGTCAAACACTTTTCATCTTCTCCATGAGCCATGGAAAATTGAAAGATTTAAATCCCCTTTGAATTCCTTTGATTAACTCAGTGAAAATATCACACTCTTTTTTTCAAACTCAGAAGCAGAATTATCTTCACTATAAATCTACCTCGTTTTGACACATTGATCTCTGCATAATGGGCAACATCAAGTGTTGAGGCATAAACTGGAAGCAGAGGAAGAGTTATGAATGGTGCTGTTAGCAATTATCTTCCATACATACACACTTCCTTTGGGTTGGTTTAAAAAAAAGCCCAGCTAACCATAAAATTGGTAAGAGCTGTATAATTGGCTGTGAGGGAACAAGGTCTGGGAGCCACTCATTTGGGAATTGCACCCTTGTGGCACCAAGTACCTGTCCTGAATCAGCAAATGGTCCATCAGTGTTCCACGCTTACCTCAGTGTCATCCCCCCAGCTGGACCAAATCCTGCCCTGCAATGCCACTGCTCCCACCACTGTTTAAAAAGCAGGAGAAATTCATTGTGGCTCAGGAATGTGGAGGAAAGAAGAAGCTCAAGACCAGATTTCAGCTGCTTCACACCTGCCTTGTGCAGCTCCACAGTGCCACAGCTTGCAGGGCCAAGAGGTACAGGGAAATCCAGTGACTACCCTGGATCTCTCTCAAAAGCTTTTCCTGCTGACTTCTCTGATTATTTTATTAATTTGTGACTTTTTTTGAGTTAAATTTTTAAGGTTGCTTAACTGATCCAAACCTTTGCACATGAGAGTTGCATCATTTTAAATAAAAGCATGGCTTACACCCCATTTAATTAAACAGGGAAATCCCTATACAGACATACTTATATCAGTTTCAGTGACTTCTTCCTAGTTATTGCATTTGACCTGGAACTGGTTTAAGATTAATTAAAATAAGCCACTCTCTCAATACACTGTGACTTGCATTCATTTGGTAAATTAATGTGAAAAGTGGAATCAGATTAAACAAGAGCAAATTCTTCATGTTGGCAGGACTTAATAGCAATTCTTGGTGTGATTTAGACACTGTTGCCCATGACCACAGAAACTTCAAATACACTTAATCATCTTATCCTTAGTTTAATCACCTTATCCTTTATGCAAGTGAGAACTGACTTCTTCCAGCACAATCGGCCCAAGTAACAAAATATTTATAAGTTTTCCCTGGATGGTTTTCAGGGATGCAGAGCTGAGATCACGAGAGTTCCACGGGTGCAGGAGATGGGATGGCAAGAGCAGATGGGATCCTACCCCTGCCTTTAAACCACTGCAGAGCTCAGACCCTTTCCTACTTCTCTTTGTTAACAGTCTTCTCATCCTTCCCGTTTTAATATATCCAATTTGTTGTAAATTTTTTTTAGCCTGTATTTCCTCCACTGGTTTAAAGGAATGTCACAGGCACAACATCAAAAATCCTGTGAGGATAAAGACAGATCAATGCATTCTGCAGCTCCATCTCAGAAATAAATTAGATTGGCTTGAAATTATTTGCTCGCAGAAACCTCTTTAGCAATGTATTTTCCTGTAGACATTTATGTATCATTCAATAAGGCTTTCCAGTAACATGCTTGGTGCCAAAAAAAGAGGAATACATGGGAATAAAAGTCATGCAGGTGAACCAGAGGAGCCAGGAGCTGAAGGGTGAGGAAATCCTGGTGGTTTCAATGGAATTCTTCAGTTCTTCCCTCATTTGGAAATGAGCAATGCTTTTATGCAATTTGGATGGATTTTTCTGAAGTACTGACGTGTGTTTTAACCCTTGGATTTCACAAGGAGGTAGGTGTGTGCACATCCCCAAAACACCATCCCATGGCCCTGCACCTTTGGGCTCATCTCTACTCTTTTCTCATTCAGACTTTACATATTTTCAGGAAGCAGCAGTGTTTTTGTCCATGGTTTACAGGAGTTACATGTTCACAGGATCTGTCAGGATGTTTGGTGTTGTTCCTGCACTGCTGTCTGAGCAAGCACCCACCTCCCACACCCGTGGACAGCCAGCCCCTTCCTCACAGCCATCACAAACAGCTTCCATCACAAATTACACCTCAGAAAATAAGGGCATCGAATCCTTGCCTTCAGAGGGACAGCAGAATCAGCTCCTGGCTTTGTGTCACCGTTGTCACCCTGTGTGACCCTGCTGCCCCTGCAAACACCTCTGGTTCACACAGTGGTGATGGGGAGGGGCCTCACTGGAGCACAGAAGTTGGAGATATTAAATTCATTTGTCAACACCACGGCAGTAAGAGGAGGCTGCCACCAGGTCAGGGGAGAATTGTCTGAAATAAGGGTGAACGAGCTGGCAGGGAGCAGCAAAGGAGGTCACAGCCATGCAGGATGCAGCCCCAGCTCTCTGGGAATGGCACCACTTCAGTGAGCTTTCTGATGTCCTTAGAAAACTCGAGTGAATGAGTTTCTCTCTCCAACCAACTGCCAGGTAATAACAATTTGCTTGCTATCAACCATCTGACACGGAGGCAGCGCCGTGCAAGAACACCAGGGCTTTTCCTTCTGTCAGACCCCGAGAGTCAAAGAGCCTCTGCCCAATCTGGCCGTGGAAATGCTGGTGAGGAATTCACAGCAGCCCTGGCCTGGGGGCAGTTTGGCTCTGCAGACCTTCAGCAGGGTTTTTGGCCACCCGATTTCCTGCAGCTGGGACGAGATGACTGGCTGGCAGTCAAAGAGGGGGACAAGCAAGAGAGGATTGAAGCAACTTGTGCGTGGTGATAAGTCTCATCTCAGCGAGCAGAACAAGGTGACCTTCCTCTTAGTAGCCTCAATCATGTTCTGACAATGCTTGGGGGTTGACTTTTTTAAAGGTATGATCCTTTACCACGCTGAAATACTTTCCCACTGAACTTTTAAAAACCTTTCCTGGTGACCTGGCTCACAGCTCCATGAATCATCAGATGTTCAATCAATCAATCATCGACTTTTGTTTTTTGTAAAATAGCTATTGATGTTGTATGTTATTAGTTTCTTGGCACCTTATACTAGAATTTCATCAAAGCAAAACGCTGATGCAATTAGCAAAGGATATCAATTTGCGCAGCAATTCACATTATCCCTTAAAGCTTCATTAGCCTCAGAAGCTCAGGCACTGGAGGGAAAATCTGGGGAAGTGCTCTGTTACCTTCTGCAGCTCAGCCCATCTGCACTGCTCCCACATTGGGCTGCCCTTTGCAGCTGGAAAAGGGAGATGTGGCAGCACCCGGCTCCTCAGCACAGGGGCTCCAGCTGCCTCCCTCTCCCCTGTTCAGCCCCACTCACTCATTTTGCACGAGTCAAAGCTCTTGTGTGGGACTGAAAATGTTTCAACAGCAGAGTCAGAGCAGCCTGGGGCATTATTTGCAAGAAAACAAAAACAAACTAAAAGTCATCTTTCCTGTCCCAGAGACAGTCTGGAGCTCCTGCTGATGGGTGATGCTCTGCTCTGCCAGTGTGCCCTGACCAGCTCGTGCTTCTCCTCTTGCTCCCTACAAACACTGCGGAGGTCAACAAGTCTTAATTGCCCCATTATTTCACAGAAAAGCCACCGACGTCAGCAGGAAGCAGCTGCTGGTGGGATGGAAACCTCACTTAGCAGCCCTTTTGCTGGGAAGGTAATTTGGTCTTTAAAACTCTGAACACAACCACCTCTTTATACCTTTTTCACTGCACTTACCAGCAAATATTTAATCTCCAGGGTTTTGGTGTCGTTTTTGTTTTTCTCTTTCAGCTGAATAACTTTTATTATGTTGATCCACGTTGTTGTCTGTCTGTGCAATTTTGAAGACAAGCCTTGCCCTTGACTGCACAGCACAATGAAAGCCTCCAGGTCACAGCTTTCAAAACACTTGATATTGTTTTGTTCTTTCTGGAAAGAATAAATAATTTTAACCTCTCTTTTAGCGTAGAGAAAAGCAGGAAAAGGAACAGGCTTTCAGAGGCATGTCAAAAAGACTGGTATTGGGCTGGGAGGATTCTAAACCCATTGACTCATTTGCACAGCTTGACACAAAAATTAACTCATCTCCCAATTAGCTGAATAATTGAAGTGCATCATCAGATTTCGAGTCACATCGAGGAGACAGATTTACTGGGGAAGCCAAGTGAAACAATATCTTCCTTTTCCCTGCACATCCCAGCTGGAGCTGGCTTGTACAAAAGACAGGTACTGACACAGTGCTGTACCTGGAGGTGAAGGCTCAGGGAGACAACACAGGCTCCAGATGAGCCTCGACAAGGAAAAAGTAAATGGTCTGCATGTTCCTACATGCAGATGTTTGATTTATCCCACTGTAAAACGGATATATCTCACAGTAAAACTGTTCTGATGCAAATCCTACCTCTTATTATTCTTAATTATTCTCTTTTGCATCCTAGTTTTCAACTTTCTTGCAAGTTTGCAAGACAAAAGAGGTTAAAAAATTAAAATGTAATTAATTGTGCTATTTTACTTGTCTACAGTGACATACATTATTGTCTTCTTAAATTTTTTAGCAGCTTGGAAAACAGCAGGAATTAGCAGAGGATTTTCTAAGTGAAATAGTCCATTTAAATTAACTGCATTACCCAGCTTCCTTCTGGTTTCATGCTTGAAAATGGCAAACCTGACTGCTAAAAACCAGCATTATTGCTGTGCTGGAGGTGAGAACAGTCTGGTGGTGGGGACATCACCCGGGACTTTGGAGAGAGACACCCAGTTCCATCTTCCATGCCAGGTGTGTGGAGTGAGCTCAGGGATCTCTTGTACAAATTTTTGGAGAAGCCACTTGCCTGGTGATGGAGATCAGCACCCACAGGACTCACGAGCAGGAACTCGTGGAGGGCATTTGCTGTGCTGAAGTGCTGAATTGCAGGCTCCCAAGTCACATTAACATTTATCCGAATTCTGGCATGCACAGACCTTTAAAATAATTGGATCTTAAATTTAATTAGAGAGCAGCTTCAGAAGATCAGGTGCAAAGAGCCCAGTGAGTCCCAGCACAAACAGGGCACGTCCCGAAGCCTCAGTGTCTGTAGCATGGTCAGCTCCCCTGAAATCCCAGAAATAAACAAATCCCATTCCTGACACCCTGCAAAGGAAACTCTGGAGCTGATACTCACTTTTCTGAGTCTCCCATCCAGGGTAGGAGACACAGCTTGGCTCTGCCAGCACTTCCAGTAGCTTTCCTGTGGGATTTTTCTAACCAGGTGTTTCAGGAGTGTCTATTGACACCCAAAATTTACCCCCCTGATCCAGATGATGGTCTCAGCACGAGCCAAAGCAAAGATGACTTTGCTCTGAAACCCAAGGCACTTCAGATGATGCTCTCAGCACAAGACAAAGCAAAGATGACTTTGCTCTGAAACCCAAGGCACTTCAGATGATGCTCTCAGCACAAGACAAAGCAAAGATGACTTTGCTCTGAAACCCAAGGCACTTCAGATGATGCTCTCAGCACAAGACAAAGCAAAGATGACTTTGCTCTGAAACCCAAGGCACTTCCTCACCGCAGTGGCTGAGCAGGAATTCCTGTGTCTGCCGGGGTTATCTTGGTGCTCCCCTCAGCTCTCCCTTCATCCCCAGCCCATCTGATCCATGGCAGGACCGTGCACAGCTGGACAAAGGAAGGCTGAGCCTCTCCTGCTGCCCTGGGCAGTGATTTCAGGAGGAGCCCTCAGGATCCTTGGCACACAGATGGCCAATGCCCCTCGCTGAGCAGCCCTGGCCAGTGGCAGGGACAGCCACCACTGCTGGCCAGCCCCAGCTTCACCCTGCAGAGGCCAGGGAGGGTTTCTGCAGGACAAACAGGCCACCAGGTGCTGCAAGGATGCACTCGTGCTCTAAGTGCCACCCTTTCTGCCTTTTCAGCTGTATTTTCCTGGCAGATGGCAGATTGTGACACAACTACAGCATCTCCTGTTTAACTGCAGAACAACTTTCCCTCCTGGCTTCATAAATTCCATCATTGCACAAGCCCTTGGTGGCAGCTGCTGTGAAATCATGGAATAGAACGAGGCTGTCATTCATATTTCTCTGAACCTCTGCAGAATTGATAAAATTGTATTTCTGGATATGATTTAAAAGAATAAAACTCATCTAATTAAGAAGCACGGCCGGGGAGTCACATAGATTAGAAAAAAGAAAAAGAAGTTTCAAGGTGAAAAATTGAATCTGCCTGGATGGACCCAGGAGAGGGGTGTGAGGGCTCTGGAGGGAGAGGTGCACTTTAATTAATGCTGCCTGGTGGGGACCTCTACCAGCTACAGCCTGAGGGGCATCATGGGCACCAAGAAAGAAATGGAGCCCACTGTCAGGAAAGGATGGGCGAGAAGGAGAGAGCTCTCTCCACTTTAACCTTAGTGCAGTAAGCTGAGACAGTTTTTCTCATTTCTTCATGCTTTGCTTTGGTTTTGTTTCATTCCTACCTGTGTTACTTACTCAGACATTATGAACAAAGACTGAAGTCTGGTAAGGGGCTGATGGGCTTTGAACCTTTCGTGCTTTCCAGTTCAACAAAGATGCCCACAAGAAAAGACTGCTGCTGTTGGGGCTTGGCTTCCTCCCCTTGAAATGCTTTTTGTTTTGGATAAACAAGCAGGGGGCCCTGCAAGGCTCTGCACAGCCAGCTGCATCTGCATCAAACTGCAGTGCTTCCCATGCCTGGGAAGATTTCACAATTTCTTCCTAATTATGCATGAAATATGATTTCATTTGTAAATTCAAGCCCTGTATTCTTTTTCCCTTTGGCTTTTGCTGTTTACGAGGATCTAGATTTTGATGAGAACATCCTGTGAATCTCACTCTACATATTCCTGGCAGTGAGCATTTACTCATGATAAGAATATCAGATACCTCAGTTCACTGCATTGAGCTAAAGAAGGGGACACCGTGTGTCTGCAAGGAGGTTAAATGGTTGGCACTTCTCTTTCCTTAACCTGGGAAGAAAATTTGCAGTTAGTTGCTGTTCAAAGTAATTAAGGCTCCAGGCTGGGACAGTGTGTACTGTGCTCCTCAATGCAAGCCAACTCCTCAGTTCATTCAGATTGGCTCCCATTCTTTTTATCACTAAGTTTATGTTCATGGAGTGCACAAACATAATTTTTTTAATAAGAAAAAGTAGCCCAGAGTTGTTCATTGCAAACAGCGAGGATTACCTGCTGCAGGCCCATCACTGCAACACCAGCAACTGGCCACGTGTTCAGTCCCAAAAACGGATGTGAGGGCAATGATATTTTAATAAAAGCAACAAAAACTTTCTGCATAATATGTGATCTCAAAGCTGCCAGATCCGGAGCCCTTCCTCTGTTTCCTAGAGCTGTAGATTTCTGCACCAGTAAGGACCAGTCTGGGCTGGGTGCAGTATTGCCAAGAGAAGCCTTTGGTACCCCGCTGCCTCCGTGGGCTGTGCCCAGCACACCAAAAACACCTCCTGACCCCTCGGGAAGGCAGAGTTAGGTCTGATGGCACAAGTCCTGCAGCCAGCTCCGAATTTCCTGCTCCTGGCACTCGGGATGCCTCATTACCTGCTCCTGATGGCACCTCACAACACACCATTGCCTCTCTTCTTATCATTTTCACCTCTGTCATTCAGAGGCAGGCGCCGTCCCTCCTGTGCCTCTGGCAGCACACATCAAAATGACACATCCTCAAAGCACCAGCTCAGCCATGGAAACCCCTGCTTTCCTTCAAATCCTCCAGGTGGTACCTCCACTCCACTCCAGCCTGATTTTCCTCTTCATCTACCACAGAAAAACAGCTAAATCATCTGCTTGTCTCCCTGTTAAATCTTAGAAAAGTTACATTATTGGAGTTAAGGAGACCACAGCTCAATGGCAGAGGATCTATGTTTGTTGGTGTGACTTTTAGGGATCCTTGGGAATTTTTTTTTTTTTTTTGTTGCATCATTCCTCACAGCCCAAAGCATCTCTGTGGGTGGGAGGATTTGTTGCTCAAATTCAGGTGTAAATATGCTGTAAATATTTAGCAAAGCACAGTAAATTGTCTCGTTAATGTGCTGGCAGAGAGACGCAGCCCCTGATTGCTGTCTGAGCAGTGTTCGGAGTGGCTGCAGCCGAGCAGGCAGCAGCATGTTCTGCTGTCTGGATTTTAGGGAAAGGGGGATTTTACCAGTGAATCCAACCCCAGCAGGTCCCTGTGAGCACTGGCACAGAGGTGCCAGCAACACTCCTCCAAATACTGCACACAAGAGATGGGTTGTGCCCCAGCAACACTTTCCACTCTCATTGCTGGTCCCAAGTCACACTGAAGCTGCTGAATAAATCAGATCGAGGAGAAAGAGGAGCTTCAGCTGGTCGAGGTGGGAAGTGGGTAGAAAGCTGCTCATGGGAAAGATCAGTGAGCAGCTCTGCTGCCTGGAGGAAACTGGATTGTCAAAGTCACTCTTGACACAGCAGAGAGCAACCAGCTTAATGGCACAGAGGGGTCACAGAAACTCCTGCTTCCCAAAAGATACCAGTGATATTTGGCACAGAGAAATTCTGTGATGCTGAAACAGCTTGTGAGACAACCCGTGGGGAATCCCAGCTCATTAGTGTAAAAATTAAGACACTTAAATGCTTCGGTATTGAAAAACTAATTACTGCACCAGGAATTTGTTAGATGGAGAAACATCCATTAAGGACTAGGAACAACCCAAGCTACAACAGGGCTTCAAAAGGTTAAAGAAACCAAGCCTGAAGAGCTTCCATTTCTCCGTGGAAGCATTTGCTTTATCTCCAGGGCCTCCTGCAATGGCAGCGTGCAGGGGATGCTGCCCTGGCCATCCTGCAGGCATCACTGGTGCTCTGGCAGCATTCCTGCCAAGCTCTGTGTGCCAGGAACAAACTGATGGATGTAAAATAACATTTGCCTCCATTCCCAGTGACTCCACTCCTAGCAGTAGACTCGGATGGAGGCAGCTCTGCCACAGCTCTGTTGTGCAAGTGCTGTCCTGCTTGAGCAAACAGCACTGGTGTCACTCTGGAAAGAGCAGGGCCTGTGAAGGTGTCACACGTCCAGGCAGGGTCCTGCCAGGCCACTCGGTGCTGCCACAGGCTGTGATGAAGCCAGGATCAGCCTCACAGTGGCTGTCCCTCCACATTATCCATAGCAATCCTGCTTCCAGCAGATGTACAGCTGCACACCGAGCAGCACAGGAGCAGGGATTCTCCAGGACCAGCCCAAATCAAGACCTAGCAGAGGCTTTGGGGAACCAGTTTCCGTGGTGGCAAAAGTGATCTCAGTAACACGAGACCATCAGACCATAACAGATGGGCAGCCACAGAAAAACCCTCTCTCATCAGCCCTGTTTCCCCTCCTCCCCCAGACACAGTCACTGCCAGAACAGCCAGAACAGCACATCCTATGTTCTCAGCAAGCACCGTGGAGTAACAGGAGAAAACCAAAAGCAGTGCCTACACTCAGTGCACTCCTACAACCAGGAGGTTGTGCAAACTCTATGGGGAAGATTAATCCTTTCAGAGGAATTGGGTTCTTCTAAGCCAATTCCCTCAAAATGGTTGGGACTATGTTCTGTGGCCGCTGGGTATTTTTTTGGAGTAAGGTATGCAAAAGGTTTCAAGAGCTGCCTCTCAGCTCACAGTCAGGAAACCCTAAGCTTTTCCTTACAGCCACAAAGATTTGCATCTTCAGTCATTAATCCCCTAAAAGACAGAGAGTGGGGTGCAAACAAAAAAGTCTCAGATGGAGTTAGGGTGAAATCCCATAATTCCTTCCCTCCTCACAGAGGAAGTCTGTGATGTTTAACAATGCTTTCAAGAGGCTTTAAACCAACTAAAAACACAAACAAAACCAAAAAATCCACTTCAGTCAGCCCCTGCACCTCAGCACCAGCAGGGACACAACTTCTCCCAGGCCAGGAGTTCCTGTATCTCCTTTGCACAAAACCAGCTTGACAGATTTTAGCTTTTAGCTCTCACTGGTACTTGGCACATCCATCACGTTGCCCTCATTCAAGCTGAGGCACCCTTTCCTCCCTGGTGCCCAAATTCAGCTGGCTCCAGTGGAGCTGGGCTCTTGTGCTGCTCCCCTCGAACACAACCATCCATTATGGCCCTCGTGGGTCTGTCACCACGTCCCATTTGCTTCTCCACACCATATGTTAAACCAGTAGGCTGAGCAGAATCATTTATCTTCTTGTTTTTAACATCAGTCCTTCTTTAATATTACTGTCAGCCTTTTCCTATCCTTAAGGACACTTGAAAAAGGCAGAGGGAGCAATGGCATGGCCCTAAGTCATGGTTTGGTGTCAATGCTGCTGAGTGGATCCCATTTTGGGGATGGTTTTGTGGGTTTTTGGTTGGTTGGAGTTTTTTAACCTTTAAGAGCAGTGCTCCCTTTTCTAAGGCAACACACTTGCAACCATAGTGGCAACATTTGGGAAAAAGGGATATAAACCACACTATATTATTGCATGAACATGCAATTCAAATCACACTATGAAACAGCCAGCTCCCATCATGAGCTTCTAACACATTTCTACATGATAAAACACTTACAAAAATGTTAAGTTTTTAAAGCCTATCATTCCCTTAATTCATTTATGCCAAGCACGCAACATGATTACACTGCTGTATATATATATATATGTATTAGAACACTGTTAATTAAGACTGTTTGCTCTGCTTTCCCCAATTCATCCTTTTAATTAAATTACTCCTTTAGGATTTTGTTCTCCAGGCAGTGAAAGGAGCAGTTTGTCCAGAGAAGTTGTGGATGCCCATTCCTGGAAGCCAGGTTGGATGGGGCTCTGAGTAACCTGGTTTAGTTGAAAACTGCTCATGGCAGGGGGTGGAATGAGATGAGCTTTAAAGGTCCTTTCTGACCCAAACCATTCTGTGAGTCCATGAATTATCTGAGAAAGTAAAGGCAAAAAGATGCTTTCTGAGATACACAGAAGCCGTAAGACTGATTCCTAACCCTTTGTCTGAAAAGGTAGGGCTTGCCCACACAGCAGGGGAAGAAATCACCCTCGGGCCGTTCTCAGACACATCCTCTTCATCCCGAGTGCTTTGTTTGCTGTGTCAGGCACGCACCAGAGATTTCCACACACGCTGGTGGATCAGTGTCAGCGCTGGCTGCTGACAGGACAAGCCCACAGGAAGCCCAGACAGACAGACAGACAGCAGTGCCTTCTCCCACAGATAATGTAAATTACTATGGCTAAGGGCCAATAATTTCTCTTTTTCCATTACAAAACCAAGAATCCTGTGATATTCTTTCCCCCAAAGGAAGAGAGCAAAGAAGTCAGCACTGCCAGGCTTGTGTGGGCTGAGTGTGGGAGTGCAATGCTTCACCAACATCTCCCCTTTCACAGGGATGTGGAAATACAAGATTTGTGTCTCCCATTACCACCCAACACAGCTTGGAGCATCCACCCCTGTCCTCACCACCACACCCCATGTCCTGCTTCCTCGTGGGATGGGATGGTACACGACCCAAGGAATGTAAGACTTCAAAGTAAGTAAATTTATCTCAGGTCACAGCCTCTTAAATGCCACTTTTTTAAAGTCAGGTGTTGAAGGAGGTGGTGGAAGACAGTGGGCAGGACAACCTGACCCCGGGTGTGACATGCCACTGGAGCCAAACCTGCCCAAACCCATTTCCTGAGGATCATCCTTCGTGCTTCCTTCCTCCCCTTTATACCCTTCCTTCCTTTTATACCTGTGGCTATCGTTTTGTTTTCTTTACATCTTCATCCTCACACCCCTTGATCTTTGCTCCATATTCTGGCTCTGATTTTGAAACATGTCCTTCAGTAGCACAAGGGAAAAGTCCCAAATCAGGGAAACATAGGCAGAAGGTACAACTCATGGAAGAAAAACATTTAATCAGCAGGTCACTTCTGAAAGGCTCTGTGGAAAGAGCAAACTCTCTGCACCTCCCAGAGCTCTCCTGATTTGGCAGACTGGAAGCAGAGGCCACACTGGCTCCACCAGGATTTCAGAACCACCCTTTGACCACTGAGCTGTCCCCCCTCTTTTCTCACTCATGGCAGATGCTGAGATCCAAATTCTCAGCTCCCAGGATTAGTTTCCAGTTTGTTCAGTGCTCTTTCCAAAGCTACAGGCAACAACATGAACAGGGATATAAACTTGGATCATTTAACCTACATATTCCAGGCATTAAACCTGTGGAGACTGTATCACTGTAATTACTTTCATACAGGTTGTTAAAGTCAGATTCATTAGCTTAGGTTACAATGACCTATACAACATGCTTGAAACCCATTTATCCTATTAAAGGGATTTAAAACTCGCCTCCTTTCATGAGATGTCAGTGATTCTTGATTTATGGGTTGGTCATGCTTTAAAAGTAAAAGCAATTACCTCTCTTATTATGGTGAAAGCCCACTGCCTCAAGGTTGCCAGAATACATTTATAATTGAACAGCAACAGCTCTGATGTTCAGCTTGACTGACAAAAGCATTGGCTATGGAATCCTGCCTGGGATGGGGTCTGCATTCCAGGGAGCCCTGCACCAGCTGGAAAACTCTGTCAGGAATGACTGCACCCCAGCATCCATCCTGCAGGGTGTTTCTTGGCAGTGGCAATACTTTCCATTTATGTCTCCTCAGACTTTTGGGAGAAAAAAAAATTTCCTACCCAATTTCCCCGCAAGCGCCAAAATTTTTTGTTTGAACATTTTTCCTTGAAGCCTGCATGAATTGGATTTCAAATTAATTTCTCTGAGTGTTCCTAGAAATATGATGACTCTCTCATGCACAATGCCCTCGGGGGTTGCATCATTTTAGGAATCCAGCTGACTTTCAAAACACAGACATAAACAGGGTGAAACAGACAACACTGACCCAGAAAAGATCCCAGAACCAGTCTCTTTAGGAAAACTGTCCAAATTCACACATTTATCCCAAACATGCTGCAAATACAACTGGTGCCCAGATGGGTGCTGATGGCTACATGTGGACTCTTGGCTTAGAGCAAATGAAATGTGACCCATTTTGGTTGTACCTCTGCAATGCTGTGCCCAGGTGAGTAAATTCAGAGTGAAACCAGCGTGTTTTGACATCGCTGAGACCTGAAAGTTCCCTGGCAGCATCCTCTTGATACAAAGAATACATGCAAAAATTCTAACAACTTTTGATATGCAACTATAAACAAAAATAAAAACCCCTCACACATGCCAGAGGAACAATGGAAGTTATTCTCTCTCTTCTGAAGACAGCAGGGACTCAAACTGGCAAAATCTGAAATGCTTTAGTTTAGAAATCACTAAATTTCTGTTCATGCTTATTAAATGAGACAAAGTGACTATTACCTTTCTCCCCATTGCTGTTTTTGGCCCTGCTAGTGAAAAATGGGTCTGCCCAACCTCCTACAGAGCTTGAAAGCAGTTTTAGGATTAATCCTTGTCCCTGCATGAGTCCATAACACTCAGTGGCCTGGAGCTGCCCATTCTCCTACACCACCTCTTTTATCCCACCCGAACTCCCCAGTCAGAGCTCTCATTTGAGCACTCTTTAAACTTTCTCAGCCTTTTCCTCACCCCCAGCCACATGGGCAGTCCCACACATTAACACTCCATGAAATGCAGAGCTGGTCCTTTGGCAAGTGACCACCAGAACTTCCCCACCACGGCCAGTCAGTGACACAACCACAAAAATGCACAATATTTTACCCATCTTCCCCAGCCTGCAGTGATGCAGGCACACATCAGGCTGGGTTGTCATCAGGGACCCCATGAAGAGGGGAAACAGAGCCAGAATAAAATACGTTATAAAAACAAATTGCTTTATAACTCACCTTCCATCTCCCCAAAGCTGCATGTCTTTAAATAATTCCTCACACGAAGGAGAATGTGGCAGCCAGAGCAATGAATGCAGAGCAGGAGTGGGACCCCCAGGACACCAGCCAGGCAATTCCTTTGTAAAAAGCATCCAGCAGCATTTACCTCTTGGTCACAACCTGCATTCCAGAGGCTGGATCAGAGGGATGTGTATGAAACCTGCTCTTTAATCATGATTTCCACAGTTTAAAACCCCTTTTTACACTATAGACTTGTGTTTGCAATATATACACACTTGATTATTGTGGGGCATTAAGTGATGTTTTAGACTATTATTTATTGGCCTTTTTTAGGGCCACAGCCAATTTCTTCAGTTTCTCAGATGCTTTTCCTCTCACCACGTGCATTTTGTTAAAAAATTTTTATCTTTGCAAAAAGGCCCAAATCACAATAATTAGTGTGGGGTTTTTAATACAACATTTTCCACTGTTAGAACTCAACATCTTTTCTTCCCACTCCCCAAACACCTTTGTATTAGAGCAGCTTTTATGGTAAGCAAAGGACCAAAACACCCAGACATTTGTCCTCGAGAGCATGAGCCAGTGTCAGCACTAACATCCACACGGGCTTGTTGGCCACAAAATCCCACAATTTATTCTGCAGTTCTGCCACTCTCACAGTTGGGATTATTTGCAATGCAAGCCATTAGCAAAAGAAATCTCCTCCTAATAATACAGCCCATTAAGTGACGCATAATTCAAGAATGTGTTACAACAGAATTATCTTTAAAACACAAAGTAAGATCCCTGTAGGGACAAAACAATAACAATCTTTGATATCGCAATTATTAGAAGCTTGCTAAAATATCTTTGTAGTTAGGTGAAGAAACATAAAATGACTACTTAGAAATTTCCTGGGAAATAAAAGTTAAAAAAATAAAATGAAGTCAAAACTTCCAAGTAAATGCCTAATTTAGTATGTCTGCAATGTGAAAGATAATATTCCTATTAGGAAAGTCAGGGGGAGAAAAAAAAATTACATTTTATAACCACAGCCAAATAACAAAGCAACAATTAAAGATTGTTATGGAGATTGCTAGGCAAAGCAGCTGACTGACTGCTAAGACAAATTTCGGTTGTATGATGTATAATGTGCCTAAGGGCAAAATTCCAGCCCACAGAATTTACACCCAAATTGGGCGTGAAGGGAAAAACAGCCCCCTCCATCCACGCTGGAGATGGAGATTGGCTCCCTGGCAGCACCTTCCCTCACCCTGAAGGCAGCCAAAATCCCAGGCTGCCACCAGCACAGCCCCAGCTCACACTCATCTCTCCCTCCAGCTCACAAACTGCCTTTGACCCAGCTGGGATCACATCCTGCCCAAAACAGGGCATCAGCTGCAATCTTGTCCCTTTTCCCAGGGAAAGCTCCTCAGCCCCTTCCTCCTCACTGCTCTCCTGCTATGGGAACAAGGGTGGGGATGTAGCACTGATCCCCAAAAAGCAGAAAAGGTGAGATGAGACAAGGAGTCACAAACATTTGGTTACTAAATATTATATTTTTTTATTACACATTTTTGCTGACACAAAAAAATAGGGAAATAGATAAAGGAAAAATTGGGAGAGGGAGAGAGAGAGAGAAATAGTCTCAAATTTCCTGAGTTCAAAACACTGAGCACACTTCCTCCAAGGAAAGCAAAAGTCTGCAATCAGGGCACTGATATAAACCCAGCAGGTGACAAACCTCAGTAGCAAAAGCAGCAATTGTGACAAAATGTACAAGACAGGAGGATTCCCCCCACTGGACACAGATTCAAATGATGGCCCAAGCCCTCTGAGCATCCTCTGTGCATTTACAGGAGTCTTGCTTTGATGTAACAGACACAAGACAGTGATGGAATAAATACCATAGCTGCAAATTAAATAGTGATTTTGGCCAGTTGGATGCAAGAGCACATCACAACAGTAGGACTATGACAGAAGAATTAGAAGTTGCTCAGAAAGGAAAGGAAAAAAGAGTGTGCCTACATTTAAAGCCCAGAAAGTGATCACTTTTATTTTTTCATCATTGGAAAAGAAATGCATCTTGTAAGAGACAGAACACATGGCCAAACCATGGGACTCAGGGGGATGAGGATTTCTTTCAAAATATCACAGCTTTTCAAAGCCCAACGATGTGACAGACAACACAAAAAGGGAATAAGGTAGGAAAAACACAGGTGAGCTGCCCAACCACTTGCCCTTGTCGAGGGGTTTATGGTAAAGGGCACCAGGGAGGGCACCTGGTGCTCCTGGAATGAAATTAGGGAAGGGGAGTGACCCCAATCTATCAGAAATTGGACACTGGATGCCAGCGAAGCCACATGAAGACTGATCCTAAACAAGGGAGCACAAACTCCTCCCAAAGCAGAGGGAGACACAAGAAGGTGGAAATGGGCAAAAACCTGAGTTCTGTGTAAACCCAGACTTGAGGAATTGTACAAAAAGCAGAAGTGACATCAGAGTTTAGTAACAATCAGATAAGCACAGGCACATACAGGCAATGCACAGAATGACCCAGACAGATCAAATTAGCAGCTGATACATTCACTATGACTATTTCTATTACTCTAGGAAGGAAATTATCTGTTCATAAAGATCTTGATCTGTTTGCATTTATTTTCCCCCCAACTAATTTATGTTGCTTATTCTAGCAAAGAGAACACATCATAAACTTTATACATCACAAAACTTGGGGGCAAAAGGACAATCATTTCTCAGGGTCAACGGCAACAGAACCAAAACACCAGATCCCAAACATTATTAGGCTGAAGCTGCAGAGAAAAAGACTTGCATTAGACAGTTCTAAGTCTCTTCAACAATAGGAATATGTTTAACTTCTTACAAGATTTAAGGTTGTTGACTCTCAAGGGGTTTTTGTTTTGCTTTAAAAAAAACATGTTCTGCATCTCTCTGTGTGTTGATGATGCCTTTTGAAGCAGACAGGAGCTACATAATTTCATGAGGTACCTTACACAGAAAGCAGGCTACAAAGGCACCAGGAAAACACTGAAATTCCTCAAAAAATGCCCCATCTGGGAATAGCTTTCTATTTATGTTTATCCACTGCTTTTCCCAAACATTACTCTCAACACAAAAATTCCCTCTTTGCAAGGCAGCATCAATGCAACTTAACAAAGAGAGCAGAGCAAGCAGCAGTGTCTTAGGGAGTTCTTCCCAGCCATCCCATCCAGCGAGATAAACACCAGTGGACACCTCAGGGGTTCTTGCCTTCATCTCCCGACGTTCTCAGCTGCCTGGGAACAGAGCCAGCACCCAGCATCTTCCTGATGAAGAAGTCGTAGAACCAGAGGGGGAAGCAGCAGAAGATGCAGAGGGGGATGTAGGCCCCCCTGCCAGGGGTGTAGAGGCCCTGGGGTCTCCTGGCCAGCAGAGCGTGCAGGACAGCCCCCAGCACGGGGGACAGGTCGGGGGCACAGTGGGAGGGCAGGTGCAGGAGGTGGTTCCTCAGCCCCTGCAGATACTCCTCCCCATAGGCCTGCCTGGTGTCGGCCGGGAGGTTCTCCAGCAGCTCCTTCTCCTGCTCGTCCCACTGCTCAGCTGTGCCCTGGATACCTGCAGCAGCACAGCACAGCAAGTGGCTTTGGGGCTGGGTTTAAAACAGATAAATCTGTAATTTATAGTCAGAGTTGGTCTAAAGTGGGTCAGTGGAGAGCAAACACCACAGCTGGTCGGCAGCCAGTGCTTTGAGCTGGAAGAGGAAAAGCACGAGTACTTCGTGCTACACAAAAAGCACAAAGTTCATGCCCCTTTTGGCTCCCTGCTCTACCTAAAAATGCTCTCTCACAGCCAAGCTAGCATATTTTTCTTTCCCCCTCCTCCCCACTTTGCCATTCTGTCCCAAGTCATTTTGTGGGTGTTTCCAATCAGTATTTATTATAAACAACTGAGGACAGACAGGCAAACTAAGATGAACAGGATTCACTTGGGTTGGCCAAGTGCTAAGCTGCCCTTTCACAAGTGACATCAGTATTTCAATAACTAGTTTCCTGAAGGATTAGCCTTCTACTGGGACAGATTTAGAACTGTAATTTAATCTATTTTTCCTCCTCATCTGCATCATGTAGGAATGAATACAGGGACTTCTCCATTGCAATTATTACCTAACTACCAAAAATTAAGCATTGCAAATAAAGAAAAATCTTTAAATAAATATTTAAATCTCAAATCCCAGGACTCATTTTTACCCATAAGCCTGAGAACAGCTAAGGAGGGCCCTGAAGGTGGAGCATCAGGCAGGTTCCACTGACCACGAAAGGCTGTCAGAGCCCAGAGCCTCAGGGTCCCTTCCCTGGACAGAGGAATTCAGGGAAGTAGCATCTTATGAAAAAGACCAATTTGATTTAAATTGACATAAAAAATGCTCTGGGGAGACACAGGCTGCAGTGAGGGCATGTGCAGCAGGAGATGAGTCTGGAACCTGGACAGGCGCTGCAAAAAGTGCTCGGAGGAGGAGGAGGAGAATTTGGAAGAGAAAGCAGCAGGAGCACACGGGGAAGGAGTGGAGAAGAAAGATCAGGGGATACTGACAGCAAGCAAGCAGGGTGACAGGGATTGCTGCAGATAGTGCCATGCAAGACAGAGCAGCTCCATAAAGAGAGCTCTGATACTGAGGATGGGAGGAGGGACAGGGGGACCTGAAGCTCTCAGGCAGGACAAGTGAGCTGTACCACTCAAACTGGACTCACCGAGCTGCTGCTTTTGTCAGCTCCCACAAAACTGGAGCAAAGGGAAGGCACCAGCTGCCTGAATCTGCCCTGCCTGAGAGCAAAGACAGCTCTGCCCAGGAGAGGGGAGGCAGGCAGTGTGCAGAGCTGGAGGGAACATCTCTCACAAAAAACACAGAACTTGATTTCCACAACCCACACAAAGAACGGGGAAAAAAGTCCGACTCCTGAGAATCACTCAGGGCTCTGTTTGGGGCTGCTGAGCTACAGGGAAAGAGGAGAGGCAGAAAGAACATCCTGAAATGTCAAACACCGACCTGTTCTGAAGCCTGATGGATGAATTGCCACGACTTTAATGCCCCATTTGGAAAGCTCTTGCCTCATCACTCCAGAAAACATGGACAGAGCTGCTTTGGATGCCCCGTACGCAGCATACCTCGGTAGTGGAATGCCTCCTGCAGGAGCAATAGAAACCTGAGAAACCTCGACAGTGCCTCTTCCCAGCCTTTATTTTCATGATTTAGAAGGCAGATTACAGCACAACCAAAATTATGCCTCTCTCACTGAGGTTAAAGACAAGTCAGTGAGGGAATAATTTCTTGCTAGAGGTTAAAAAAGAGTGAAAGTTGTAAATGAACAGTTGCTTACAGCAGTTATGCTCAGTAACACCTGGGAGGACACCTTGTAAGGCAGAAAATATAAACTGGTTTGCATTTAAAGGTAAAAATTGCTGTTGGTTTGAGAAACACAGACAATGTTTTAGTTCATATAAATAGCGAAGCAGTAGTTTTATGCACCTGTTCTTGTCACTGTAACACGGATTTCAAGCCCTTACAATAAACCATAGTTAGAACAGGGTAAGCAATCTCAGTTCTGGATTTATAAAGCCAACTTATTTTCCTGTTTTTTCCACAAAGGCCTGAGACAGTAATGCAAGAGTGGGGAAAACCTCTGGGGACGAACCAAAGCTGGAATCACACCCCAGAGTGACAGGACTCCCTGAGACCCATCACAGGAGCAGATCCCCTGCCTATAGTTCTATCCCCTCTTTTTCAATCCCAGAAACATTTGTTCAGACGGGAAAGCTAAGAGAACACCCAGCATGCTTACAAAAACAAGCTTCCAGAAGAGAGTATCTTCCAAATGCAGAGACTTCCTCTGTCCCAAAAACTGGCAGATCGTCACTTCTTCAGATTTAAAAAAATACAAACATGCTTTGATTTGAGCATCTTCTTCTTCAGCCCTCCCACTTCCTCCACAAGGTTGGTGTTACCACCACACAGGTTTAAGATTTCACAGCCACCACAGGCTGTGCTGGCAGCAGGAGGAGGGAGCAGAATGGACAATCCTTTCCTTGAGGCACATCCCTCCTTCTCCTGCCCGCATGGGCACTTGGGCTCATCCTCCCAGGCAGCCTCTGCTTCACGTGCTGAGTTCATCTCGATGTGTTTGAGCATTTTAAAGGAAAATACCTCAGATACAGGAGAATTTTTCAGGTAAGCCACTGGTGCTGTTGGGTATTGTACTGGGATGGCCAAGGTATGACAGGAGCTGTTTACACAGAGCCATTCCCTTGAAGAAGTCAGGCCAATTATATGTTAATTATTCTTCTGTATGCACCTGAATAAGCTGGATTGGTTTGAGCCAATTGAATCACATACTTTTCCCTCTGAGGTCAGGCTAACCTGAGCCCAGTTAAATGAGCCCTACACAGACAGCAATAGATTCAGCACAAGCAGACCTCACTAACTTCTCCACTAATGTTTTACCAAAGGACCCCCAGACCCTGGGTTAAGAGGAAACTCTTCACCCAAACCAGCCTGTGTGCAACAACATCTCTGCAGGCAGCTTAGTTTAAGCAGGGTCATTATCAGCTCCTCTAAGGGCAAACTACCCAGCACAGGGAAGCTCTGGATTCAGTTCAGGGATCCACACCAGGAATTAAGACATCTGCCCCAAAGCACCCTCAGTGAGAGCTTCGCTTGGGGGTGCAGAGGAAACAGGGGTCTGGCCCGAGAGCAGCAGCAGAAAGGTCCTTCTGATAATTCACTCCTGATCTCTCAGAGTGCCAGCAATGAACCACGAACACAGACATGCAAATACAGAGCATATCTGGGATTATAAAGAGAAAACAGTGCCAGAGCCAGACTGCAGCCACGTCCTCGGCATAAGGGGAACACCAGGTAACACCTTCACAAGTCACGCCAGCAATACAGCAGATTCAGGGGGACTCCAGCTGTGCAGAAGGGCAAAGGAAAACACGGGAAGCACATTCCACAGTCAATCCCTAGGAGATCCTACACCAAAATACTTTCCAGCAGCACCACATCCTGCTTCTAGCAGGTCTCATTTTCAAAGGAGCATTCTTGCTCCTCAGCTGTTGGCTACCAGATACTGCATTACTGTATTACATTAGTTCCTACATCTCAGCTGTCCTCCTAGAATAGAAGGTCGTGTTACAAAGACATGCATATATATATATAAATGTATGGAGAAAGAAATTGAAAGCATACATTAATTTTTAAAAAGGTTTGTTTGGGGTTTTTTTTCATGGAAAAATACCACTTCGCTAATAAGTTAGGCCTAAGTTTTTCTAAGGCATGCAAAATATTTTTAAAGAAATATAAACACACAGCTCCCAGGTTATCAGCAGATACCACAAACTGAGGTGGTCACAGACTTCTGCCTGAACATGTTAGAGAAATACCTGTGATGTACCACCCATCTTTATGGCAGCTCACAAAGTTATCACTCATAGCATCTAGAACACAAGATCTGAATTTTACCGGGTTTTTTGTCACAGCATATTTTTAGCCACTCTTCTTAAAAAGGCTGTTTTCTGGGAGTAGTTCCCCAAACAAAAGAAAAACCTGAATTTATTACCTTAATATTAATTCCCTGGGTGCATTTAGAAGCCAGACTGACCAACACCTTCCTTGGCGTTTTTGCCAAGGAAGTTCATTGGTTTTCTGCTGCTCCAGGGCTGTGTTTGGTGCTTTAGCTGAGCTCACCTGCCATGCTGGACATGTTCACCAGCCTCCCCTGCGATTTCCGGAGCAGCGGCAAGAAGGTCTTGGACACCTCCACGGCCCCGAAGAAATTCACCTCCATGCAGTGCCTGTAGGTGCTCATGGGGAGCAGCTCTCCATCAGCAGGGAAGCCCAGGATTCCTGCGTTGTTCACGACACCCCAGAGTCCTGGGGAGAGGAGAAAGCAGAGGGCTGAAATCCATCAGGGAAACTGTTGCCCTGACTTTTGCAGTCTTTCGATGTTGTCACTTTGTCATAGAGTTTCTCATGCACTTTCTGTAAACAGAGTCATGTTTTGTTAACTGTTCCTATTGTTTTCATTCTTTCTCCAGAGGCGGAGAAGGTTTGATGGACTGTTCTGTTGACCAGTGTGGATGGAAGAGGTGGTCACCTCATCCTCCAATTCATGGTCATTCCTGGAAACATAGATATATGAGAGAAATAAACAGCTGGGGCCCCTTTTCATGGTTTCAGCTTGGACCTAGCAGAACTTGAGTCTGGCGTGCTTCTTTTTGTGTCCTAGAGCGACAGGGAAACAACTCCATAAGGAGTGCGCTGATGAGCTGGACGGTGCCTCCAGACCAAAGCAGAGGTGAGCTGCAGCTGCAGATACACATTCCCCACTCCATGCCCAGTCTCTACCATCTTCCCATGTCCCAAAAAACAGGAGTCATGGATGGAAATACCCTGACTGCCCAAGACTCTGCCCTGGAGGTGTCCTACACACCTAAGCCGTTGTGTAGCCAACAGTGAGGAGATGAACCTGCTAAGCTGCTACATCAGTACTTCCACTGAAAGGGGGGAGAGAAAAGCTGTACCTGCATTTTGCACCTTCTCTGAGATGGCCTGATAGGCCTCCTTGACTTGAGTGGTGTTGGTGATGTCCAGCTGCAGCACACAGAGTCTCTGGGAGCAGCTCCGCCGCAGCTCCGCAGCTCCAGGGCCATCCTCGTTCAAAACCCCAGCAAACACAACAAAGCCCAGGCTGTCCAGGTATTTAGCAAGTGCATGTCCAATCCCAGTGTCGCTTCCTGGAAGCATCAAAAAAGCTGGAAAGTGGGTCTGTACTACACCATCATAAAAAAAAAATATATATAAAATAAATACACCCATTGGAAAGCCATGCAAATGTAAATAAAAAGATGATGACGAAGTTCCTGAAATACATGTCAGTAGAAAGAAAGGTTCAGATCTGAATTTTGAGGAGCTGGACCTTTAAATGTTCCTCAAAGATTGACAGACCATGTTCTCTTTACTCGGAGCTGGTGGAATCAGCTCATCCTCTGCCACTGACAGATTCTATGACTTACTTTATACTTAGAGAGGAAATAAAACCCTACTTTGATTTTATACAAATATTCAGACTGAAACCTGTTAACAAAAGTATCTAAGAGAAAAAAAACAATCAGCAAAAAACTGCCACACTAATATTTTAATATGAATTCTCCAATAGGCAAAGCAATTATAAGGCACTGAAATTCAAATTCTTGGGTTCAATTTTTCATTCCAAGAAGTAGCATTATTTTATTCACACATCCACCACACAGATCCCTCAGATAAGCACTTTTTTATTACAGCCTGTAACCAAGCCAAAACTAAGCAACTGTTTCTTTACCTGCAAAGGATTTCAATGCTTTCATAACCTAAGAAAGCTCCAAAATGGCATTTTTGTGCTAAGTCAGCTATTGAATTCATGCAAACTTGCATCAGAATTTCTCTTATCCTCTCTATCCTCATCCAAACTTATTCCCAAACTTTGCCTATATAAAGCCATGACCTAGCACCTCCAGGAAGCACTGTTAGAGCAAACAAACAATGGTCTTTGGGATCACAGTGGTGCAATTCTTCCCAGCAGGTACCAGTGAAGAATATTTAACAAATAATTTGATTCATGAGTCTCTCCCTTTGACACAGTGTTTTGCTGCTGCTACAGAACCAAACACAGAATGGTTTGAGTTGGAAAGGACCTTAATCACCACACTCCAGCCCTGTACCATGGGCAGGGACACCTTCCACTCTCCCAGGTTGCTCCAAGTCCCATCCAAGGTGGCTTTGGACACTTCCAGGGATGGAGCAGCCACAGCTTCTCTGGGCAACCTGTGCCAGGGCCTCCCCACGCTCACAGGGAAGAATTTCTTCCTAATATCTGATCCAAACCTGCTGTCTTTCAGTTTGAAGCCATTCCCCCTTGTCCTGTCACTTTGTGCCCTGTCCAAAGTCCTTCTCCAGCTCTCCTAGGGCCCCTTCAGGCACTGGAAGGAGCTGTAAGATCTCCCTGGAGCCATCCCAGCTCTTTCCATCTGTATTCACAGGAGAGGGGCTCCAAGTCCTCTGATCACCTTTGTGGCCTTCTCTGGACTCCCCTCAGCAGGTCCCTGCCAGAATCCCCCTCCCCTGCTGCCCACAGGGCTTTGGAAGGAGCCCAGGACTCAGCTGGATTTCTGGATTTCTGGGCTGCCAGCACACGGTGCTGGGTCACCTTCAGCTTCTCATCAACCAGCACCTTCAAGTATTATAAGTTAATTTTAAGTGTTTTCTCTCCAGTTTTAAAATTCTGGTTTCCACTCTTCCCACCTACAAGGAAGTTACTCCATAAGGAAAGAAACACATCACCCATGTCCCCACCAAGGCTCCCAGCACAGTGACACAGGGAAGGAGTTTATAGGGGCTGTGCTTCAGGAGCTTTGCAAAGGACAAGATTAGGAGGAAAATGAGGAGTTTAATAAATTAATACAGTTTTTACACCATAAAGCACCAGCCTGTTCCACAACACTGCACCACACCCTCCTCTGTAACTACAGCAGAGAAAGCTCCTGGGTGCTGCTGTGCACTGGGGTCCATGGAGGTATCCCAGGATCTCCTGCAATAAAAATTTACTACATCAGTGTTCAGTTCCCAAACCCTGGAAATCTGAATGTGAGACAAAGGACTGGAACTCCTGCCAGACTTTTTACTATTTTCTTGTTTGTGAAAGAGCTGCAGTACTACCTACTTAACCCCACCATAAACTTCCTGAGGGTTAGTTTGGGATTTTGGCACACCAAGGAAGATATTATCAGAGTTAATCCCAGGTCTACTCTTACATTCAATATGTGTAGTCAATAGAATTTGCCAAAGAGACTCATCATAATCATGTTAGATCTTCATTTCTGTGTTGTCTTTTAACTGAGGCTTTAGTCCTGAAAGGTGAAAAGTATTAATTCCAGGAGGCTTGAGGAAAACATGTACTAAATGTCTGGATCAATCAGTGCATCTTGAAAAAGAAAAGAATTATTCATGCTCTACTTAATCCTGAGGGGGAAAAAAAAAAAAAAGCACCAGCTTTTTGGCATTTTTGAAGTCTGCAATTTGCTGAAGATGCACCAGAGCACTACAAATATCACATTCAGCTTCTCCAGTCCTGACCTGACAGAACAAACCTGCATTCTTTGAATTCCCTAAAGAGACATGAAGAAGCCTGCAAATATCCCAGACACTACAGATTGCTAGGTTTGGGGGTGGGGTGACTTTCCTTCTTTTAGTGAAAAACCCTACTTTTAGATCAAATCCTTTCTCTTTCATCATTCCCAGCAAGTACACAGCCATTGCAATGTATTACCTAAGTTTTATAGTGCAGCTTTAACTTGGGAATGGGCAGAATACAATGCAACTTGAACTTGGGATGGGCATAGCAATCCCAAGAAAGCAATAAAAGTTGTTTTTATCTTTGCTCGATGCTGTGTTTGTCCCTGGTTTTTTTCCAAAACAAGTATGATTTGAGTTTCAGATCTGTTGTTGGAAGTCCAGAGAAACTTTACTCTTCAACTCCTAGAATTCAAAGAGTAGTTAGGTCTTCATAGGGCAAAAAAAAGATAATTCCCCCCTCACCACACTCTTGCTTCTAGGTCAAAAATAATTTGTGGATTCTGAGAAGATTTTTTTATAAGGAAAGCAGCCACTGCTGACTGTGACTGAATCATTACTGAGAATTTACAATTGACTCATGCTGAACACACACCAAATCACTCCCCAAGAATGGAAAGACCAAATTAACTGGAGAAATTCATCCCACTGCACACAGACTAAGCAAGGACAGAATTTTACCATTCCTGTTACTTCAGATCTTGGTGGTAATTTAAGTTTTAGGGGAGGTGGTCATTGCATTTACCAAACTTACACTGAAGTGTTTGCATGCCAGGAGCTTCTGCTTGAGGACTTTGGAGCTCTTGCTCCCAGCAGAGGATCCACAGCAGAGTTCCAGCAATGGCTTTAACCTGCTCACAGTTATACAGGTGAGAAAGCATTTTGACCACTGGGCACAGTTTTTCCCTTATCCTGGTACTCCAGTGAACTGCTGGCTTACAGAAATAAAGGAGAGCAGCACCTTACAAGGAACCCCCAAAGAGGACCAGAGCCACGTGTGACAGCCCAGGGGCAGCAGCAGAGCTTGCTCCAGCCTCTGGCCAAAGGCAGCTGCCTCCCGAGGGATCTGTGGCATTTCCCAGCACACATCCACACTCCTCAGCCCTGCGGGGCTCAAAGGTGAAGGGAAAAAGAAAAAACAATTAAAAGCACCGTTTTCCACAAAGTGCCTGCCTGAGGTCCTGTCCAAACTGGAGAAAATGACACCAAAATCTACTTAAAAGCACCTTGCACCTGCAGATGCACAGGGACACACATCCTGTAGTTGGTACAGGGAAGAACACCACAATCAGAGCAATTTAACCAAAACATGAGTTGAGTAAAACTTCTGTTTCAGCTGATGGAGGGTTTGATTGATCGATTGCATGGGATTCCAATAAAGACAAAGAAGAGCCTCCTCAATTAATCAGCTGTCAGAGATGCCCAAACTTGCATTTCTTCAGGACAGCTGCAGCACAGGTACAAGGAAAGCACATTCCCTCACAGGATTATACCCAAATGTTCTCAAATCCCTTATATTGTTCTCATTCAGACTCTCCAGAGCAGATGAACTCCCACAGAGTGCTTTGTCCTGAAGATTTGCAGTTTTATGAAGAGGAAGGAGATGCTCAAGTGCAAGCAGATCCCCTGAGTCTGCAGGGGTGGGAAGGAGTGCTCCCTATTCCCCACACCAACATCCATCTTCATCTGGCACACCTGCAGGGAGAAGCCCAGCTGGCAGATAAATTGTGAGGGGAAAACTTGCTGCTCATCTTGTCCTCTCTCAACTTTTATCCTTAAGCCCTGTATTAAAGGTTGCTAGGCAAATCTAAATTATTTCCAGGTGTCCCTATAAAAACAAAATGAAATTCTGCTAGAAATTGCTATATGAACCAAAGTAATTTAATTCAGCTTTCCAGAGGGGGAAAAAAAACCACAGAAAATAAAACAAAACCTAGCAAATTAAGAGTGCAAGAAGCAGTTGGCAGGCACTCCAGTTTAAAGGTTTGATTAACACAAATAAACAACATCTAAATAAACAACACCTAAAGTTTTAGAAGAAACAGGAGAAAAAGCCATAAAACTACAAAAATGCCATCCCTGCAAAATAAAAGTGGGTTTTGAGTAGATCAGAGTGGTAAGAGAGACTGAATTAATTAGCTCTGAACTTTCCCTGCTAATGAAGGGAATTTCTCCCTCCTAAATGACTTCAGTGTTTCAAAGAGACGGCACCAGACCAGTGTCCTGAAATATGTGCATGACAGACACAGTGTGCACTATTTACACACACACCCCCCGAAAAGACAACTCTACATCCACTACCAGCACAATTAATTCAAGTAAACAAAAGTCATGTATGACTGTAGCGTTCTGAGGGCTCCCGGGAATTAATGTCTCTCCTAAAAAATTAGACCATCATAAGTATTCTCATGCTTCTTGCACCAGTTAATTTCACAAGTACGTCTAAAAAGCCACTTGTAAAGATTAAATGAGACACTAAAAAAATAATAGCATCTATTAAGATGCTTTTCTACCTAATTTCAGAGCACTTACTTACCTGAAAAAAAAAAAAAGGCAAATAAAATAAGCAGAGGAAAAAAAAAGAATACAAGGAACTATCAGAAACATGCACTAAGCGGAGGACGAGAAGTTTTGCAGCCCACTTGTGAGGAAAGGCAGTTTTATTGGTTTTGCAGCACCTTACCTGTGATGAAGACGGCTCTGTCCCCCACGGGCAGCAGCAGCCGGTCCCCCAGGCGGAGGGCGCAGAGCAGGCACACGGCCACCAGCACCCCCAGCCCCCCGCCCGCCCCCAGCAGCCCCAGCAGGGCGGGCAGCAGGCTCCAGAGCAGCACCTTGGCCGTGTCCAGCGGGCTCCTCGGGGCCGTGCAGAGCACGGTGACCCCGGCGAGGGCGGTGACACCCGCGCAGAGCCACCCCAGGGCGGTGACACCCGCGCAGAGCCACCCCAGGGCGCTGCCCGCCGCAGCATCCATCGGTGGCGGGGGAGAAGCCGGCGCTCACGCCCCAGCCCCGGCTGGGTGGAAGCAGGTATTGCTAAATGCGGTGTGTGTTATATAGGAGCAGGGGGTGGGGCAGGGAAAGGGGTCTGTTTAAAGGGTTGACATAATCTCACTTACCCTTGGCATCAGCAAGGAGCAGAAGGTTTCCTTTCCTTACCTTTCCCTCTGCCTGACAGCTCCACCTTCTGAACAACGTGCTGGCTGGGTAATGATTGACAGCACTGGGAATGGACAGGATGCAGCAAGCTCTGGATCCAGGGGAAAAATTAACTGCTACGTTTATTTTTTTTATATCCCTAAAGTACGCTTCCCTAGACAGTGAGAAAAAGAACAGTTTCCTTTATGAGAAATAGTTGGGCTTTCGTGCTTAAAAAATTAGGGTGTAGTTTCAGTGGAACTGGTTTTTGACGGGCAGTGACAAAAATGAGTCAGGCCAGGGTTATTTAATTTCTGGAACACAAACTGTCTTGGGCTTTATGACACGTGGGTAACCCTCCTCTTTCAATAAAAAGCCCCAAATTACCTACCCTGCTTCAGTGCCCACCTTTGCCTATTTACCTACTCCACATTCAGCAAATACCTACAGCGAGTTGACACTCAGGGGGTGCCCCAGGGAGGCTGGGAACAGGTTTTTGCTGGTTTGCCATTAGGGGCACTTCGTTAGGTGAGCACACAGAGCACACCTGAAATTGAGTGTTCAGCTGACCCCCAGAGATGGCATTCACCTCGGTTTTGACAGCAATCACTGATACCCACAGCAACTTGTGTGGAGGAGAAAAATGTAATTAATTAATTATATTAGAGAGATTTAACACCTACTGTGCTGTGTTCTGGAAGTTATTTGAACAATTAAAAAATGTAAAATCCAGCCAGCCAAAGGGTTGAGATACAATGTAGGCGTGCATATTTAACCCTGTTTAAAATTCCCTGGTAACTGATTTGAGAGACAAGCCCACGTAACCACAGACCCAGCCACCATGACGTAGCTGCTTTCCCAAGACAATGTAGTGCTGATCTGTCTGATTTCAGACACCGAAAATTGAAGTGCATGGTGCAAACCTGACATGAAACAGAGCACGTTTCCATTCCATTACGCCTTCAGGGTTTTAAGAGATTACACATCTGTTGAATATACACTTTTCTAGCCAGTGAAAATGTTTACATACCTCTGCAGGTAGTTTACATCAGAGATGAGGTCACTTTTTTAAAGGAACGTTACCCTCAAGGTCTGCTCATCATTCACTACTCTTGTGAACACTCACCCACCCAATCCTCCCACCAGTCCACAAAAGGAAAAATATTTTCACTTCTCTTTGCCATTTGCTGCTCATGCTTTTATTAGCACGTGGCTCTTGAGGTCAGCCATACCTTGCTGTCCATTAAAGCGTCTTCTTAAATATTTTCTTGGAGAATTTTGCTCTCTCCATCATTGCTCTTTATCCCACAGTTCAGATGATCACAAACATGATGGAATTTAGAGCATGAGCTCCCACGCTTGAGGGTACAGCGAGATGGAGCTTTTCCAGAGCGGGATGAGGGGCAGAAGTGATCACCTCCAGCCTGATGTTTGCCCTGGCTCCCCTCAGCCTGTGGGGATGGGGCAGAGGTGGATGAGGGGCAGAAATTATCACCTCCAGCCTGATGTTTGCCCTGGCTCCCCTCAGCCTGTGGGGATGGGGCAGAGGTGGATGAGGGGCAGAAATTATCACCTCCAGCCTGATGTTTGCCCTGGCTCCCCTCAGCCTGTGGGGATGGGGCAGAGGAGGGTGAGGGGCCACATACCCGGTCCCTGCAGAGCAGGCTCCATCAGAGTCCCTCTCTGCTCCATTCTCCCCACCACGTCCCCCTCCACTGAAATGTGTTTTGTGCTCGTGCAGAGCCCCTCCCTCGGACACAGCTGGCAGGGAGGGGACATTTGGAAAGCTGGAGATGCCACATGCATTCCTTACACACTGTGGGGCACGGACACACCACCTGCCTGCACCCACAGCCCTGCAGAACAGCTCTGGGGACTGCCTCTGGCTGAATCAAGGCTTTATAATTTCAGTATAAATTACCACTACTGAAGCCTTCTTTTAATGGGAAGCTGACCACGTGTTCACCCTGGTGGGTGAATCAAATTCCATGTAAGTGTGTAGATCATGCACACCAGAAGGGAGGGTTTGATCTAAATCTGGCTGAGAAATGAGTGGAGTACCCACTTCACAAAGCCCCTGCACCTCCTCTGACACCAGCAATGACAGATTGCTGCTGGAGGATTTTTCAGCAGTTTTGCCACAAGGTAAGTTTTTATCATCCTGTGCCAACGACTCATCTTGAAAAAGCACCTGCTTTCCCCTCTACCCCTTTGGGATGTCTCCAGCTTAAAAGCTGTATAGTACCCTAGGATTGCAATTGAGTTTGCATTATTTCCCGTTTCTCTATGCCTTTCCTGGAGAACAATCACTCCGTGGCAATCAGCAACATGAACAATCAGTCTCTAAAAATTCAGCTTGTCTTCCTTCAAATCCTGCAGTCACAGCACTTTCACCTGGTGTAGTATCCCTGCAGAAGACTGTCCCCAGGACAAAGCAAGGACACCCCTCCAGCGTGTGGGATCTTTATCACAGACATCAAATTGTTGACTCCACGTTCCCATGCTGGAGGCTAAATCACTTCTTGACAGATATTCACTCCCTTCCTCCCCATTTCTTGAAGCTTTTCTCCTGCCGTATTTTGCTGGCTCTGTTTTTCACCGTGATGGCTGCAGCCTGGGCTTTCCATTGCTGCTCTTAACACAAAGAAAAAGGACAGAAGAAAGGTTTAGATTCCAAGTTCCTTTGAAATGTGGTGAAGCTGAGCTTGGTCACAACTTTTTAGAAATACACCACCAAGCTCTGTCTTGGTTCTGCCTTGGCAATGAGCTCTCTTCTGTCTTCGCTTTTCATGGCTCCCTTCTGAGTTCAGTAATTTTCCTGATGTTTATAATATTTTTAAGCCTCTGTGACTTTCCAGCGTAGTAGAAGCTTCCAGTTCAACCACAAGGTTTTCAGGCATTTCTCTGTTACCTCACCCTGCATTGTTTTTCAATTGTTTGGCCACTCTTCCCATGGGCTTTCTTTGCGCTTTCCAATAATTTATTAGTCAGTATTTTTTTCCTTTCATCGTTTTCCCTTCAGCCAGAAGTACCACGAGTCATTCCCAATAGCTGCTGTCCCAGCTGGATCCAACTGATATTCTTCTGTCCCAGGTGGAACATCAATTACACTGTCTAGAAGAATGAAGCACTTTTTCCACGCATCCAATTCTCTGTTTCAGCTTTCTCTTCCTGTCACAGATTTGTTTTTCATTTCAGGTTATGATTTCCCGCAGAACTCTTCAATTTAGTATTTTGCCTGCTGATTCAGGCTTTTTCAGCTGTGCAAGGCAGTGACTGTGGCTCCTGAGAGCTCCTGCTCCATGTGCTTTGTGTTCTTTGTGGCTTGGGTCAGGGCTCTGCATTTCAGGCTCTGAAGGGAGGTTCTGGTATATGAGGCTTTTCCTGGAAAATAATTTCAATATAAAACAGATTGGAATCTGTTTCAACAAATGAGTCATTAACCAAGACAGAAACAATATTCTAGTGAATAAATACATACAGGAGCATGGAAAAAAAGAAGTTACTTACCTTTATTGCTGCAGCTTCTGAGAGAACATAAACACCTTCATACATTTGGATTCTGGTGGACTTAATGGCTACAAAAACATTTGTCAGGCTGTCAGTCCTGGATCCAGAAACTGTTGAACTTCCATAAACAAAATTCATTTGGGCAAGCAGATTTTCCTCTTACAAATTCTGCAGAACTCCTGTACAAAGCTTGAGATAATCCTCTTCCTTCAGCCTGTTCTCTCTTCATGCACTCGATTTGAATTACAGGAATTGTCCCAGTAAAGACCACAAAACCATTACTCTGCCTAAAGCTAGAAATGCAGCCAAGTACCTTTGTGAATTAAGATCTCTGAACTCACAGGCATGAACTGAATTAAAGCAAAAAAAGGATTATGTACCCGTGAAAATAAAGCTGTGCAACCTCTCCTTTGTCTTCAAACTATTTATTTAATAGAACCTTAGGGAAAATATTTCCTGTCAAATAAAGTGTATACCTATGAAAGAAAAGTAAGAAATATCCTTTACCTCTAAGCTGCTGGAGATTTTGTTTTTAGAAATATAATAATGGTAAATATTGCAAATTCAGAGATAGACAATAGATCCTGAAGATCATCCCTTGGCAGTGAACAAAAAACTGTAGCCCATCATTCCTCACAATTCAATTCTAACAAAAGACAATAATAATAACAACAGCAATAACAATTTCCTTAGCTAAATCTCTTACATCTTTCTTAAATGTAAGAAAGAACCTGAGAGTGAAAACGTCTGTACTGACGGCAAATTTGGACCTGTAAATGAAGCCAAAGGCTGTAAGTTCTGCCTCAGTATTTACAAGAACTCTAATCACCCTTTGTAAACTCCCTGCAATAGACAAAACATCTTAAATCAGAGAAATCATTAAAATGATGAGCACTCCTTTGTATTTGCAAGGGAGGTTTTCTCCCTGAACTCTCCAGAAATCCATGTATCTCTGGGCTTTCAGGAAGAGCTAAAAGGGGATTGCACTCTTTCCAAATTAAGTCATTTTTATCAACCCAATTGTGATTATTTTCCAAGAAGAGGATAGAATAAGAAAACCTAAAGGCAGTTAGGCACTCTTTAGGAAGTTAGCCAAGAATCATCTCTAGGTTCTCCTCATGAGAAATTACATTTGCTTGCCTTTTTTCTGTCATCCAGTAACATGAAACAGTTTTCAGAGAACCACTGGTGTTAGAGAAGAAAAGATACCACTTTATCTTAGTGCATTTCTCTGACAGCACAGACTGTTCCCTAAAATCTCCTCTGGTATATTCAGAGTAACATTCCAGCCCTGCCCAGGACGGAGCACAGCGAAGTGGTGCCTCAATAAATGAGAAATAAAGACTTAAGCTGTACTCTCAACTGGAAATTTAGTTTGGTTTTCCAACTAGATTTTTGCTGTATCTCCCTCCTCCCTTCCCCTCTCTGCAGCTTTGCCTCTCTGAAGCTAACAACAGCATCTCTGAGCTCAGAACACAAAGGATTTCCACACTTCCATAGCCCACAGCCTGATTGTTTCTTTGCAGGTGCTTCCTGAAAAGCAAATGCAGCTTTGCCTGCCTTACTCCTGATACTTTGCCCTAACCACAACTCCTATAAACCATATCTACATCAGATAAAAACCACACTCTGCATCATCTTTCTGTAACTCTTCCTCCTGCGTGTCTTCAAACCTTGGCAGGCTGGAGACACATCTGGTGTACATTCAACATTTTCCATACGTCTTCATGTTAGACCACAAAATGTTTTTAAACGTTTAGGTAATTATCTATGCAAAAGTCACATAAAATTCATGAACAGCAATGTAAATATAGAGGTAAACCAGAAAATTAGGCAAGCACAGTAATCACAAGTCTGGTTAAAGTATGTGTGCACAGAGAAACTGTCTGGAAGAGTCCCTTTGAAGTGGGGGGATTTACAACATCACCAACACAACTTGTCATTCACTGGAGATAGTGACAACATTAAAAGTGAATCACATACAACTTAGAGCCCCAGAACATGTCTGAGCTTTGAGCACGGGCTCTGCAAAGGGGATGAAAGAAAATGGGTGGTGGCATCTCGCCATTGTCACCCAGGTTATTAACCGAGCACATCCTCCACCTGCAAGCTCTTACAAACATCTCCTCCTCTCATACGTGGAATTCGCTTATTTTTAGATTTTCCTCAGAGTTACATCAGGCAGCCTTTGAAATGAAAGCCAAAAGCAAAATGAGATGAAAAACGAGGCGTGATTCAAAAAGCATTCAGCAATCAGCCGTGACAAAGTGTCACCTGCCCCCAGCACACTCTGTTTGCTGTCACCTGAAGGACAAGCCCCTCGCTTCCAAAGGCTGCAGCCATGTATTTTTCCTGTTGAGGAATTGTGACCTCACCGGGTGTGTAATCAATGACTTACGTTATAGTTTTGATTGAGTGCTACGGGCCGGATGTCCCCGATTTCCCCTGCAGTGCTGAGATCTGAAGGACGTTCCCATTCCTGGCGTTCTTCAACCATTTTTGTGCTGCAATCGTGCTCAAATGTTGAGCACGTTGACAGATGATCCTGCCATGGAGCAGGGGGACAAACAACCCCTCAAGGTCCCTTTCAGGATCTGTGGGGGGGTTGATGGTTCTGTGGCAGGCAGCATTTTAGTTAAATTATGATTTTTTTCTCTGGGCAATCCACTGACGATGGAAAAATCTGTATATTCAATGTAATTTTTGGTTGGTTTGCTTCTCTTTATTATACTGTCCATCTTAAGCGTTCTTTATCATGCAGTAACCTTAACCCCAACTCAAAAACTGTTTGGATGTAAGCAGATTTAATCCCATGAAAATCACTATGACTCTCCACACGTAAAACTGCACAGATGATTTAATAGGTTGCTGAATGACAGTCCCGAGACCCATTAGGCCTAAATGTTCCCCGAGAGCCCAAACCCACAGACACTTCTGCACATTCTTAAAAATAAACAGAGATATTCACATGCAAGCAAAGGAAAGAAATATTCATAGCCATGTTTTTAAACATGCACACCTGCAGAATTAGAGCCTGCCTTAAAGACCTTCCCCACCTGGATTTGAGATATGATAATGGACTCATGCAAATGAACCTACACCATAAAACTATTTATTTCACTTTCCAGGTGACACAACTAGCAAGTGCAACTTTGAAATTAACTTCTCCAAGTTTTAAAGTCGGTATTAAAATATTGTCAGGCTCCAGGTGGAGGTCATTCCCAAACAGGCACAGATTCTACAGGGATAAGTCTGCACAGGCACTTCAAACTAATCATCCCTTGTAAGGGATTCCTTCCTGAGCTGTGCAGAGTTTGTAGCTTGTTTTATTAATACCGTAAATTATTGCTTCACTTTTATTTTTTAATTTCAAAACTGTTTTTAACAATATATACGACAGCCTCAGGGCAAACCTCTCTCTTGGAGGCACGCAAACTTTGCTAGAATCACTAAGGGTTAGGCAGGCGTAGCTTCAAAGGCAGATTTGGGACCTATAACATTAATTCATCCACCAAATGGAGCTCCAAAATCCATTAAGGAAAAATAACTAGTAACCATCTGTCTTTATTCATCAGGCTGAAAGCAGTTAATCAAACCTACTGGACATTTTTACTTTCTTCTTTCTCTCTCAACAGCTTTGAACACAGATGCAGCCTTTCCATAATTAAGCTGAGCATAGTAGCTCCTAGACAGATTAATTCTGGAGAGCTTGTCAAAAATGTCAGCTGGCAGACAGGTTCTGTGTCTTGTCCCTGGGATTTCTGGGATTTTTATATTTATATCCACATGTATGGGCAGATTCAGAACACAGTTATTAAAATTAATAACCCTTTCTAGTTCTTAACCCATTGTCTGCAATGGGGGAGAGTTTTTCTCTCTCTGTGAGGGATGCAGGTCAGGATGGGACCTCGGCAGTGAACAAACGTCTGCAGGAACTGAGCTGAAATATGGGATGAAAATGGGCAAAAAATTCTGTAAACACAGTGACAGTGTTCTGAAACAAGGTGAAGGTGTTCCAGGTCAGAGGAGTTTCATTCTAACAGGCTGGAATTTCATGAAATAGCTCATGCCTAAGAGCTATTCCAGACATGTGCTTTCAGGAAAGTTCTCAGGCAGTTTCTATCAACTTTAAGGGGATACACACAAGTTTCCAAAGAGGCTTTTAGTTCTCAATTACTTTTAACAATGAGCTCATATGTGGGATTGATTCTCTTTTTCTGAGTTCTAACATTTTAAAGCAGAGAGCATATCCAATTCTTAAGGATTTTATGGTACCTGTTAAATATTATGTTTTTTCAATTTAAGCCTACAGTCAAATTTATGGACTGAAGCTAGGATTTATAAGTACCTAGGAGTAATTTTTGCTTCCTTTCAACTGGGTTTTTATTTTTAAAGAAAGTAAAAGATCACGTCAAATACATCTTCGTGCTGATAAAATAAGAATTTCAATGTCATTTGAAAGTTTAAAGTTTAAAAGTTCTTACCCATATAACTGGTTACAAAGAAGAGTCGATTACCATTACATTTGATAAAATATTGCAGCTTGAAAAGAAGATGTCCCAAATAATGAGAGATGGTCCCAGAGAAAGCCACTCAATGACTGTAGCAGAGAGACAGGCAGGGGGTTTTCCAAGCAGTCATTAAAACTGGACCACAGGAAGTACTGAGGCAAATCAGTAGCTGTTGATCAAACTTCACTAATAAAATTCAAACCAAATAAAAAAATTTAGATGGAATATGTTTGTATCCTTTGGAGTATAATTTTCCCTTCATATGTTTAACTGATTCATCCTCAGTCTTCGTCTCCATAGTTAAAATGGCAAATGGAAATGAGGCACCCAACTACATTTGGAAAAGAACTAAGTACCTCTAGATACCAGACTCTAGAGCAGAAAATAGAGAAGAAAGAGGTATTTTGAAGAAAAACTCTGCTGGCACAATCTCTCTTTCAATGGCCCTTCTTTCCACCAGGAATATTTAAGTATTTAGCTGTCATAAATGCTCCAAGGTGGAAATACCATTCCCCCAGAACACATCAATGAACTGAACCAGAGAGATCATCTTCTCTTTAGTGAAGAATCCCAGCTCAGAACTCCTGGATCGTGGCTCTCAGTCCTGTGCTCACATACACAGGGATCATCCTGATGGGAAATGCTCTTGGAGCACACGTAGGCTCATAACACTTTACATAACATAACACTTTACAGACAGCACAACAAAGGCCAGCTGAGAATTGTGTTGTAGATGCTGATACAGAATTTCTCTGGAGAATGAGAAAAAGTAGGAAGATGCCCAGCAGAGAAAACCCAAAGCGGGCAGTGGAGCCTAGAAGGGCTCATCAGAAAGGCATCAGCATCTCTCTGAATCAGAGAGAAGTGTAAGAAATGTTTACATATGTACATATGTAAATGGCCAGATACAGGTGGGAAAAAAATTGCTTTTACACAGAAAGACAAGGAAAGAAGATACTACTATCCCACGGGAATCATGCCAGAAGCATGAATAAAAATGGTATGGTATGAAGATTTTGCCCATGGCCAATTGTAACTATGACACACCTGGCCTCAGTGTTGTGAATCACAGAGTGTTTCCCACACAAAAGATAATCCTCTTCTCTCTGCTTTATCTGATGTTATCATCCTCACTTGGTTCATGTCTGTTATCAGAAACAAAATTTCAGCATTGATAAACTCAAGCACAATTACTGAATATAAATAAACGAAATTTTAAAAATGACAGGAGTTTTAAAATTCTGAATGTGAGTTGCTTCCTACTCTTTTGTTGAAGGCACAGACTGTGTAAACTTGAACCAACTTGCCATCAAAACAAGTCTCAAATCCAAGATCTTCAGCGAGGCACGAACTGAACCTGCATTGCAGCAGAGGCATGCTGAGCTAGAATTTATGGACAAAGCAGCAGGGAGATGCTAATCCAGGCAAGGCTCCTCATAGGAGGAGCTGCTGTTCTGCAGAACTGCCACAGCTTCAGTCCTGAGCTCTGCCCCAGTTTCACAGTTCTGGGAGGGATTCTTTGCACCCCACTCTCACCTTTTCTGCCACCTTTCACACATCTTCCTTGACTCCAAGCCCAGCTGGAAGGAGCTGAGGGGGACCCTGCCACCCTCTGTGTCCCTTCTGAGAGCAGAAACTCCGTGCAAAACTCTGGATTTACCCAACAGAGGTCAGAGAGGAGGTACCTCACAGATGGAAAAAGTACAAAGCTGAGTCTCAGATGAGTATTTTTAAGGGCTAAGAATCACAGAATCATTTAGGTTGGAAAAGACCCCCTAGGATCATCGGATACATGACAGAAAGTGGTAACACTGGAGTCTTTAAAACTGGAACTTTATACTCTGTGAAATTTTGTGAGCATGTTAAACAGCTACTGCAACCTCATGAGGCTAAAGCAAAATCCAGTCTTGTACACACCTGCACAAACAGGAATGCAGTCAACAAATTATCCATGAAACTTCAACTTTACAGTAATGCAAGACAGAAAATTAAGAGGGAAACACAAAGACTTCTAAGGAAAATGGGAGAAGTGGCAACAATTATTTTCATCCATTCTTTTGAATGCCATCACATACTTGGGTTTGTGCTGCTATAAATATGTCCTTTTGTAATCTCTAAAATGCCAAAGAACACAGAAAGCTTTTATAAAATCAGTATTTACAGTAAAGGATCTTGAAGATTTAATATAAATGGTGTTAAAGGTCTACAGTTGGTACCTCACCTGCAAGAGAACAGTTCAGCTACTAAAAGAGTCAAAACTGGACAGCTCCATCAGCCAGAGACTTCAGAAAGTGCAGCTGAAATACAACAGTCATAACTCAAAGGCTGCAGATGCAGCCACAGAACACAGGCACCACAGGGGAAGGAATTACTCTGACAACCTTCCTTAGAGTGCTGCTGTGCAGCCTCCAGCATGAGGCACTGAACAAGCTCTCGTTACTACATGTCAACTGTGCTCTCTACCATTCACATACATATGTTTAATTTAGCCTTCATTTGTATACTAAATATCCCTCTATTTATTCCATAAAGGAAGAACGTTAATTAAAAGTTTGTAACACACAGCATCTTCACCCCAAGGTACCAGTACATGATAATCACTTCAGGTCTCACGGCCAGAAGCGCCAAGAAGTCAACTTGTTCCAGAAATTCAGTAACTCAAATAATCTGATAATTCTAATTTTAAGAAGTGTGAATTACGGAATACACATTAATGATGTAATATTGCACCAAGAGTACCCATTCAAACCAGATTTGGTGGCAGCAGATGTTAACTGAGAGCCCTTTTTAAAGTGTAATCTACAGGAGATGGAGCCCTGCCTCCTGTTCAGCCCTGCTTGGACTGGGTCTTTTTGTCCCAGGGATAAGAAGGGAGTTTCCAACCAAAATGGGAGGAATGTTTGTGGCCTATTCTCACAAGGGACATCCCAACCTTGAAATTCTCTTCAAGTTAATAAACTTCAGGACACCAGGAGAAGTCCATCATGAACAAAACCCTTCCTGACAAGGCAAAAGCAGAGTGACCCATTTTGCACACAAGACACGAGGAATTTGGCTGCATGATATATTCTTATTGACACCTCCAAACTCTGAGTCATTTTGGTTTCTCAGTTAGAATTATGGAAGGCATTTTCTTCATAAACAGATAAAAGATGATGGGTGGTGGGATGGTTCTGCCTGATAAGCTAATAATGTTCATGCTGTTGAAGTGTGATTAACTGCCTGCTGGAGCTGGTGCCTGTTCCTAGCAGAGATTACCTTTATTTATGGCAGCAGGGAAAGGAGCCAGGACCAAAACTCCACGAGAAACACAAATGGTGAAATCTGCTGGCTTTGCTGTTAACAATATGGCACTGAAGGGATTCTCACTGGCCTCTCAAACTGCTTTCACAGGCTTTCCCAGAGCAATTTTTAAAAGGGCAAAGGAGCTCAGGCAATGAAAAGTCGAAGACTTGGGGAAAGAACTGCACCAGATAATATTTTCTCTGTGTTAAAACGAAAGTGTTAAAACGACGACTGCTAAACCAGGCGTTCTTTGGTACAATTTTTTTCTTTTTTTTTTTTTTTTTTGGTAACTTGAAGATTACATATTCGACTTGAGAAACCTTCATTATACAAGAAAGCCAATTACCAGAACATGTTGTTCCTCTAAGTCATCTAGAAGAACATTTCAGCTTATGCAGTTTGTCCATAATGCGTTTGATGTTTGATTCTTCCATGTTCCTATGATGAATGAAGAATTAAGCTGATGTATGACTGGAAAAAATCCAGTGTTTTCCACTGGCACAAAATCTGTTTCTATGGGCTGGATACTCTCTGAAAGACATTGAAGCAGCACTTCAAATGCAAAGCTCATTCAGAACTGTTTCACTGTAAGAGTCAAAGAAAAAATCAGATATTTCAATTCCCTGGTTATTCAGATCTTGCTTCTCCTTCAAAAGCAGCAAAAATCCAAAATTAGTTATAAGCAGATGCTGCACCCACAACTTCTGCCACAAGGAGTGAAAATTAGGAGCAAGAATAACTTGCAGTAAATTACTGTAAGCTATTATAGCACACGTCCAGTTGAACAGATCCCACTTCGAACACCTTCCTCATGTTACCATTCCAGGATAAAACATGTCCAAATAAGGTTTTTGAATAGAAGAAAAATGCATGTTATAGCTATCTCATCTTTGTAACTTCAGTAATTTTGCACCATTTTAGAGTTATTTGATTTATTTTGTTTTGCCCCTTCAAAATTTTTGGTTCTGAACAAACCTCTTTTAAAGGAAAACTCAGGCTTGTGTCAGAATCTCTTATTTTGAAATAGCTCAGAATAGAGTCACACATCAGGCCATGATAAAATGCTTATGAATTCTCAATTCTACGCTCATTAGTTTCGTGGAACAGAATTGATCAGTATCCAAAATACACAAGAGTGCGGTGCTTTTGTAAATACCAAGATGCCATTAAGGAAGCCCTATGGAGGTTATCTCACTCAAGCACAGCTGAAGCAAGAGATTTTGTCTTTTTTTGAGTTTGTTTTCCCCTACTTCAAACTTTTACCTAATCTTTCCTCTGAAAAATTATGTAATTTTTGGAATGTTTTCAAGGTCACTACTGACCAAAATGGTAGTAACATTTTTTCAGCCAGTGTCTGTTCTGTTTTCTTGCAGTTCCTGAAAATGGGAGACTGAACCAGGAATATGAAGGCACTGGGAGTGTAAAAATGGAAGACATTTCCTCAGCAAATACACCTCCTTCCCCCTTCATCAAGTACATTTCCCACTGAGAAACCCACAGAAATGCCACAACAAATCCAGGCCCTGGTGTTCTTGCTGACACATCTCATCCTCACCATCAGAGTCTGCAGACTTCTTACACACAGAAAATTAGCACAGTACAAAATAAGGATTAATGAACACATTTTGCCTTGAGTTTGTTCTACATGTGGTATCTACAGCACATGATTAGCTGCCTGTGAAGCTGAAAGATCCCTTAGATCCTTCCAAAAGATCAAAGTAGTACCATCAACTGGGTGTTCAATTATTAGTGCCAATGATTCGTAACAGACCAACCTCATCTTGCTCCTGCTTGAGGGTAAACCTATGGATAGCTGAATTAAATTATAAATCACTTCAACAGGGAAGCCTTTCCTTGTTATTAGTGTGGTAAATAAGGGCATCTGGATGCACATCAATCACACTTGAAAGTGAATCAGACAGTTACTGAAATGTAAGTGTATAATTACCTTCTGAAATGGATTCCTATTGAAAATTTAGAAGACTTGCTTTAAGTAGCAGAATCAAAGACATTCAGCACTGCATTCCAAAACCTGTCCTCCCCTACTCTGGGAGCAGAAACATCTGTGAGAGTATTTTCAATAGTATTTTACTAGTCTTCTACTAGACATTTCTTAACATTCTAACTTTTAAAGTATAGAATCCTTTCAGGTACAAAGAGGCTCAATCCTTGAGCCATTGCAGCCCTCTGTGCCTCCTCTGCAATACTGAAATTATTAATGAGGTTACAAGATGAGCTAAAATTTGGCTTTTACTTGTGCTACAATTACACTGGGTAGCATCACCTTGTACTGCTCAGGTCTAATATCAGTGCAACATGTTATGCAAACAGGTATCAACACCTCGGAACATCAGGTAACACATCAGCTCAAATTACCACTTAAAAAACACACAGGGCTTAAGGGAGATTAAGATCAATATCTCAGGAGCAAACACTGACTTCAGACACCTGGACTGAAATGCTCAGGAGTGGGTGAGTCCCTGCAGACTGTTCAGCTCCACGGAGGTTATGAAGATTAATATCTCCTCATTCTAAAAACTGGGTTATTGATGTGCCCTGCAGGGCACACAGAGAGACACACAGGCCACAAACAGCAATTTGTCATCAAAGTAAAAAAGTAAAAAAAGGTTATTCTCAGTCCTGTGCTCAACCATTCACTTATCCCAAAATATGTGAACTTCCTTCCCTTCCCTTTAGGATAAATAACTGCTGCTTTTGGAAACAGAATCTACATTTTCAAAGCATTGCAGAACGGAAGAGAAGTTAATTTCTGATGGCTCCACAGAATGCATGCCTCAGTTCCTACTGCTGAACGGACACCTCAGAATCGAGCTTGTTCCTTAAGAACAAGAAAGAATTCCAAGCATTTTCAGTGTCTTTTATAGTAATAATTTTTTTCATAACTAACACACTGAAGATGACCACAGTACAACCCACCCAGAAAATCCAAGTTAGCCAAGGCATGACTACTGAGCCTGAACTGTTCTGCTCTGTGAAGGAAGAAGCAATATTTTGGGGTGAAACAGCTGAAGTTTGAGCAGTTTGTACCTCCTGAAAGCTGACTGCACCCTCCTGCACCCACACTCCAGGAAGGGAGGATGGAAGGCTCCCTCCTGCACAGCCTTGGCACAGCTGCCTCGAGCAAAAGAGGAGGGGCAGAAGCCTGTGAGCATCACAGCCCCCTCCCTCCATGGGCTCTGCACAGGTATGAAAAGGAACTTGTTAGCTACAGGTTAACATTCACCCCAAAACTCACATCCATGCTCGAGATGATCCCAAACCTATAATAAAATGGAGATTTAGTTTTCGACAGTTTAGAAGGAATTATATAACAAAGCCCACATGTCTTCAGTGCAACATTAAAAATCTTCCTTCACCTGAAGATAGCAAAACACTCTGCAAAAACTCTGACCCTTTGCAAGACTGTTGAATTCCTACTTTGATAAGGAATCCACAACTCCCTGCACCTCCTTCTAGTCAGAAATAAAGTGCTTATAAAGTTGTATCTCCTAAAGAGAGAGATTACAGCAGAATTAGATTAGGAAAATGATATAAAGCAACTGCTCAGATGAACAATTCAGTGAATGGTGTTCACTAAGCAGTAAATACAATTAATACTGAAATCATTTTCCTTTCTCTGTGTGGAAAAAATAAGCTAAGTTATAAGCTAAGTTAATAAGCTAAGAACTCACAGGAAAAAGCAACTAGAAGCACTTTGGATGGTCATCTCCTCATCACCAGACATGTGACACTTGCACAAGCAACACTGTACAGTCAACAAGTGCCCCAAGAAGTCAGTGCTAACATTTTCATAGGGTGTAACCTGAGCACTTTTACTCCCATACAATTGATTTCCTGGTTTCTTAACATTTTTACAGCAGCTCCCAAACAAATTTGAGCATCAGAAACAGAAATGAAACAGCATGGCCACAGCCTTGGACAGGGTGGAGGTTCAATGACACCTCTGTCACAGAGAACAAATCAATGTTCTGAAGGTCACTAAGGAAACCCTCTGCCAAAGCCAAGACTAAAACTCAGATAGAATATTTATCCATAACACTGTCCTCTTTGAAATATATTCCAGTCTAATCTAGATTGAATGTTTGATTCCAATTTGGAACATTACAATTCTAATTCCATTCACAATGGAGGTTCTGTTTTCACCTCTTTAGTACTATTTTAACCAATTGGTTTTATATGTTTTAATAAGGCCATAAACATGCTTGGTTCTAACCTAGTTTTAAATCTTGTTCTCTTCTCTCATTGCATTGTTCAATGAAAAAAAAAATCACAATTAAGTAATACCTAAAAGGGATCAATCAAATAATAAGAAAACAGTAAGCTAAGGTTTATTTCCCCAGATGAAATATTGCCCTGCTTCCTGAAATAGTACTGCTGGCACGCTTTGGATTTTGATGACAAAAACAATTTTACCAGCTAAGTATTTTAAATTGCAAAGGTAACCAGATGAACTAACATACTGTGAAAGAATAATTAGTAATTTCACTGCTCACTCTTTCTCACTTGCACTGTTTACAGCAGCTGCTTATTTAGCTGATTTAAGGATTCCTTTGCAGCCCATTTCAGGTTCATTGCAGGTAACTCCCACTTGCACTGCAAATCCTTCTATCCTGGCGTGCAATTCAAGGTATCAATGCAATCTCTCCAAGTGACTGTAGCACAATCTCATTCCCTGCATGCTGGGATGTGTGTAAGGCATGCTCCAAAAAGCCTGCATCTTTAAAGGGAGAAGTAGGTTTACAGGTGGGTTTTTTTAAAGAAAGACACAATTTCAGGCCAAACATTCTATTATATATAACATAAAACTGGAAGTCCGTTTATTTGGTGGCAAAACAGAACTTACAATACATTAAGAAGGTCCATAAACCCTTAGGAAAAGCAGAGTCTCACAGGAGATGAAAAAACAGTAATGAATGGGTTGTGCAAAACTGAGATCTGAGAGTGTCGAGTCTTAACATCAGATCTGTCAATGTATAATGAGGACAATATTTACCCACAGCTTTCATAGGTGTCACCATTTTGAAAGAATGAATGTTCTTCACTGTCTGAAGCCAAAAAGGATGGTTCACTATGAGAAGTAAAACTGATAGTGGTTTAAGAGCAACATCTTTACAGTTTCTAAACTACAGCCTTATTATAGTCACAATATTCAAAATTACGAGATAACCTGACACAATTCACTGGCTGTAGATGACAGAGCAGGCAGAGAGCAAGATAAAGCAGAAAGCACAGAGAGAGGTCTCAGTCCTGCAAATCGTCCTGCACGGACACATCCCAAAGTCCAGAGGACAAACATCATCCTGAGGTTAGCAGCTGCCTATTCAAACAGAGGGAATGCCTCACACAACACGGAGTGGGAGGTCACTGCTCAGTCAGCACAAAGCTCTGTGAGCTGTGAGGAGAAAGTGGCTGAACGTGGAGTTTCCATCCTTAGAGATACTCAGTGCCAGCAGAAACCCGTGGGACCCCTCTGGCTGACCCTGCTTTGTGCAGGGGGTTCAACAGGGCAATATCCTTCCAGCCTCAGCTGTTCTGTGATCCTTCAATATTCCATTCAAACACAATCTCTTCGATCAAAAGAAAGACACCAAGTGCCATAATCTCAGTGAGACTCCTCAAAGGTAAAAAAAAAACTTTGCATCCACAGATCTCAGGGAAAATTCAGGACTCTTCTGGGCTTTGCAGGTGATTAAACACTTGGGAAAATATTCTCAAAACCTTCATCGAGATTATGCATAAATCCTGAAGGCATATGCAGCCATACAGAACCCTTGTATTTAGTATTTAGGAACGTGTAAGTGATTTTTCTGCTTGGAGCCAGAATTCTCATACCTCTGTGAACACAACATTGATTATATGTCTGAATGGTATCTTAGGGGATGCCTCAAGGCTGTTTCAAACCCACTCTCCTGCTATACAGACAGGAGACAGGGGAATCAGCTCGGACTGAGGGATGCCCTCTATGCCAGACACTCCGCATATCTCACCAGGTGCAGCACCAGCTCCATCTTGAAATTTCTATTTAAGAGTCCCGGAGGTTCAGCAAGAAAGCATTGCTAAAAAAAAAATCTTTAGTACTTACAGAGTTCTTAGAATCTGTTTAGTTCTAATTCTTGCCAGCCATCGATCAAAAATACAACAGAGTCTATTACATCTACTTCTGTCAAGGTTTTGTAGAACAGAAACTTGCAGGGTTTTAGGTAGTTTTGACACTGAATCCACTCTCTGGCATTCCCCAGGTGGCTCAGTTCTGCAAATGAAAAATGGAATACACCACAAGCCAGACTTTGATGGTGTAATTCTTCATTGTTTTCCTATTCCGGCTCTCTCGCAGACAGCTGGGACTGCTGATGCTGAACTGGGGAGCAGTTCTGCTGCAGCCAGGCAGTGCTGTGCAGTGTCTTCCCACTGCCAAAAACATCTCAACCTCGGCACGGGGCACTGCAGACTCCTGGGAGTGTCTTCCATGGTTCAGGCTCATGACAAATGCAGCAGGATGTGGGACAGCCACTTTCATCCAGGGAGATGCTGTGAGGGCACAGCTCTCCCAGACACGGTGGAACATTCGAAGGCAGCTGTGGTACCTTCAGAGCACCAGGAAATCACAGAATCATTAATGCTGGAAAAGACCTCCAGGATCACCAAGTCCAACCTTTGAGCCAACACCACCTGGCCAACTAAACCACAGCACTGCCATGTCCAGTTTTTTCTTGAACACCTCCAGGGTTGGTGACTCCAGCACTTCCCTGGGCAGCCCGTTCCAATGCTTGAGAACCGTTTGGGTGAAGAAATGTTCAGCAACAAGTCCAGAAACTCCCCCGTCCACCCAAATTGCTCAGGGCACAGCCCCGGCTGGCAGGGCAGGCACAGCCCTGGCACAGCCCCGGCTAGCAGGGCCCGCACACCCCCCTGTCCCCTCACACCTCCTGTCCCCTCATAGCCCCTGTCCCTGCACACCCCCTGTCCCCTCACACCCCCCTGTCCCCTCACACCCCTGTCCCCTCACAGCCCCTATCCCCTCACACCC